>VZTZ01026498.1:1690755-2080070 GCA_013400955.1 Drymodes brunneopygia | reverse complement strand
CCTAGTGGAACTGAAATGTTTTGTTTGTTAGGGTTTTTTGTTTGAGTTTTTTTGTGGGGCTTTTTTTTTTTTTTATTGTAATAGCTAAAATAGTTGTTTCTTGTAGACTGGGATTGTAATTTTTACTATACAGAACACAAATCTTTCTCTATAGTGGTTTCACAGAATCACAGAATGGCTTAGTTTGAAAGGGATTTCTGGAGGTCATCTTGTCCAATGGCCCTGTTCCAAGCAGTGTCATGTAAAACTGGTTGCCAGAACCATGTCCACATGTATTTGGAATAGCTTCATGGATGGAGACTCCACAACTTCTCTGGGCAAACCATGCCAGTGCTCAAACACTCTTACAGTGAAAAAGTGTTTTCCAATGTTCAGACAGAACCATCTGTATACAGCTTTAGCCCATTGCCTCTGGTACTGTCACTGAGCACTGCTGAAAAGAGATTGGGTCTGTTCTCTACACGCCCTCCCTTCAGGTGTTTGTAGACATTGATGAGATTCCCTCTGAGCCTTCTCTTCTCCAGACTGTACAGCCACAGGTCTCTTAGATTTTTCTCACAGGAGAGATGCTCTGGTCCCTTTATCATCTTTGTGCCCCTTTACTGCATTCTCTCCAGTAGGTCCATTTCTCTCTTACACTTGAGAGCCCAGAACTCCAGGTGTGGCCACACCAGTGCTGAGCAGAGGGTAAGGATCATCTCCCCTCACATGCTGGCAAAGCTTCTCTTAATGCAACCTGGGATAACATTTTTTGCCAAATAAGGCATCTTTGCTGGCCTATGTTTTCACAATAATGTTTTTAAAAACAAAATTAGGGTAGATTTTGGAAAAATTTCCATATATGAATAAAAGTAGAGTGGGGTTGTTTTTGCTCAAACAAGACCTTTTTATTAAAAAGATTAAGGTAAATAACTGTGTCTTTGGAAAGTGAGCTTGATTTGTCATCTGTGTATTCTATAAGTTAGAAAGGATTTGGTTCTTTGCCCTGGAGCTGCTTTTCAATCTTTGGGCTCAGTGACACTTGCCACTAGTTGATGGAAAAACTAGTCTCAAATAGTTGGTATACACACTCAAGCCAGTGGGAACAATCTGCACGAGCACTGACGTGGAGGAGGTTTTATTTTTTTTCCGTGGGAGTTCAAACAGACTGTGCAACTGGAGTAGTGACCTGACTGCAGTACAGTGAATCAAACAGAGTTCTTTCAATTTTCTATATTATTCAAGTTCTTAACACCATTTTAAGTTGCTGACTATATTGAGGAAGTTTAAACCTTTTTGTTTTGCTTTGGGATTTTTAAATTAAAAATCACCATCTCTTTAATTAAAAATCACTCTAAGATGCTAAAATATTTACCAGTACCTATGTCCCTAATAAAGATGGCAGTGAGTTGTTAGTCCTTCTTGGTTTTTCATTGTGAAAAACAAGGACCTTCCCTCTTTTGTTTTGTTCTAGCCCCATCTGTAGACTGCAAAGAATACAGCTATGTAGAATGTACATAAAGACCTCCAGATGTAGTATACTAATGGACTGTGAAATTTAACTTCTCAGCCAACTGACAATGGATGCCCAGTGCATCCTGGAGAACATCCAAGAGAGTGACCTTTCACAAAGCTCATATTGAGGTGTCTACCTGCTCAAACACCAAGAACATATGGAATGATGCATGTACCCTCAACTGCATTTCCATTACCTGCAGCTGTTTCTGCAAAATTTGGTTTATGTCTGACTGATCTCGTGTTACAAAAGTCTAAGCTCTGGCAAGCATTTTACAAAAATGCATAGAGAAAAAGCTCAATTTCTGCTCAGACTCTAAAATCCTGAGCTAGCTGAGAGCTGTCTTTGTGCTCATCTGGCCCCCCATCAAGTTTTTTTGCAGGTCCTTGATTCGTCATTCCTAGCAATTGAAACCTTTTGGAATATTGTATTTAGAAGGGAAGAAAAAATTTGGAGAATAACTGAATTTGGAGATGGGATGAAGTTTTTTAGAAAAAAAAAAGGAGACTACTTATCACAATTGTATGAATTACTTAGCTGATAACTTGAAATACTTCAGAAAATACAAAGTAATTTTTTTTTGTGTTATATAGAAAAAAATGCAACTGTATGAAGAGAATGACAGATTATATATTTACTTTTTATTATTTTCCTGTAGAGTCTGGACTCTAGGAAAGAAAAAACATGTCATCTAAAACCAGTGAGTAAACGTAAAAACACTTACTTGTGAGTGTTTGGTAAGGCAGGGGCTGATAAAAGTCTGTCTGACAGGACACAATATATTGAGTTAGAAAATATATTTCATAGAGCAATAGAAATTTATTTTCCCACAATATTAACTCCTTTATTGTTTTACTTTTATTTGTCTTTCTGTGAAAAAGGCTCAGTCATGGATTATGGGTTACCTGGCAAATGAGGTCTGCTATCTGTCTCTTCCTATCAGAATTTTCTACAGTGTTTTATTACTGCTATATTCTATTACTAGTATAGGCTGCCAAGGAAGAAAACCAAACCTGTTTTTTAAACTCTGTTTAAGACCAATCTAATTGAAACTAATGCATAAAATGTGTATTACATTAGTAAGCTGATGAGAAATGCTTGTCGGTCCTGCTAATTCTGTCTAACCTAGCTGTATTTCGTGTATCCTTCTGAACTGGTTGAGTCAGGTACAAAGAATGGCATTTACGTTGCACAGACAGGTGCAATTTATAGTCAAATAGAGAAAAAATCAATAAATTTCATTTTAAATTATTGTCTTTTGTGAATTCAAACTGTTATGTGAAGAAAGCTTTTTAAATATTTCCACTGATTTTTTTTTATATATTTGGTTATGGAACTTACAAAGATGAAACAATCTGTTGTATCTTATTTATGAAGGCTTATTTTTGATGATGACGCAACAAAACTAAATGTGGTTACCGTGTAGAAGTTTTCTGGCTCATGAAAGTGATGTCTGTTTAAGGAGAGTGAGATGGTGAGCTGTTCACACTACACAGTACTGTTGATAACAATGTGAAGTGTGTTCTTCCTGGAGGTGCTGATTTGGTTACACGGGATTGCCCCCTTGATACTTTCTAAAAAAGGAATGTAACCCTCCCTCCCCATTTGGCACATGTTCTTTCAAGAAAAGATTCTAAAGGCATCAATCCTTTAAAAAAAAAGAGAAGAAAGGAAATTAGAAAATACAGTGGCTGTGGACAAAAATACACAAACCAAAAAAGTGGCTTAAAGTGTACAAAAAGTAGCAATTGTGACTTAAGGAGGAAATTGAGAAACTTCCACTTTAAGGATATGAAAAAAAGAAATCTGTATTGGCCTGTAATGGATATTTTGGGGCTTCCAAGATTTTTGATGCTAATTCTGAGAGAGTAGGTTAGTCAACAGTAGACTTAAAACTGGGATTTACTACATTATAAGTATACTTTTTCTCAAAATCAGAGAGGTGGCACATCAGAGCTCCTGTTACTCTAGTCAGTGACCTACTTGTTTGAGGAAAACCCCACAGGATGATTCTTTGGGTACAGACCTGCTTTACAAAAGTAGAGTGTTAGAAAATAGATCCAGACAGCCTCAGAACAGTCTTTAGAGCATTATTTGATGGTTCAAATGCAAGTTCATCTCTGAAGATTCACACATCAGTTTGCAGTCAGACAGTTTCTCAGATCACACACTGAAAGACAAACAATAGTACAGTGTAATGATGTCTGGAAAGCAGTTGAGCATAAGGGCCACATTGACAAGTTTTCCTACTTGTTCTCCCTTGACATCCCTGTCACATTACAAAAGAAACGAAGGCTTCTATTATTTTACCCAGACATTAAATGTAAGTTATGATTCAGCAATTTTAGGTCACTGCTGTTTTCACAACCTTGTGCACACAGATACACTCAGAGAATTGTTCCTTGATTATCACAGAAAATACATGTACTACTTTTTTTCCAGAGGTTGGTTGTTTGGCTTTTTAATTTAAGAACCTGGAAAGCATATTGATTTTCCTTAGACAACATAAGATCTATACTTAAGGGTCGGTCTTCTGGGAAATTATTTAAATGTTAAGGCACATTTCTTTAATAGCACATTCAGTTTCAGGAAAATAATACCTGGTTGAAGATGCCAGACAACTAAATGGAACATCCTATTGTCTTTGGCTAAGCACCATGCAACTGGCATGACAATCCTGACAATGAAATATCAAGTTGGTTGCCAAATCCTAGGCACAAAATATGTCACTTGAAATCCATCTATTCTAATTTAATTTAGAAATTAAACATTCTTCGATGTTCTATTCAGTCAATTCCAAACCCAGTTCCGTTCTCACATTTTGGTCTTTAAATTACAAGAGACATTAAGAAAGAGGATTACAGCATTAATTAAAACATCTGCACACTGAAACACAGTTACAGCAGGATGAGTAATTAAAAATCAGACCATAGAGGTTTCCTGTTTGTCTGTGAGACTATTCATTCTTCCATGGAAGAGTTATCTTCCTGTTTGGAACAAGAAAAAAAATGTAATGAATAAAAGAAGCAGAATTCACAGAAATAATAATCCAGTTTAATGTAAAATTAGGGGGAAAAGTGTTGTCAAAGAAACAAAGGCTTTAGAACTTCTATTGAGGTAGAGAGAATTTAAGTAAAACAAAGTAACTGTCAAGGGACATAATGACCTTGCCTAGATTAGGAGCTGGGTAATTGACTATAATGAGTGATGGGCAAGGTGAGCGAGAACTGAACACTGTGAGCTTTGATACAAACAGTGGGTTACCAAGTGACAGAACAACACCTGAAAATGATGGAATTATGTAGCATGATAGGAGTGCAGATTGATTTCATTTGTGGCTAATACCAACATCTGTTTGCAAAACAGTAATAAGGACTTTGGGGAAATATTGCAGACATCCCAAACTGTAAAAGTGAAGGACTAAGGTGGAACTGAGGCACCACTGAGAACCAAAGAGAGAGGCTTAGTCAGGGCCACGTTTACATTAAACAGCACACATACACATGCATATACTGTTGCAGTTGATTGCAACTTGCTCCATTTGCCACTCCAGTAAGTTAGCAAAGTGAGGAAATTTTATCCAATCAGTCAAAAAAAATTTGTACAAAAAGTAAACATTAACACAGTTTAATAAGTGAAGGTATGAGAGAAGAAAAAAAACGCAAAGACATTCATTCATCAGCTCCCACCAGCTGACCAAGTACACTAAGTTTTCATGAAAGACACTTCAGACAAAAAAGAATCAAGGTAACTGGGAACAGGTAGGTTTTCTTTTCCCCAGGCAAACCAAGCTGATTGTCATCTGTCACCAGTTACATCCCAGTGAGGGACCAGGTGATGTTTTTCACTTTGACCTTAAAAAGGTATTCAAAAGAGTTTTCCACAGCACCTTTGCAGCCAAACTAAGGGGACATGAAAAGGAGGAGTGGATTAAAAGAGGCCTGGAAAACTGTCTTGATGTCATCTCAGAAAACAGTGTACAGTAGTTTCACTTGTCACCAGCAACTGTTGTAAATGAACTGTTCCTTATGGTTTGACACTGGTACTGATATAATTTAATGCTGATTGAAGGGACCTGGAAAATGGGAGAGAATGCACACACAGTATATTTTACCACGATAAGAACCAAAGTGGGGAGAGCAGCTGATAGGTTGAGGGGCAGCATTTGCTGCTAGACCTCAACAAACTGGAGGAATGAGCTCTTGAAACCACATGGGTTACAACAGAAGCAAATGCAAAGTCTTGCTTGTGGGACTGACTTTCAGCATCAGTGCAGGTTAGGGACGCAGTGGCTGAAATGCAGCTCTGCCAAATACGACTTGGGTGCCCTAAGCAAGCTGGATCAATTTTTATGCCACTTTGTTCTGAGCAGAAGGCTGGACCAGATGATCTCCAGAGCATGTTTCCAGCCTTGGATTTTCTTTGTGTGTCTTTTATGATTTACATGCTTTAGACAGAGTTGTACTAAATCTTCTCTTACTGCATTCCAAAGATGGTTTAGGAGGAAACTACATGACATTTGTTCAAAGGTCAACCAGGCAAAATGCAAAGATCAGAAAAAAATTTTAGACTGTTCAGAAATCTCTAAAATATGCCAATGTATCAAAATTCTATCAGCTGTGGGTGTTTTCTTTGGTAACAATGGCCCCATTATCATACTTAAACAGCCTTGCATTAGACATTACATTAAAAGTACAAGTATCTTCAATACAGGAGAAAATACTTGGCATTTTGTTTAAATGTGGCTATGTTATCAGAAGTTAATATATAATGAAGTTATGTGTTACATCTGGTAGGAAGACAAGTTTTAAGGGTCATGACTGTTATTGAAGATTTATCAGTATATGTGAATTTATTGATACTCATTTCAAGGAAACAAATGAGCTCTTCAGGACCATAGAAAATCAGGCATTAAAATTAATCACATATTGTGTGATTATAAAATAACAAACCACATAACACTCACTGTCAATATCTTTATATCTCTGTCACTACCATGCTAATCAGCCCTATAATATTCTGATGAAATTCTGCCAATCCTGAGGTAGCGTAGCCTTGAAATAATTCCACTAACATCCAGGACTGAAGAGTTGTACTGAAGATTAATGGATATAGTTGAGGTTTCTTTATTAATAGTACTTTGCCTTACTCTACATTTGTATATATTGAGGTAAACATCTAATAATCATTAATCAAGAAAACAAAACTCCTTCATACATTACTTGAGTTTTAAAAAGGATGCAGTGTTTTTAATAAAAATACAGAAAAGTTTAAAGAAAACACTAACAACAAAAGGCCATCCAAAAATTATATGAAGAATGAAAAGAAACTCATTAAACAAGTCTAACATTTTTTTTAAGACTTGAAGAGAAAAGCAGTATGATCTTCATTAACAGATAACTAGATAGACATATAATTCTGGTGTATGTATATGAATCTTACTAGGCTTTTATAATTTTGAAGAGCAGAAGGAAGAAATAATTTCCTCTGAATTATTATTCTATAGATAGAGTGTGTTCAACAGAGAAGCCTTTTATTTTCACCCCACTTTAATGCTAACCTTCAGCATAACTTAGGTATATAACAGTGATTTATAAAAGATGTCACTTTCATTTTGTGAATTAACTGTAAAATGAAAATAAAATTCTTTTTCCTGAAGACAACAACACTCTTTTGGTTTTATTAAACTACATGAATTAAGATTACAGACAAATAAAAGTTTCTGAACATGGGAAATATTAATAATCACTACAAAAATAAGAATGTTGGGAAACTATTTAAGGTTTAAAATCTATTTCAGTCACTGACATCTGTTTCAATCAAATTCCATCTCTGTTACTTTATTAACAGAACCTCCTAAAAGAATCAATGCTGAGATAAAAGGGGCAGTTTATCTATGTTCCCCCAATGCAAGACATTTTCTACTTTGTTTAAATTGTGTTATTTTTACTATTCTCTCCATAAGTTCTTATATGACCATTAGAAATGAGCACCCAGAAGAATATGTCATTTATATCATATACACATTTTTCAACACTTGGTCTATATCAGCATTCCCAGTGATTAATATTATGTAGCTTAGTAGTATTCCTAACTTTCTATTTTCAAATTATTTAAAGGGTGCAGCTTTTTTAAGTAAAGTCCTGCTTCTATGGAGGTACAGTAAGTGCTTCTATAATGTTTTCAATTGTGAGTGAATTTCAATTACAGATTAGTTCAGGATCACATCTCATTCCATTACTGATGTTCTATGTTTGAACCCAGACCCCTAGAGATTAGACACGGGTGCTATGAACCGATTATGTCATCTATACACTTGAAGTGTTTCTCAGAAGGTGCTGAGCACAGCCTTCCTCCCACCTTCCCCTATAGCTTATTTGAAGCCCTGTGCTTTGGTACCACTCCTGCATTAACTTAAAAGTGAGACTGCCATAAACTTTGCTTTGTAAAACCTATTGTCATTCATATCATGTTGCTTAGACAGGCAGATTTCTCTGGAGAAGAAGCCTTTTTGTGCTTTGATAGACTAGGCAGCAATAAAAGGAGCTCTTCCAGTATTCCTACAAGAAAGCTGGAGAGGGACTTTTAAGGGCATGTAGTAACAGGACAAGCATATAGTGATTCTTTCTAAACTGAAAGAGTGTAGGTTTAGATTAGATATTAGAAAGAAATTATTCACTGTGAGGGCAATGAGACACTGGAACAAGTTGCCCAGAGAAGCTGTAGATGTGTGGATGTCTAATCTATGGAAGAGTTCAAAGCCAAATTGGATGGTGACCTGAGTTACCCAGTCTAGTGGGTGGTATTCCTGCCCACAGCGGCGGTGTTGGGACAAGATGATTTTTAAGGTCCCTTTCATTTCAAACCATTCTGGGAAATCTGGCATATCACCCTAGCAACAACGTTCTACCTCCTGCAAAGACCAGCCATTTTAGTATGAAAAAAAATTAGCTTGCTATGTTAATGATGTTGGGTTTGGTAATGAAAGTGGCAAGATATTCTTACAGGCGATGTGTCTTTGTATGCAATGGAGACATTTGGTGTGATTACCTCCAGAATAAAACATATACATTTAAATTTATGTATGTCCCTGTGTTTAGGTGTAAACATACAGCCAGCCAGCTGTCTATGCTGCTACTGTAGTCAAAGAAAAACAGTGCAGTCATTGCAGCCAGAAAGGCAAATCAACCCTCCCTGGAGGCCTGGATCTCAAGTGTCTGTTTCAGGCTCTGTTGCCTAAGCATTCATATAAATGCCATTGCAAATGCCCCAGAGTACCCAAAACTTTCACAGCTGCCTAGCAGATCTCTGGCAGATCTGGTAGCAGTCTGGGTCTTCAGCCTCTAAAGCAGTGGGTCATTGACTCATATCCCTAAGGAGAGTCAACTGTATATCTCTCTGAGCTGGTTCACTAATTGTACTGGTTAGGTGTTTATCAAATATTTTGGGATATAACGAAGGGCATACATTATGTTTTGCTTTATGTAGAGTGCACTTTTGAAATATCTTTTCATTGACTGATTTACTATGCTTTGACTAAAAAAAATTAAGTCATCTCAAAGTACATGAATAGGATTAATTTTGATGAAACTAAACCAGAAGATATGTTCCAAAACCACACCTCTGAATGCAATGGGTTTTCCCACAGGACTAGATCATGACTAATTTAAAGTTTTAAAAAATAAAGAAAATCATGAAATCTATACAGTAAGAATGTGAGATCCTCAGAATCAAATTATTTGATCTTCCATTCTTCTCCTATCAGATCACATCCTGCCAACAGTTTGAGCCTTAGGTACCCAAGCATATTTGTTTTTTTGCTAAATTTGGATGCTAGCTTTATATATTAATACCAAGTATACATTACCTATTGGATTAAGCATACTTCAATTTGTGAAGGCAGTGGAGACATGTTAGAGATAACAATATTATAGCATCTGTCCTGTGAAAAAAGTTACCAGCTTTAAGAGTTATAGACCACGTATCCTATAATCAATACTCCGACCTATACTGTACCTTATAAAAAACTTGTAGCTTCTTCCTCACTTTAGTAATAAGGTTGTGCTTTTTAAAAAAAAGTTAATTACTGGTGTCCATATACCTTCTGTTACTAGGCACTCTTGTTTAACACTGATTTAAAGCTGTATCAGAGAGGCAAACTGCATTCTTGATTAGTATTGATTGTTGGTGTAGTGTTGACCCAAACAGATTGTAACAGGGGAATTTAGGCTGGTGTGGCTGCAAGAACAGGACCACACTTCTCAGTAACATAAAATATAGGATTAATTTCCTTTGTGGGATGAGTATAGCAACTGTATAGCAATTCCTATTCTAAAGCACACACACATACACAAACACACACACATTCATACTCACCGTTCAGACTGTCTGGTGTGGCTGTGTCCAGCACCATGGACCTGGGGTAGCAGGACACTCGCCTGGCTGGTCCCAGTCCTGGCTGGCAGTCTGGCTTTTTACCTGCAGCTCTCTATTTCAGGCTCAACCATCATTGCAGCACTGTGTGTTTGCCCCCCAAAGGGCCACTGTTTTTACTAGTCACTGCTTTTTAATTTCAATGGTTAGGACAATGGCCTTGCAGGTCCAAGTCTTCCTGGATAAATCTTCACAATTTTCTCCCCACCTAAGCCAATAAGCCATCATTTCCTGGTTATTGAGTCCAACCACAAGCCCAGTACTGCCAAGTCCCCTATTAAACCGCCTCCCTAAGTGCCACATCTACTCGTCTTTAAATATGTCCAGGGACAGAGACTCAACCACTCCCCTGGACAGCCTGTTCTAATGCTTGACCACCCTTTCAGTGAAGAAAATTTTACTAATATTCAATCTAAACCTCCCCTGTACAACTTGATGCCTTTTCCTCTTGTCCCACTGATTCGTCCTGAGAAGAGACCAACACCCACAAGCAGCTGTGGAAAGTGATTCAATATTTCATACAATGAATGCAATTATTTTACATTTCTACTTTAAATGCATAAAGAGCATAAAATACTTGGAAAGCACTTACCAAACCTTATTTCAGATAATGAAATAAATTTCATCTATTTCTAGGTTATTCTTAAAGTTTTATATATTTCTTCCAAGTAAATTATATATGGAACATTTCTCTGTTATGCTAACCCTTTTGAGTTTCTGTGTATAAATACATACATGGAATATGTGTGCATGTATATATATATGTGTATGCGTGAGTATAGAGGGGAACATACCCCATATTTATATGTATAGCCACATATGATTTTAGTAGTAACATTTTCTAGTCATCAGAGTGATTGCCTCTGAATATTGATGGTAGGTACTTGCTGTGTAGCAGAATTGAACATACAATGAAGTTTTAGCATATTTTGATAGCTCATCAGCAGTCTATCACCATCACCACCTCTATTGCTAGTCACAGTAATGAGTGATCTAAATGCTCCTTCCCTGAACACCCACAAAAGTATCCATGAGGTTAGAGGAAATAAATGGAAGTATTTTCTATACCTAAGTTAGGTGGCAAACAGTTTAATATCAAAGGTAGAACTATATGGCCTCACTGAATACTTAAACATTAATCTATTCACCTGTTGCTTCTATTAGCACTGCAAAATAACTAAATTAGACTTAACCCTTGCTCAGGAGAGGATACAGTCTTGAATGATGATTGTCTTCCTTTGGGATTCTTCATTACTAGCAGAATAAAACATCTGAGCAGATCAGAATACATTATTAGCCAATCAGAACAGAGTCATCATAATCAAGTTAAAACAAAATGCATAATGATTTATATCATTTTTAAAACATAATATATGACATTTTTTTCTTTTTTGAGATGAAGAAAAATGTTTAAATGTACATTATGCTACAAGTGATAAAGAAAACTGCTGAATGAAGAAGAAAATTTCTAACAGATGTCTGTAACTGTGAGGCTTGAACAGGTTCTTGAAACAGTGATCCTTCTGGCTGCTGAATGAAGAATAGTGGACTCAACACATGATATTTTAAAAAATGAGGCTTTATGTACACAGTTTGTTTAAACAGAAATTGATAGGCTTAATAAATAAATTTTTGGAGGCAGTTTTATGATCTGCTTTGGGTTTGGTTTTTTTCTACAAATCTAAACAGCTAATGGCTGCAATCCCTCTGAGTTTAGAATATATTAGTCTGCAGGGCTACAGGAAAGGTTGGACAGAAAGGAAAACAGTCCAATGCTAATGTAAATAGGGATTAGGATCCAGTTGAAATTAATTTTTTTAATCTATTGCAACTAGATATACTCAACTCCTAGTATGACAATAATTTCTTTAATATCTTTAACAGGTCAAAATATTAATAAGTAAGTAGTGCTAAAATTACTTTTTTCCTTGGGCATCCATATTTCATACTTGGATTACAGGTCTGGCTTTTTGTCTCTTCTTATACACATGTTCACTGTTTCCTCAGGTCCAAATAATAGCTTTTTTCCTCACCCATTCTTTCATTTTAAGAAAACAAACCTAGAAACAGCTTCCTGGACAAAGAACTACTTGTGACACTTACTATTTTGCAATTGTTATTTGTTACCAAATGTAATGTGATACTGAGGATGGAAAAATACAAAAGTGTTGGTGAATTACTGAATTAATCCATACCTCCTTTTTCTTTTTTGAAGCCTTACATATCTATTTACATTATAATACCACTCTCATTACTATTTTCTATATGGCCATATAATCAGGACTCTTACATATCATAACACAAATAATAATTTCTGATAAATGCAAAATACATATGTTTCAAACTTCCATCTAAAAAAGAAGACTACAGAATATTTATTTTTTTGCTAAGCCCTGCCTCATAGAAAACTTGAGAGCCACTTCAAGCATTTTGTGTTCCCAGAAAAAAATTGTTGAATTATGAGATTATAGTTAATACCCTGAGCAATTTGCCAGCACTTTTATTTATATAGATTTGCACACTGTGCTTTCTAGCAAATCTCTAAGCACACTTGAAATCAATGGCCTAAAACCAAAAGGACTGTCAGCCCTAATCAGATTTTGAAACATCTGCAACTTTATAATTGACGACTGCTTGATTGAACACAACTGTCTATGGAATTTTCTTTTTGTCATAAAACCACAGTAGTGTCTCCTCTTTGTGTATACAAAGGTGCCCGAGACTGATATCTCTCCTGATTTACATCTCAGCTGCATTTTACATGGCCTTTTTAGACAATTGCTGCCTCGTTTTCTGCAGCTTCTTTCAGAAGCAAATGAAAATCCAGCATTCAATTTAGATCAAAGCATCTGGTCACAGCAGCAATGCATCTGCTTAAACATGCACACACACTTTTCAAGTTGCAGACATTTGCATACATAAATCAAGTGCCTGTCCTAGAAAGAGGTTTCATGAATTTAGAAGATTTAATGTCTGGATATGTCCAAGTATTAAAATTTTTGAGGTGCTTTCTTAATCATTTCAGAGAATGTTAACCCATAAATCATTCAGAATTGAACACTCTGAACAGAAAATAAACTCTTTCAAATGCACTTCTTCTGACACATGGTGCTAAAATTGTAACAGACATCTGCAAATGTGAGCATTTGTAATGGCAAATCAGTTTTCTTGTATAGTGGCAGTTTAAATATGGACATGGGTGTTTTATATGGATGTAAGTGCATATATGTATTTAAAAATGAAAGAGAATTAATAATGTATACAAATAGATATTGTTTCTGCTTACGCTTTTAAAAAAGAAAGTGATTGCTCCTGAAAGATTTCATCTCTTTTCTGTTTTAGAATGTTTACCTGAAGAAGCCAATGTACCTGCAGGGAATTATTCTACCTTAAAAGCCTGTGTGCATGCACACTTATGAATAAGATTTTTTACTTGCTCAAAGAAAAAAGGAACACCAAAAAATATGAAACTTCCACTTTTTAAATTTATTTTCAGTTTCTATCTTTAACAGATAAACATTTATTAATGACAGTAGAATTCTAGAGTAGCAAGAAATATATTTTATCCCCATATTATATATACTTAAATTTTTGGTGACTGTTTTTTTAGATATAGCAATATAGAATTACACCTGTATTTAGAAAAATGAATTTTGGGTCTTTCTCAACTGAGACATTGGACTTAGAAGAGCCAAAGACGTAAAACTGTGATTGCAGAGATATTTGCCAAGCTGAACGCCCAATTTCTTGTTTTTCTTCAATCAAAAGAACTTAATGTGTATACTCTGTATTTAAACTTGCATGAGACCTAAGCTATTTTCAACTCTACTCTTGATTAACAAGTGTACAAACACAAGCAGAAGTTAGGGCAGTTAGAGATATTTCTTCTTGAGGACAGGAGACTGCAAAGTATCCCACAGGTTAACCACATTACACCTAATGAAGATATATGGAAAATGTGAGGTGTGATGAATAGAGCCTGAACAGAAGAGGAGGCACTGTGTACACCCAGGGTACCCATTGAACAGTTCTCTACAAGACACATGAACTGCCCTCTGTTCAAAAGGGCAGACCTCCCAAGGAAACTTTTGTTGCTGCTATTTTCTACTATTGACATAGATGGATCATTTCCTGCTGCCACTGAAAGCAGGCTTTAAATATTAACTGGGGTTCATAAGCCTCTATGCAACTTTTATAAATCATTACTGCAGAGCACTAGTCAAAAATGCCATCTGTGGAATGTTTTTAAGAAAGGCAGCCTGAAAACACAGGGAATGGCTTAAATTTTTCCTGATAATTAGTATGAGAAAAGCAGTGGCAAAAATCTGAAATTATTATATATCTTAATAAACATACTCAGTTAGTTCAGTGTTTATTGTACTATAATATATCTATGTAAAGAAGAAAATTTGAAAAAAGGTAGGAGTTTATTTACACAACAATATCCCATCTTCTTATGTTGGTTAATCATTTGCATTGCTGCTGAATGTTCTATGAGGCACTGTTATGAAATACAATATAAATCATCATTCACCAACATCAGAATTAATCAATTAATGATTATTACTTCTGATTATTCTGTGTTTATGTCAGATTGGATTAGCAAGTCACTACAGATTCACTGAAAAAATTAAGCTAGAGCTACATTACACTATGTAGAATAACATCCTAAATTTAGATCCTTCTAATTTGTCAAGTTGTTTATGTTACTTTAAGGCTATCATATGGAATGTTTCAGAATTTTTTATGGGGATAAAACCTCAGTTATTTCTCCCTTGTACTTTGCATGACCTTGAGCACTTCTTTTTGACTGTGCTCCCATTCCTCTGGCTTCATCTCTTTATATTGCTAGCATTTTCTCTTATCACGTGTACAGACTGACAGATCGTGAACTGGTTGTTTTGATGTTACATTCATACAAATGATAACAACAGTGACAATAATAAATGTATTAGCAGTGTGATTCTGAGTCTATAGGAAAAAAGAGTAACACTTCAATAGCGGTTTCTTTGCCAGAGAGAAATCAGCTGGAAACAAAGTGTTTGTTAAGTCCTGTAAATACATGTATCCTCTTAAGAATTGAACAGGGTCAAGGAGACATAATGTGCATAAAGCTGAACTAGTATTTTTTTATGGCTTGGCACATTGTATCTGAAATTATTCTCTCCTGTGAAAGTCACTGTTCTAGAACCCCTGCAGTATTTAATTTCTCTTTGAGAGTTGTAGGGCAACAGCAGTAAAGTAGTTTGAGTCACTCATCTTCTTTTTAAGGCTTTAGTTCACATTCAGCCAAAGTTAAATTAATGTTTTTCTTGTTGTCAGCAAGAGGCACAAAGATAAATATATTACTTATTACTTCTATCTAGTGAGCAGTTACTGACTTCAAAAGAATGAGCAGATCAGGCTTAGAAAGCCGCTTAGTTCAGTTGTGCAAGGTCCCAGCATTCCTAATTGTCTGGAGCAAGAGAACAGTAGCATAAGGCAGGCATAAACACTGCAAAAGTTGGAGCAATTTGGGCCTTTCTGTATTGCTCAGCACAGTGTCAGAGTCAGTAAAAACAATAAAATATATGTCTCTGGTCTCTTACACAACTGCAAAATGTACTACAGAAGATTTGGGGAGATTGAAGTTTGGTGTGGGGTTTGCGTGGCAAAAAAGGGTTTGAATTCAGAGCTGCACACATGATTTTCAGTAATTTGAATCATTGACATGAGGAGGAAGAAACAGGTTAGTGTCATCTTCTGGCAAAACATCTCCCTAAAATGATTATGTTTGTGGTAATCCCAGAAGAAACTTTACAGAGTCTGAACTTTACTCAGTCTCTACTGACCTAGCTCAGTCTCAGAACAGAGAGAGAAAAAAGCAGGACGTTTCTGGTGACCATCTGGTCTGAGAACTCCTCTGGGGATGCACCTGAGCATGGACTCAACACGTACGTGCTCCATCTCCAGTGCTGCTTTGGGAAGGTGTTTTCACATGGCACATTAGATTGCTGAAATGGCTCATTGGTATCTCTGTGCAGGTGACTGAATCCCACCCGTAACACTACAGCTAGCAAACAAACACTAGGAAACAAAAATAAGCACAAGACACTACACACTGCAGACGGCTAGAATGAAACATTCAGTCAGTATAAATTTTCTAAAAAGAGTTTAACAAGTAGAATGCACAAAGTTGAGTAGATAAGGCAAGTGTTCAAGGCTGGCGATGCACCTTTTAGGCAGATAAGTATTTGAAAAGAATCTCCAACTTAGTCTAAGAAGATAGGAAAGAAATTGCATTGTAATAGAAGTGTTCTAAAAAGACAGGAGAAGATAAATGTCAAAGGTGCTGAAAAGGTATGAATTAAGATAGATAATATAATATTTCCACAAAAAAATTTACAAATACAGTTTATAAAACCATTTCCTAACACCATCTTCATGCTCATTCTATCCATTTTGGGGTGACAGAGTGGGAATGGGAAGAGGAATCTGATTCTTAGCTTTAATCAGGAACTGGATATGATCTGTTCTCAGCAGCATTGGTAACTTAGCACAGATAGTCATTAGTATTTGTAAGATACTAGGCAATGTAAGATGTAAATTTTCCCTTCTCATATGTAATAGGAATGCTTACCCTGAAGGGCAATATCCTAAGGAAAAAAGAAAGATGTGAAAATATGGGGGGAAAAGTGACATTTTTTGTTTCATCTACACTAGAAATTGTGAGTACCAGTTTCTATACATGTTCTTGTTTATCCTTAATATCTGTTTTAGTTTTCCGCTTTTACCAAGAGCTTTACTCTCTGTGCACGTGTTATGGAAGGTATGTACTAGTAACAAATTCTAGAGATTTTTTTTTGTTTCTATGTAGGATCTTGCAATTACACAGTGTAAGATGAAAATCAACTAAGGTTCTAGTTATTGTGTGGAGCTCTGAGTTAGAAAACAACTCTTATTTCATCCCCATTGACAATCTTTCCAGGAAGTGGCATGTAGTATTGTTCTACATGATTCTTCAACAGTCATCTGCAATAAAGAATAAATGCTTTACAAATAGCACACTCAGTAGAAAGTTTGCACTCAGATGGTTCTTCACAATCCTTTATTTTCCCACTAATTTCTTTTATTGTGTTTTTAACTCTCCAAGAACTATTATAGCTTTGTCCATTCTTTCAGAAAGATGCTCTGACTTCTTCTGCGGAAATGCTGTTTTCAAGGGTTTTAACTACATTGAGGTCAGTCCAATGTGTCCCCTGATAAATAAACTGACTTGACAGTGTTCTCTACTACTATTAAATGAACCTATATGCTCTCCTAAAACGTCTGCACCACAGAAATTGCTGTGGATGCTAGTTATCTGGACAGACTGCAATATTGTCTGATCAGGCTTTTGGGGAATCTAACATAACAGGCTTCATTTTAAATGAGTTTTTCCTAGTCATTAAAGGCATTTTTTTTATATATCACAGTTTGTTCTTGCTGCGGTAGTTCACCAGCCTTCTCCTCTGGCCACCACCATGGGAAAGCTTTTAGTGTTTCTCACTTCAGCCAAAGAAACAGTAGCAGTTATTAGTCATGATCATGGACTGGTAAACCTGCCTTATGAGGAAAGGCTAAGAGAACTGAGTAGGGTCAGTTCTGAGAAAAGAAGGCTTAGGTGAGAGGCTTGCAGGACCATATTACCATGTTCCAGTATCCAAAGGGTGCCTGCAAAGAACATGGAGACTCTATTTTCAAGAAGTCACATGGAAAAAATGAGAGGTCATGAGTATGAGTTGCTCCTAAGGAGATTCTGGCTGGACACACAAGGAAAATTTTTCACAATGCAAACTATCAGCCATCAGAATAATCTTGATGGGGAAGTGATGGATTGGACAACATTGGATACTTTTTAAGATTCAACAGGACAGGGTGCCGAGGCATCTTGTCAAAGTGTTTTGGCAAGACATGTTGGACCAGATGATCCTTGAGGTTGCTTTCAACCTGATATTCTGTAAAGTAGCTTTTTTTCCAGGTGACACTGTTGCTTCACTTACATAAGTCAGTCTGTATTTGGAAGGTATTGGTTTTTGTCACTGTTTTCAAGTTTCATAATGCTTAATACTAGAAGTACCCAGCTGTTGTGGTGGTTGAAGCCACCCTGAGGGTGGCTGAAAAAGTGACAAACAAGCCTGACGAGTGGTGGGAAAGCACCACTATGTGACATCTCCCCGTGAGTTTATAATGGTTCCTTCCCGTTACAATTATGTTAATTCAGTTCCAATGGTTGGTATAAAAATAAAATNCCTCCACGGGGAAGGCTACTCCCACAGGTTGGTCAGTTATCTCCCCGCCTCTCTTTAAATATTCATATTGTTCCAGAAAGTTCCCCCAACCTCGATATCCCATTGGCCTGGCCCCTTTCTCCCCTTCCCTGCTCTTCCCTGGTTGGCACCCCTTGCATTGTCCCTCCCCCGTTCTGCCCCTGAACCCTGTCCCTGTTGGTTGACCCTCTGCATAGAAAAGTTGATTTTCTACCCTGTCTATTTATCTTTTGTCCCTGGACCCTTCTGAGCTTAATAAAGTCAGGAATCCATACAAAAGACCCCTCTCATCTCTTAGCCTGGTGTCAATTCTCCTTCAAGGAGTGTCTGTGGCTGCTATCTCTCCAGCAGGGCTGTAGCCTGCAGCTGGGATCAGCAGGATCCTGCCAGGGGACCGCCAGGTGCTGAGAGAGCCCCGGGCTGGGAGCCCTTGGGAACACGCGGCGCTGTGGGTCTGTCCCAGACCCTGAGAAGAAGTGTTACGATTTGTAACATTTATTTACACCCAGCTGAGCCCGTAGGCCTAGAATGCACTACAGATATGAGAAAGAGCTGAGGAAAAAAAAGTTCAATAAATTTTGAATCCTTTTTCCCCTCCTAGTATGTCACATTAAAACTTCAGTATCTCTACTGGACAAGAGACATACTTCGTATGTAGAGTCAAGAATTTTTTGTAGGTCTAATTGGAATCATAAGTCTAATTGGAATCATTAGTCCAGTTACAGAGGTACTAATACTTACCATGCAGGTTATCCAAATACTGAAGTTCCATCACAGTAATAATAAGTTTAATTCTTGAAACTGACAAACAAACTTTATACTTCCATTGGTTTCATTCAGGGAGAAAGGGTTATGGTGCATTGTCATCCTGAATCCTCTGCCAAGGGAATGCAGCAGGGGCTTCTTTTTTCTTGTACTTGAGGGGCTTATGCTAGGGGACACTTTTAAGCATTTTCTAACTTGTCCTATAGCTTGCTTCTTTTGCTTTTCTGTGTTACATCTGAATTTTTTTATGTAAGTGGTGTTTTATTTATGTTGGAAGCTTGTCTTTAGCTACTCCTAAAGACATTTTCACCAGCTTCAAATATATAATCTCCTCAATGATCAGTAGTTATTCGGTGATCATTTTCTGATAGCCTTGATCTGTCATCCTGTGCTTATATTTTTCAAGGCATCAACTATTATCCAGTACTTGTGCTCCACAATACCAAATAATGTATTCTATGCACAAAAAAAATGTGTCACTGGAATAGTACTTTTTATGCCTATCTGAGCTATATCGGAATTATTATAAAAAGAGACATATCAGCACACCATTGTACAAAGAAAAGCAAAACTCAAAAAAATTAGATAAGAGTCTACTAGACCTAAAAAAGCTAAAACAAAGCTCCAGGCAAGCATAAGATAAGTCCAGACAAATCAGTCTTGATAAGCCAGAGTCTACAGCCTTGCAGTGTCAGAACAAACCCTGTGGTTTCTTGTTCAGCTGTACCATATTTACTGAGCTAAAGGACTACAGAAGTGAGGCACAGGACAAACTGTGTTGATATTATTTGTAAAAACTGAGAATACATTCGGAAATGGAATTTGTTACAGTTCCCTTGTTTTTGTACAATTCATAGCCAAAATGATTAACATTAAGAATCTGCTGAGACAGCCCCTGTGAAATGATCCCTGGGGATTTTAGCAATAAACTATGGGGAGTAGACAGGTTGGTCTTGACAGGAAATAGCAGGGTGCTAATGAGGTGCTCAGAATTCTGCATTATGAGAGTTTTATCTGTATTGTCAGAGGTGGGAAGTAAAGAGGTCTTAAACAGTACTTTAAAAATTAAGCTAAAGTAGTACAGAACATTTTAAATAAGAAAGGTTAACTCTCTGCTAAAGTCTCTCTTCTCCTGTTCTCCTGCAGCATTTTGTGAGCTCTTAAATTATTTTGTATACTCTAAAAACTAAAATCTTCCATTTCCATGTGCATGGTTCTCAATATAGTCATGTACAAGTGGTCACACACACAGGACCTAATTTAAACCAAGGACATAGGACAACTAAATGAAGAATATGAAAATAGTGTCTGATATTAATCTGGTTTTTTGTATCCCAGATTTTGAATGAGTTCCTGGATAGCAGAGAGATATGTCAAGACTGATCTTATAGGAGTTTACATCAGCTAAGGACCTGTCTTAACTTACTCCTTTGTGTATAAGAACTATTAGTAAAAAGCTTAGAGGGATTCTGTTTGATAAAGGATTGACCAGATGATAGCTTTCCTCTACATGAAATCTGACTGCAAATATGGATTATTTTAGCAAACAGCTGAATGTCAGCTTTTCATCAGTTCTACAAGGACACAGCACACACACACATTCCTGCTCCTCTTGTAATTCTGCCCACACTACTGGTGTGTGAAGAAATGCATATAGTTTCCAATTGGGTAGGTTAATAAAATAAAGAAAGGAGTGTGTTAACTCTAATATATTTTCATCAAGCCTTAGCCATTCTGGTTATTTTACTGTATTCATTGTAGCCTGATATTCCACAGATTAACCTTTCCTTTAATGCTGTCACACCCCACCAACTGTGATTTAGCAAGTACATAATTTATCACTTAATAAGAACGTCCATGTTGAGCACAGTGGGAGCTTTTACTGGCAGTAAAATCTGCTTTTCTCATAGGGAAAATAAAGGCTGAATCCAAGTGGACTGAGAAAGTTTAACGTCTTTTATAATGAGAATGACCTTAGAAAGAATGGAACTTTTTATTAGCAAATGTTTAGTATGTGTTGTGATTGTCCCAAAACATTCTTTGAGAGTAAAGACCCTAATTTGACATACATTAATTAAAGTGTAGACAATTTCCAGAGTAACACTGTGTATCTGAAGTAGTCAAAAAGTAGTTTTATTTAGCCCACACTGCACTTATATTATCATAATCAGAAATAATGTTTTAAGTATAGTCCTTACTGTCCTATGATTCCATGGTCTATTTCTTTTTTTTCTATAATTACTAATTATAGAATATAATATAATTAGTAATTAATATAATTAGTAATTATAGGTAATTAGTTCTCTGCTCTATTAACTCTTTTACAAGTTAAGAAGGAAGCTGAAGAAAGTTGAAAAGAAGAAAGCTGAGAAGTTGCAAAGCATCCAGCTCCAATCTTGTCTAAACAACCTGAATCTGTTTTGGGGTTTTGCATGCAGCATTCCTCCTCTGGGAAGAAGGATGCCTTGCACTACAGTATGTTCAGCTCAATATGCTGATAGAGTCACTTTTCCAAGGGGATAAAGAATAAGCTGCTTCTGTTTTATTCATTCTTTACAAAGTGTTGGTGTATCAGTTCATTCTTCCTTACATTTACTCCTGTGAATATAAACCATAGGTTTATATGGGGTAGAGATGGGTTCAAAACCCAGAGGCAAATGTCTGGTATCTTTAAACCAGTCAGAGACTCCTGTAAGTCTATGGCAAATTCTGATTGTTAGTGAAAATATGGGGCTCTTCAAAGTTAACATATGGATAAGGTCCAAACCTTGTAGCTCCTGTTCTAAAAGTAGTTCTCCAAAAGAATGGCACTATTAATTACCCTTTTAAAACTCATTTTACCTTTGCAAAGATATTCTAAAGTATAAACTAACGATGAACATGGGGAAATTACTAACTATCAGAATCAGATTACAAGATCTGAACTTGGAACTCTTGGACTATATATGCTACTGCTCTTTCCAACTTAATTTTTCTCTAATAACTATTTTCCTACCACTCAATATAATATAAATAATTAAATGACTTTTCCCATAATCTAAGAAAGAAAACATAAAGAAAAAAGATGACTCATTATTTCAGATTATAGATCTGTAGTAGAGACTCTGATTTTGATATGATAGGAACAGAACTTTAGATGAATAAATGGAATACCCTTTAAAACCAAATATACACTCAAGTGTGCTAATACTACTTTTTTTTCTTTTTGATTCACATTCCATACTCTTTAAAATAGAACTAACACTTCCTGACCACCATGAGCTATAATTTATTTTTACTTCATTCTATGGGAAATTTTTCTTCAGAGTAAATAAACTTGTTTCATTTTAGACAGTACATCCAAGGAGAATACAGAGGAGGGAAGGGAAATAAATAAAGCAACACAATATGCTATACTTGGAGCTTGGGGAAATCTTCATTGTCAGAGTTCTAAAATTAACAATCACAGCATCACCTTTGGGAAGGGTTTTAGAGAAAATAATCTGAGAAAAGCTCTCGGGAGATTTGTGTAAATTCCTTAGTGGCTGCTTTCTCAAGTTCTCTCCATAGAAACATGCTTCATAGTATATCAGGAGAAGCAATTTTCAGTAGTATTAGTGATAAGGCAGCTGATTTATACTACTTTGAACTCATAGCCATTTGTCTTAGGAAGACAATCAGTTTAACCCATTAGTGAAACCACAGTACCAAAAAGATCTATGCTGACCCAACACAGGATCCCAGAAATCACTAAGAATTCACACACATGTGCACACAGAAGTCAGTATTCTTTTTTCCTCCTCTCAAATTTTCAGACTCCAAGAGCAATAGAACACTTATTTATTTATTTATTTATTTATTTATTTATTTATTTATTTGACATAGTGTACGTTGCTTGGGTTGTCTGCTGCTTCATCAGCAGCATCCAGTCTTCAGAGCAGATGTTGGACCACACAGCACATAATCTACTTTTATGTGGTACCTTCATTTTTCAGTGTTCCTTACGGAATTCCTGCATCTGAGCTTAATATGATAAAAGCCCCAAATCTGTAGCCAGCAAAACCTGCATGGGACAGTTTCTACCATGCTAAGCTCATTATGTGACTTGTCCAGCACCCACATTTTTGTATTCACTGAAGGCCATGATAGATCTCACTATGAAAGTATTTTAAGATGCATGATGCAAAGCTTGCAATATTAGAACATTTGAAAAAAAGGTTTCTCAGTTGAGGTTATTTGCCTCTAGAAGTTAATTCTAAAGCAATGAAGAGCTTGGCCATTATTATATAATTATAAAAAAATTCTTCTCTGAATATTCTATCAACTTCACAGTAACATGTCCTTAGCTATTAATCTCACTTTTAATGAAACAAATATAGCAAAAGTTTCAGTAAACTGGTAAGTGAAACAAGAATGGTGTAACAGATTCTACTTTCAATAGGTTTTTTTATATGAACAAATTCAATGTTATAGTGATCAACTGCAGTATTGTGAGAAATAGAAGGAAAAAACAAACAAAAATAATTCTTACCTGAGGATTATATTTTATAATTGTGCCTTAAAGTTTATTTGGTTGATTGGTTGGTTTTTACAGAATATGCTTAAAGTACAGATCAGTTAATGAGGAAATTTATGTTATATTACTGTTTTCTGAGATAGGTTCCTTAACAAGGTTCTGGCAAGTCCTGAAGAGACCTGGTCCTTGTCTTAATTGCCATAAACAGAATTAATTCTTGAGGTAGGAAAATAAATTGAGAATTTCAGTACTTATGTAGAAATCATTGGAAAAACATAGAACCTCATAGTAGCTTAAACTTAGATAGTTACCAGATGCCCACCCAGTTGCTCTTTCACATATGAGGAAACATTTTATTTGTGTGTGTGTGTGTATTGAGCTAATACAGTCAGGTAGATGTGTAAGATAAGAAAAAAGAACACACAGAAATTAGAGCAGCTAAGTTTGAAAGAAATAAAAACATCTGAACGTTCAAAACTTTATGAACATCACACTGCAACTTTCAAAGGAGACCTTTCATTTTTCAAACTAATGTCTATAGGGTCAAGATTTTGGTTTGTTATTGTATATCTTGAGGAAAAAAAATCAGTTAAATAAAATAATGTTTGGGGCTTTGTATTTTATCTGTGAATAACCCTACTTAAAAGGGCAAAAATGATGCATTGGCTTCCAGTATCCAAAAGGTTAGCTGTTAGAGAGTAAAGTATGATAAAGACTGGATTTTTATTTATCACTCTAGAAAAATTTCCCTCCTGTCAAAAATTTGAAGCTTTAAGAAATGATGTTGTAATGACATGCATATTTAAAATGAACCAGTGCTCTTACCCATTTTTTCTTTAAAATTAAAAAGATTCTGCAGAAGTTTGTGTGCTAATACTTCTCATGAAGGTCATGCCTCAGTAGTGCTAAGATAAGGGTCATTTATTTCACAGGAAATGTCTCTAATAATCCTGAAGCTGGTTAAATTATCTGGTTTTCCTTGCTCTTCCTTTTTTCATATGCCAAACTGGCATATGAGCATCGATTAAATGAATTATAAGGTCCATGTTTGATCAATTTTTCACTTCTTTAATTTAGACAGTAAAACTTTCTATCACATTTGAAATTAAGAATTATGATTGAGATAATAGAGGTATGATTCCACTGGAAGTTAAAAATGAAAAAGTTGCCTTGCAAATGTCAAGGCACCTTGTGATCCAAGATGATTAAAACTAAACTGTTTGCTATATGAATCCCAAGGTGCTGCTATATCTCAGCGTCCATGACATTTAGCCAGTGACTTTTCTTAGCTTGTTAATAATGTATAGCAATCCCAGTGTAAATTTGCAGTGACAGATCTGGCCTGTTACAATAGAGCAGTTAACTAGATTTATTTTGCACAGAAAATGCAGATTTGAAAAAAGAAAAAAAAAATCACAACTAATGTCAGAAGAGATTGCACATTTACAAGACTATTTTAGCTAAGACAGTTGCTCAGGAGATATGCTTTTCACATTGATCTGTTATTCTGCCCAATATCCTAATTATCTAACTGAGACGTACTAGCAAAACATTACCAAAATCATCAAGGTTGACACTCAAAAAGAAATACTGATGTCCCCAAAAAATTTCATAGTGTGGGCTGGTCCACAAAATTCATTGATTTTACCAGGTTGACTGAGGCACAGAGGCAGGTAAAGGTGACAGCATAAGCATTCTCTCTCAAGTACAATTGCTGTTAATCATTGCTTGCAGATAAACCTAATAAACTCCTGTGTTGTAGAAACCGTGTTTTCTCTGAGCCTCATATCTCACTGATACATGAATTATTCATAATCTTTAAAAGGTCAAAAGGCAGATGAAGAAGGAGAGGGAGGGAGAAGGAAAAGGGTACAGGTAAAAAAAATTGACTCAAAAGATGAGATACAAAACAGACTCAAAGAATGGTGAGTTACAAGAGGATATAAATCAGTGATGTACAGAAAAATTTGGTTGATGTCTGAATTCTTGTAGATTTTCTCTGAGGCTGAAAGTTTACTAACAAAGAAAAAAATTTACTGTGACTGTAGCCATAATTGTCATAGATCAAAATCCTTTATTTAATTCTCTCTTTTCAGTGTTTTGTTCAGCTATTGCATTGTCATATGCTCAAATCAAGATAATTACTCCTGATAATGATTGATATAAAGGCAGAACACAAAAGGGATTATATTTGCACCACAGTATGTCAGCATCTTATCAGAGATAAAAAATCTGCAGGGAATGACAGAAAAGAGAAAGATCTTTGCCAACGTCCCTAAAAACGGTCATAAATAAATTGTGAATGTATTATTCTTACAGCAAATGAACACTATTTTTTGCTGCCTTTCAGTACCAAACTATTGACCTTATGTTGATCCTTCTGTAAGTTTAAAAGCTCAGATTTCACAGTGCATTAGCTTACTTTATCTGATAAGCTCTAGGAGTTATTTGCTGATAAACCTAGATATGCATTAACTTACAAAGACATAAATTGTTTTCTATTAGATGGTAATCAACATACAAGATTTGCAGTGATCATATGAAAGCTATCTAAAAGCCTCTATTTTTCTTTTGCAGAATGTTCATATCCCAAACACCAGACAGAAGTATGTTCCAAAGTATTTCTGTTAGGCTCACTTCTATTTATAGCACAAGAACTGTATTCCATACCTACTTAAACTTTCTAATATCAGTTGTATTTAAATTCTATTGTTTCTATCCCTTCTAATGTTCTAGAAAAAATGACAGAAGGCAGGTAAGAATGTGGAGAGGCAGAACAAAAATGTATTTTTTTATAAAAAGGAGTAGATATATAGGAAGGTGGAAGTAAACAAAAAGTTAAGAAATTATTGAAGTGCTTGTCATATCCTAAGAAGCGTTAACTTCATTAAAACTCTTAATAAAGCATAAATTTTATGGTAATTTTGGGAAATTTGTGAAAGCTGCTGATACTAAGGTGTTGATTTAGCTTACATCTAGTTGTTTCATAATTGCTCAGAATAATTTAATAGCATATCTGTCTTGAGACACTTTTGCTTTGCATCATGCTTTTTGAACAGAAGCAAACTGAATATTGTGGTATTCCAGTTTTTACCAAAAAAATATATCAGTATGTTAAATGCTTCCAATATTCTAAAGTATTCTATGAGTTGAATGATTGTCCAACATGGGAAAAATGGTACCATGTACATATTGATACATGTGAGACTTGATATACTGGATATCTAAGTGCTTTCATAGGTTTATGTCTTCCATCTAAATTTCAATTTGAGGGCAAAGTCCTATTTGTATAACTTTTCTATTTCTGGTGGTGCCACAATCACTCTATTAAACATTTAACAAATATTGGGAAAGCTCACAGTACAAAGTAGGTTATTTTGCTAAACATTTATATGTGTACACATATATATATTTTTCTACCTCAGTGTCTATAGAGTTAGGATCATGGTTATATAGTTTATATCTCTGAAGTCTCAAGGCTTTGTAGAGCCTTGAGTCTCTGAAGTCTCAAGCCTTTCTGAGTAGGAAATTACACAGAGTTCATCCAGGCTGTAACCTGTGGTATCTACTGATTCCACACTATTGATTCTCTCCATGGGAATTATAGCAACCCACTCCACTAATCATTCTTGCTCCAAATAGTTATGACCACAGGGACTCAGTAAGCTGCTCTAGTCTTTACTGGTGTCTCCTCAGCAAGTATACACATCACATATCAAAACGTGCCCAATCAAAGCAGCCAGCAGGAGAGTTCTGAAAAAGACCTTTTTCCAATGCTTGACTTTTACAGACTAAAAAAAACAAGCCCACACACCTTAGATATACATAGGTGTAGTTTTTCTGTCCAGGTATTTTTCATATTTGTATATTTCTTCCAGTTTATTCTGTAAATTTTCTTTTATTGTTAAGATAAAATACTTATAATTACACCAAAAAATAAAGTTAAATTTAAATTTAATTTAAACTGGCACACTGTTCCCTATGTCTAGTTGCCTTTTTTCCCTAGTAGAATATTCTTTCCATCCTTTTCATATCTGGGAAAATTTGGTCCCTTCACTTTGATTTTTTTTAGTCTTTTAATTTATTTTTTTTCTTAATATGCTCTGTAGTGAGTGTGAAGACAAAAGTATATGAAGAAAACTATTTAAGATTTCAGTGAGCAGAAGCATCCTCTGCATTCCTTATTCCACTGAGCATAGGAGAATGCTAGGGTGATTACAGTTGGGTATGTGAAGTTCTGTTCTAACTACTGAGCTTTGACTTTTACAAATAGGATCAAAGGGACAAACTGTATCTTCTCAGTGATTTTTTTAAAAATGTTTTTCAATCAAAAAACAGGTGGGATTATGGCTCACTCAGTAGGGCATATTTTTTCTCTCATATATTATGACTAGATATTTGAAAAATAATAGTGTATGCTTCAGTTTGTACATTTTCCAAGCAGTGTGCCATAGCTGTCATCTGTAGCTGATGCAGACTTTGAAAAATCTGTTCTGTTGTCATGGGCTCGGTAGATTCCAAATTGTCATTACCCAGAGTATATTCCATATGAAATGAAACAAACATAGTCTAATAGTCAAACCAAAAATTAACCAAAATATAATTCCTGGTACAGAGTGTAATGACCCCTCAGGAGGTGTCACACATGTTTCATGGTCCATCCTCCTCTTTTGCTTCACAATCCAGAAAGCTGAGGTAGACACTGCAGGTACCTCATTCTAATGATATATGTTGTATTCACTCAGTGTACAGTGACAGGACTACTTGTATTTACTCAAAGGCAGTTTGTTAATGTACTCATCTCCCTCTTAAGTGGGGCATAAACCTTTGTGATTTTCACTAGAGCCAAGACACTGTATAAGATGGGCACCACCCGGTTGCTAAAAGGAGTTTTTGAAATCATTGTCTCATGTGAAATATATTCATGTACAACACATCTCAAAAGAATAAAATATTATTAATACCATTATGGGACCCTAAAAATATAAAAACATAAAAAATAAATGTTTTTTAGAACATATTTGAGTATATCCACAAAGCTGTGAGTATATATGCAAAGATGGGTTTCAATAATGAGATCAGTAGGATTTTTGAATTCCATTAAAGGTCTTGTGAGTCTTGCAAGCTATATGTTGAAATCATATAGAACTACTTTAATATTACGTATCACACAGAATTTACAACCACAAAAATACGGAAGTTTTTTAAGAAAACTAATATTTTATACCTAGAAAAATAATCAAAGCTTGGGCCCTGAAGATTAGTTTTTATGCTGCAGCTTACATTTGATAATACACATTTGTCAGCAAGTAGTTTTTCAAACATAGGCTGCAGTTACTTAACTAAATTATTTTTGTAGACAGTCTCCCAAGAGCATATGAAGACAGGTTAGCATTAACCTTGATAGAACCAGTACACTGTAATTGTGACTGTTATGCTTAATTATGATCCAGATGTGAAATTTTTGGATGGATTTTGCCATCATAAATCCCTTAAAAGATCAGTGTGTATCACAATGTGGAACTTGGAAGTGCTCCAGTAAAATACTCCTTGAAACAGAAAGTAATACATGACATCTTGTTAATGTACATACTTCAGACACATTGTTTCCACACAAGATTTATTTTATATGATGTTTATGCATAATATAACACTTTGGAATGTTGTTTGCTTCAGGTGTCTTGCTGGATTTTCGGGACAATTTTGTGAAATAGAAGTTAATGAGTGTAATTCATCACCTTGTCTACATGGCTCAACCTGTGCTGATCATATCAATGGATACACTTGTAAATGTCAACAAGGTAACTGCCATATGACAGAGCAATCTTAAACAAGGATAGTTTTGAATTATCAGTGTTACTAGCGAGAAAATTGGTAAATCACATCAAGCTCTTTTGTTGTATATGAACTATAAGGTACAAAAATACTATATTTTTGGCAAGGTTTTTGAATGAAATCTGAAGAGAATTAACTACTCTAGTAAGCATATTAGAAAGGCTTCAAAATAAAACCAGCTCACTGTGGGAGTCTGAAGTATTATCTAGAGCCAGGTTTATTGTTTATGATCTTTACTAATGTAACTTACTGACCAAGCAGTCAAATAGCCACTGTTTAACAGCACGATAATTTCATTGCCTCTAGAATGAGATTGACTGAAAAGAAATTCTGAACACTTTAATTAAAATTTTTATTACTATCCTTATTTTTTGTGTTGTAAGACATACCCATGTATCCTAAACCAGGACACCATGCTTATGCCTGCTGGCTGGGACTAAAAGTATTTTTTCAATACATTATAAGTAGAATGAAAAAAAAGGCACTTTCTTAAGAAGTGGGAACTGTTCTCTAATTCTGACAGAGATCAACTAAAACAGGTCTAATGGCTTGTGCAATTATAAGAGATTTAATATTTATACAAAAGTAAAGGTCACAATCAGCCTGCATTGTCATGCAATCAGAAATTTAATCTGTTCAGGACTATTTACAATCCCCTGTCATGTCTCCTAATAAAAAGCCTTTTCTCAACATAAGTAGGATTTCTGATCCATATACATAAGTAGTGTTCTGCTCTGTAAGTTACTCTTAAATTAAGAATTATATGAGAACCTGCCTCCTGAAAATTTAATTTTTCAATTTAAATCTATTTACTATTTTACTGACTGGCACTGCTGATTAATTTCTGTGACAGTACTGACACCAGGTTTGTTCCTGGTTATTTTAGAGATTATTTAGATATATTCTGGATGATAGATATTCTGTTAACCCATGCTATCTCCATATAGCTGATCTACTTTCTTTGTGCCAAAATATGTTCACACTGTTAGTTTCAATTTACAAGCAAAAACATCTTAGCAAACTCTCCTGAAGTCAAGTGAGTCTATATATTACACTTTTCTAGAGTCTTTCTACTCATTCTTCTTCATTTAAAAGAAAGTACATAAGTGAATTGAATATTAATATATTTTGTATTTTTTTCATTCTGAATTCTTCCTAGTGCAGTTTCCAAAACTATATGTAAGAGATCTTATTCAAAAAAATGTAGAAGATACTGAAGGAAATACACACATATGTATAACGAGAGTCAATTTGACAGTTCATTAGTTTGTTTAATTGGTACTAAGGAATGCTATTCTAACATGTAAGACTTAAATCTATCTTTTGCTTACTAAAGGCTAATTATGTGTAGGACTACGTTGCTTACAGCTTAATATTTTTCAGCAACTTTTTTTAATGTCGAAGAGATACTTGGTAATTCCAAAAAACACTGTAGTTCTGATGCATGAACCAATGAGTGAAATTTTTTGGACTTTTTCATACAGAATTCATGATAATAAATATCTTTCTTATCTTAAAACATCTGAGTCATGACCTAACTTGTAATACATATCCACCTGGTACTGCATATGGCCATATCCCCCTCCACCAGTATTAATGACTTAAAATCTTAAAAGATGTATTTTTTAGTCATTAAAGTGCTTCACACAGAATATATTGCCAAGTCCATTTTCCCCCTTATTTTTAAAGCTTATTAAAATAATATGTCAAAGATATTTTAATATAGGCATTTAAAAATTGCCCACAGCCAAGAATTGTGATTGCTGTCTCTATGCAACATGGAAATTCTTGGTATAAGTAGGAGAAATTCTCTGGGGCCTTGGAACTCAATCCTACAGCTAACATGTTTTAAACACCTTCCAACCCAAGCATAAGCTGCCTTTCTTTTATATTTCTTTTAATAATACCATTTTTAATAGGGGTGAAAGATCTGTAAATTACTTTTCTACCAGGTAAAAACACAAAGAACCACACACATTAACTATATACATAATTTTTACATGTCTTAGTTTATTTTTAATTAATGTGGTATTTTCAAATGTTGCTTGAGTTTCTGAAACAGCTGAAGAGATGAGAAGGCTACAGCTCTGAAAAGGGGTGAATTTGGAGAGGCAGGGGAACCTTTGAGAGGAATAACTTTTTTCAAAGTTTCTTCAACTGAAGAAAGGGATTAGAAGAAAAAATTGCCATTCAGAGAGAGAAAGTAGAAATACCTAGGGAAAAAATCTGCTCTTTTTTTGCAGGTTTTGACTGTTCACATATAATAGATCCTATATTTCTCTTCTAAGCTTCACCTATAGAAATATGGAACTGGGATTGGGGATTTTTTGGTCTATAAAGGCAACAGTGGGAAAGAACTGGGCAGATAGTCTGATATACCCCTCAACAGATTCCCTGTTGTAATTTAATGAAATGGAAAAGGGATAGTACCAAGACTGAAATAGGAACAAGGCAGATGATTGCAGCTTTCCAAAAACCTCCAGAGAACAAAGTGAAGCATGTGGTGACAGCATGTGATACCAGGAAAGGGGATTGATTTAGCTCTGACAAATGCATTCTGTAATAAATCATGAATTTTGTCAGCTATTGTCCCCATAGCAGGCCCCACACCCTTAGAATAATAGATCCATGTTCAGGTTCTGTGTCTGCAGCTTCAGGCTGTTCAGGTGCAGAAGCAGCATGGAGAGATGCAAATTGTGTTCTAACAGCACCTCAGACAGCTCAAAAGCAGCAGCAGCAGCTGTTGGAACTAATAGCAGGCTCGTGGATGTGAAGTCTTTAACTGGGCGTGCTGCTGTTCTACCAGGGCAGCTAAAGCAAGACTGGAACATAACAGGTGAATTTGATGCACACTCTGAGGCAAAGTCTGAGCAGTGGCAACCAGATTTGTATCAGCTGAGGACTGCTAAGGGGCTTGTGAGGCTGTTGGATTTTCTTTGTTAGTTTGTTTAGAAACAGCAAAATGAAGAAAAAACAAATCTGTAATGGGTGACGGGAATACAATGGCATAAATCTGTTCAATAACTAGCCATATTTTACAAAATTCTGGGTTTGTATTTACCAAGCAAACGGACTGCTTCCAGTTCAGCTTGGCCTCCAAGGAGCAAGTTTGAGACAGGCTTAAATTACACGATCTAAAACACAGCTTCCAGATGAGTATTTAGCCTCTAATTTATGGGTATACTTACTTGTAAAGGAGATTTTCATAAGAAAGGCATATCAATAAAATTTCCCGTAATCTGACAAATGAACTGAGAGAAGACAGAATCTCATGGTGTTCAAACACAAACCTGTATTTGCTCAGAAATTGTCCTTCTCATTTATCTGGTACGGTAACCTCAGAGTTTCTCTTTTTAACTTTTTTCCTTAATTTTTTTCTACTCTGAGAAACCACAGCCCAAAAAAGTTCATATTCATCCCATTATATATATCTCTCTATGTGTGAGAATGGAGGATGGTTACCCTTACCTTTGTTCCATTGACACTCAGTAAATGGATGTAGATTTTGATGAGTCTCACTTTGGGGTTTGCTTTGCTTTTCTTTCTGACAGGATGGGAAGGCCTCCATTGTGAGTTGGATGTTGATGAGTGCATATCCAACCCCTGCATTCATGGTATCTGTGTTCAGAAGGAGCCCAGCTTTGGTTATTCCTGTTTTTGCAAGCCAGGATTTGTGGTGAGATGCTGAAATTCTTTCTTATCTTTCACTTTACCTGGCTATTCATCATTGCACAGAAAATACTGTATGTAAGCCTTTTTCTTTTCAAGCTTGCTCAGAATTGTTGATATACTTCTTGAATGAAGTGGAATCACAGAAGTGACGAATGCTTTGTTCAAGGAATTCACCAGGAATTTCTCCCTGTTCCAGTGACTCTTTGTCTACAATTTTGTAAAGTCTGCATTTTACCATAAGGTCTTGGTACGTCAAAAATGGATTTTAAAAATGCATATAATCTGACTAAATTTAATGACACACTGTCCTGAGAAGGAAAAAATTATCTCATAAAAATGAATACCATTTTTTAGGGTGGTTTTTACAGAGTACAGTGGGTACTCCTGATACTTCCCACAGACCATGGTCACTGTTGTCTTTTTGCCTTCCAAAGCAGATTGGCTGTCAAAACAATGTCAGGCAATGATGAAGGATGTATCACCTGAGGGTCACAGTCTTTTTATATGGAAAACAGCCAGATCCTTATGTTAAAATAATCTCATTTTTTTTCATTAAATACTCCTCCTTATCTTACATGAACAACTGTAATGGAGAAGATCAGTTACACAATTTTTTTAGCATTTATGTCTCATCAAAAAAAATAATCTTCTGAATGCCAAATAAAACCACCAGAAAGTTTAAAATCCGTTTAGCGAAATTATTTTTTCAATTAGTTCAAAATTTATTGGTGCAAGTCAGTGTTGCATTACACTCTAGAGAACAGAAGTACAAATAAACCCAAAAATGGGTTAGAAGGAGGATAAATTCATTGTTATTCAAATTACTCTTCTGAATGTTACCCTGGCCTGGGGAGTTTTTGATTTACTTATTGCCAAAAGTTGGAATGGCATATTTGGTGAGTTACCAGATGCAAGCTCTGCTTGTTTTCTTCCTGTTTTCTTCCCAAAGTATTCATTAATAGCTCACTGATGATGGAGCTAGATAGATATTTGACCCATAGGGGCAGTTTTCCTATTAGTACATACCTTGAGTATTATTGTATGGTATGTCGCAGAACAAGCAAGCCCTTACAAAAGAAAAAGTAAAAAGCCTTTGAAGCAGCTGAAATTTAACATCTTTGCTTTTATTCCATTAATCATTCTTCCGTCTTAACTCCCTCCAATTCTACTATGCTTTGGGAAGGAATATAAAGTAAGAAAACACTGTGGGGGAAACGCCACAGAAACATTTTTAACATACCTGTCTTCAGTGTCAAAGTTAAGCAGTTATGGTTCTAAACACCTCAAAAGGTATGTTTGTTAGGCCTTAATGGATTCTGGTTCCTAACCATGAGCAGGTGTGGAGTGGAAACAGTGGAACTCACAGAGAAATAAGTATTCAAGGAACTCCAGCTACAGCATGCATGTAAGTCTTCTGTAGTCTGTGTCTGTACTGCTGCCCAAAGTATGGATCATAAAGTATGGATTGTGAAATCTCTCATACATTTCGAGAAGAAAAACATAGACAGCGGTAGATGAAATAAATGTTTACTTTTTAAGTGGAACCATCTATAGACCTATACCTACTTTTAAATATAAATCTGCATAAGCTAAATGATTCCATCCCCTGCATGGAAACTGTTAAGGCATTTACAGGCACTTTCGATGCTATCAAATTTATCTATGACTACTTAATGTACCCTTCATGCACACTGGAGGTTATCCACATCTGCTTTGTTTCTATGAGTCATAAAATCGTAATCAAATGCTCTTCGCCATTAAATGTAGTAGTCATAAAAATGTACTAATCTGTCGCAGGAAAGTCAGAATGAAACATAAGTTTTATAGGATTGAGAACGATTATGAGCTTGCTTGAACTGATCATTTGTTCTGTGTGTGGAATTAGAAGAGAACAAGGAGGAAACGCATTGAAACTGACATATTAATTGGCCTGTTGTTCCTTTGTGCTTTGGAATACCGATACAGTGAGTGATTTTATAAGATTCCATGAATTTACCAGATAGCTCATCTGCTTGTCAAAACAAATTAAGAAGTTGATTGAAATAAACATGAATGTATCTAAACCACTCAAAAAACATCCATTTAACCACCTCTGTTTTAAACCCTGAATAATTTAAACTACTTGTAAAAAAAGGAATTTCAGTTTTCGTGTCTACATTTCTTCCTCTCTCTCTCTCTTGTCCTTCCTATTGTTTCTTAATATCATAAATTCATAAAATAGAGTTGACAGAGATCTCAGAAAATGTAAGTTGTCCCGAGTTCTGTGTGAATAGTCAACTAAGTAGACAGGAAAGACTAAGCATTTGTCTGAAGGAAAGTGTGTAATGAACACACTTGAGCTCTAGAGAAGGTTTGGATTTTTTTACATGTGCCCCAATTGAAGGAGAAGATTCAGTCAGAAATTATATCATGATGATATGTTGTCAGAGATGTATGTCTTAAGAAATGACAGTGGGTGTATTTTAAATAGGTATTCAAATATGTAGCATACTTCTAGAATAGGTGTTAGCTGTCTTTCTTCATGTAGCCAGTTAGTTCATTGAAACAGAAGTGAAAATAAAAATAAAATGAACCAAGACCTGACTTCAGCATATATTTATTTCACATTTCAAGAATGCATTTAATTCTAGTAATAATCCTTGCCTTTTTTACAGACCACTGAATATGAACATTTTTACTTTATTACTAGGGAGGATATTTCAGACTTCCCATGATTTGTTACTCTTGACAAAAAACAGGAAATTAATGCCTGGTGCAGTTTAAGACTGCAACTATATTTTTCCTTTTCTAAGTGTTGTCTGTGAATGCAAGGTATTAACAGGGAGCTGTGTGCACATTTGGTAACAACAGACAACAAATAATGGGCTGCAATGCACAAAAAGAAAGAACATTATGTTGCAAGTCAGAGCAAGCCACAGGTTTTTAGACAGCTAAGTCCACTTTTGTATGTAGGCTTTTGTAAACCTACATATTAACTGAAGATTATTATTTTAACCAGTTTTTATTAATGGTAACAACACTGTCTTTGATACTGGGCAATTGCAAGTCTGTGGGGAAATTACATGTATTGATAATCAGAGTCAAAATGTCAGTTAAAATCTAAAATATACCACTGTAGTATTACATTAGTTAAGGAATGCTTTCCACATATTTCCTTTTGAAAGTGTAAACAGCTTAACATAAGCAAACAATATTTTAGAATCAAAATAAAGCAATAATTATAACTAACATCATTATGAAATGTAAATTGCCTTCAATAAATGGCTTTTTTATGAAACCTCTCTTTCAGGGACGAAGCTGTGAGCTTAATTACAATGATTGTCTTATACAGTCCTGCTCCACTGGGTTTCTTTGTGTTGATGGAATAAACAATATCACCTGTTTACCTACTATTCCCCAAAGCACAAAAATTGTCACTGAAGTGGCTGAAGTGTTTCCTGCTGAAATTTTAGACAATGACCTTCCATCAGCCCTGGCTGTGTCTATGGAACTTTGGTCTAAACATGTTTCTCCTGATTTTCATACAGGAGAGGTGTCCCAAGGTAAGTAAAAAGAGCTTCTGAACAATGCATATATCAAATTATTTCCTTGTTAACGCTTCTAAAATGGTAAGAATATGGATAATATATTGATTTTAATTATAAGGAATTTTCTTTTTCCTTCATGGATTTTTTCTTTTTTTTTTTGGTATTTACTCCAACTTCCTTTCTCAAATGCATTTATATAACTGTAAAATTACTCTTTTCTCTGAAAAGACTTTTTCCCAGCACCTTTCACATCCAGTAAGGAAAACCCCACTTTCTCTTAGCTGGGTTTTAGGTTTTCCAGAGTGCACAATTTCATATGCCTCACATTGCATTCAGTAATCTCTGATTCTAATGCCAATTTTCCCTTCTTCCTTGGCTAGTCAGCAGGAGAGAAAGATAATTTATCTTACTCAATGGGGACTTTGATTCTTTTTTCCTAGTTCACATGTTTTCTGAGTGCTTCTTTTTCTGTGCATCTAAATGTTTTTTGACTAAAAATATATTGGACAAACCTCCCAAAGTCTCCGCCATTCTAATTGTTTGTAGTGATGTTTTTGGGAAGTCAAAAATTGCCTATCCTGTTATTTTAAAAACATTTGCAAAAAAAGTCAAAAGTAACAGAAGTGCAACATTTTATTGTGAAGATTATTCCTTCACTGTGGCCTCTTCATTTTATTAAAAATATTATTATACATGTATCAAGCATCCTCTTTCCAGATAGTTTCAGAATTTTTTGCTTATATATCTCTTCAAAGTGATTACTTGTAAAACAAATAAGCCAAGAGTCCTGTTTTGCTGTTTTGGTGGTTTTGGGGTTTTGTTTTTGTTTGTTTTGTTTTGTTCTTTGTTTTGTTTTGGGGGGAGAGGTGTTTGTTTGTTTGTTTGTTTTTTTAATTTGGTTAAATGAGTTTTAGAGGATGTTGGTTTTTGGTATACAGAATTCTGTTGGGATTGGTTGATTGATTGATTGATTGATTGAACTGCTTGTTCTGCCTTTTCCTTCACAAGAATCACATACTCATCTTCCATTTTTTGATTGCTATTGTCTGACTATTTTCCTTCAAAGACCATCTGTTTATAATCATCAGTTTCATCACTTATGCTCTTTAAAGAGACAAATATAGACTTGACAAATTGATTAGCTACTGTTAAACAGCTGACAACAGAGGAAATTTGACTAATACTGGAGAGTAATACTAAGACTGTATGATCTAGATATGGAGATGTGTAGTTCATGAGGTCAGGATACTTTCTGAAACATTCAGCTGAGTAGTGTATCTCAAGAACTACTTTTCACCAACATAGTTAATAGTAGTTCTGAGTTCAAAACACATCTATTCATAAATGTAGGTGAGACTCTTAAACTATTTTTAGAACAATCTGATCAAGTGTTCTTATGTATACCTTTTTCTTACAAAAACTTCAGTTATAGACTTACTGATGGATACATAGAAAAGCTGTCATTGTTTGAATCCCCTAATGATGAGATATCCTACTTGGTTTTACTGGCACAAGTCACATCTGTGCAAACAGAAATTTGTCAGATTTTAATGACAAATCATTTATTTTTACAAACCTGTTATCCTGCTTCAAGTTCTGCCTTATGCAAGTATATTATCAATACTGTACTGAACCAAATGACTGCTGTGCATGATAAAGAACTCTTGAGTAAGCCCTGTTACCTCAGCTTCACAGTACATCTGCAGTGGAGTCGGTGTCTGGCCTTTATCAGCTGGTGTTCTGTTGAGTTTCTCATTTCTATACAGAGAATTTTTTGAGGTGGTGGGGTGTTTTATACAAAGATAAAAGTGTCTGTCAAAGTTTCCAGGTGCTTGAAAGAGATGCATTGTCATCCAGCAGCAGCTGATGTGGCACCTGCTGCCGTAGCTGGCACAGATGGCATTTCTTCACGTCCTGCCACACAGGCCACTAGGTCAGCATAGAAGCACATTGGAGGCTGCTACTATGCTGACAGGAGATCAGCAGCTGAACAGTTTCACCCCACTACACTAATCTTTTCAGGGTTTCAGGTGTTCTTTTCATCACTTGCATACAAACTCAGGGGGTATGTCTGTGGTTGTAGTATAGAAGTATAATGAACATTTTTAAGGTAAAATAGATACAGAGAAAGATGTATCTTTATCTCTTGAGATAAAAATTTTTTGTATGTAGTATAATTAACTTGCCACTTCTCATTCCAAAATGACACAAATGATGGCTGCATTTTTACAAGCAGTACTATTTTAAGAACAACATTTCAGAAATAAATTCAGGGAATTAAAAGAACACAGGAAAACCTACAAAGTCTGGAATTAAGTATTAGGGAATATTGATTTGTTTGGTCTACATTTTTATACTATATTTTTTTTAAAACAACACACCCATAAAGCCAAGAGGGTTTTTTGGGGTTTTTGCTTTTCATTCTTTGCTTGGGGGCTTGTGTTGAAAAAAAGTGATTTTATATCATTGATTTAAATCACTTAGGGGAAAAAAAAAGTTTTCCAGACCAGAAAGGTTATGTGTTAAGGTGCCAAAAGATAAATTAAACATTTTTGTGGGGTATGGAATACAGTTATTTTCCTGTGAATGTTTGTCTACACAGATTTCATTCTCAGTATGTATACATAAATACACAGATCAAATTCATACTGCCAGAAGTGCCTCCTGATATTCTGCCTGTACACAAGAGGTCAAGTTATCTGAGCATACCACTGTGGATTTCCAACTGATATGATATGACGTAAAAGGAATTTGATTTGAGGGTTTTTGATGTTGTTGTTGTTGTCTTTGTTGTTTTGAGGGGTTTTGTTAGTTTGATTGGGTTTTATAGTGGAAAAAAAATAGATAAGGAACGACAATATATCCCCAAAAGTAATAGTTGCACTTATGTTGATGCATAAGCAAATCTACATCTTTTTTATTGGAAGAAATAGGATTATTAAAAAGTCAAGTGAGAAATGGTCTTGAATGAGTAAGATCTTCAATACACTGGTGTATCCATACTAGAAGAAATGTGTCAAGGTGTTCAACCTGATATACTCTTCCATATTTACAGACTTAGTGTATTTATTAATAACCTATATTACTAAAACTTGAGAAAAAATACCAATGACCCACCCAGATAACTTGCACTCCCAGAAAAATGGGTACTACATACTTTTCATATATTCTAGAATAGTTATTCTCATCTGACAATAAGTAGATACATTACAGCAAATTCTAAGATAGCTTAGAGTAGCACGAATCTCTAGAAAAGGACTATGAGAGATGGGATATATCTGGCAGAAAAATATATTCTTTGATCTGGTCTCCAAGTGTGCTTTTCCACTGCCATGGCATTGCTTATGGCAAATAATATTTTGCAAATACATTTCTTCTTAGGAAAAAAAAAATTATAGAAATGCTTTCATGTGATCAGAGGGGATGATCATTCTTAATCATATGTCTGTTAGCACTCTGCAAAGTTCTGTATGACTTTTTCAGTTTCCCATGCTCTGCCAGCAAGAAAGTGCCCAATAAGCAATAATTGGCACAAATTGAATGCAGGGAACCGACCTTCCTTCCTTCCTTCCTTCCTTCCTTCCTTCCTTCCTTCCTTCCTGCCTTCCTGCCTTCCTGCCTTCCTTCCTGCCTTCCTCCTTCCTTCCTTCCTTCCAGCCTTCCTTCCAGCCTTCCTTCTTTCCTTCTTTCCTTCTTTTATGCCTTCCTGCCTTCCTTCTTTCCTGCCTGCCTTCCTGCCTTCCTTTCTGCCCTCCTCTCTTGCCTTCCTCTCTTGCCTTTCTCTCTTGTCTTTCTTGCCTTCCTCTCTTTCCTCTCTTTCCTCTCTTTCCCTCTTTTTTATTCTTTCTTTCTTCCTTTCTTTCTTTCTTTCTTTCTTTCTTTCTTTCTTTCTTTCTTTCTTTCTTTCTTTCTTTCTTTCTTTCTTTCTTTCTTTCTCCCTTTCTTTCTTTCTTTCTTCCTTCCTTCCTTTCTTTCTCCCTTTCCTTCCTTCCTTCCTTCCTTTCTTTCTTTCTTCCTTCCTTTCTTTCTTTCTTCCTTCCTTTCTTTCTTTTTCTTTCTTTCTTTCTTTCTTTCTCTTTCTTTCTCCCTTTCTTTCTCCCTTTCTTTCTCCCTTTCTTTCTTTCTCTCTTTCCTGTTAGGGCAGCCAAGCATTGAAACAGGTTGCCCAGACAGATTGCAATTTCCATCCTTGGGGATATTTGCAATTGAGCTGGACAATGTCCTGAGAAACCTCTTGTGGCTGACCCTACTGTGAGCAGGTGAGGTTAAATTAGATAACCTCTAGATGTCCCTTCAAACCTCAGTTATTCTGGGATTCTGTGATGCCCTGTAATTGTTAGGACAAAATTGCCTTTCAGACATTGTGTATAAAGACTCTTAGAATTTACTTCTGTGCAAGTATCTAGTTAGTCACCAAGAGTGGGATTCATCTTACCTGTACCTATCCATTAATTAATCTGTGTAAACTATATCACTCTGTGGTAAATGAAGAAAAATGGCACCATCTGCTTTAGATGTCTGTTTTGCGATAGGATGCAAAACTTTCTCCTTTCCTTAATATATATTATTCTGCTTCTTTTTACTCTTGGTTTTGGCAGAGAATTGAATATTGCTTTGACTTTTCTGTTTGTGCAATGTATGTGGATCGTGAAGCTCACAAAGACATTTGAAAGACAAAACTCAGTAGACCCAGATATGAATGTTAACAACACATCTGCTACTATCCAGCAGCTAACTGGATTTAGTTCTATTACTTATGGAGAAAAACATATATTAAAAAAATACTTTACAGAAGTATATTTTCATCCCTCTATTGAGTCACCTACTTTCACTGCCTAAAATGTGTTCCAAATTTCATTATTTCCTTTAAGGCTGCCTAACAAATGAAATATGGTCTGAAAATATTACTAACAGTCAAATTGGCACATTACTACAAAGGTCTTCATGTTCAGTATTATTTTGTTTAAAATCTTGCTCCGCAAAAAATCAAATTTTGAGTGAGTTATTGGTCAAACACTCCTAGCAGAAAGCAAAATCCAGGTTTTTGGTTTTTACACAGTTTTTCTTCATAATGTAATGCTTTTTCAGCTTTCTCCTTAACCAAGTTCTATTCAATTACAGCAGACAGTGTACGCTCAATTTCTGAAAAATGTTGAAATGACATGATGCCTTTGCCTCCTAATCCTGCTTTATCATATTGAATTGTTTGTTATATTCACTGAATTTGTCATCACTCTCATTATTCCTTTAAGCTTTGCCTTTTTTCAGTTCTGCCAGCCATATTATTATTCATTCCATTGTAATTTTCCTGTTCTCAGTATCTGTAATGATCTGCTGTTTTTAAATGCATCTTATTATATCTGCTACATCAAGAAGGGAATTAATTTTTGCATAATGAAGTTATTAGCTATGTAGGTTAGCATGGAATTTCATGCAAACTGAGTGCTTTGAACACTGATCCATTATTTGCGCTGTATTTATAACTGCTAGAAGCTTGAACTTGGTAACTTTCCAGACCTCTTTCACAAGCAGTCATTTTCTCTACAGTTCTGTTATAAAGAAGATGTAGAATTGTTAATGCAAGCCTGGCCTGCTTCTGGTTTTACTTAAGTGCAGCCTGCTGCCCTGCAGGCAAAAGCATTTTGATACTCTGTAACTTTTAAGTGTATTTTTTACTCTGATTTCTTTGTGCTCAGAGTTCTAAGCAAGCCAGGTATATAGGAAAATCTGAGGGAATTCTATGTAAATGGCTGTCACAACAAGAAAAAAATTAAAAAGAAATTAAACCTTTCATTTAAAAAAACATACATAATTTGATATTTTCTAGGTTTCTGTATCAAAATAAATTTAAATTCCCTTCTGAGCTAACAGCTATCTTCTGCTTTCTAACCATCAAAAGTGTTCTAGTAATATTTAAATGTCTTCTAGGCTTTGCATTGTCCATCTGCACAGAGGTTCATTGTGCTTGATATTCCCAGCTACTTTAAAGCAGAAAGTATCATGATATTGGGAATAAAACTCTTGGCATACCTGCCAATGATAGCAGATGTTGAGTTTCAAGTATGAGGTAATTTGGGAACAGTATCTATGCCAGTCAGTAGATCCTGTAATTTAGAGTTTCAAAGCCAGTGAGATCTATGAACATCATCTACTCCTGGAACAGAGAAATTCTCAATAGCATCTTCTGTCTTTGAAAAATAGTACTCTAAGAAACTTCCTACAGGCATAGTTAACTTCCATATGATTGGGGAAAAAAATCCAAACAAACAAAAACAAACACAAAACAACAAAAAAGTACATTGACTAGTACAAGTATTTCTGGGTTAGGGAAGTTACTGTTTTTCAGTAACTCGAAATGTTTTCCTTGATTTTTTGAATACTATCAGCATTCTGTGTTAGGATTGATTTAATTTGTAGATTTTTGAACCAACTGAACTATATAACATGGATTAACATTCATCAGCATAGCAAGTGTACTGTTTTGAAAATCTTAAAATGTCATTTGTGTAGTGGGTTCTGAGGAGCCTAAAATGATTAGGATTACTTTTCTTGGAATGATAGCAAATAAAAGACGAGGTGTTCCATGTAGCTCACATTTTGCATTTACATTTCGGAGCAGTTAGTGCAATTACTGAATTAATTATGCTTTGCTCTTAAACCTTATTTTGAATATATTCAGAATAAATCATGATGATCAGCTTCTGCAGTTTAAAATAACAAAGGGTTTTAGAGTCATGAGAACCTCTGAGTAAGTCTTTCTCTTGCTATTTATTCAAAAAACCTGTTATTTGGTATAACATGAAAAGCATCCTGAATGCACAGATTGCTCCTCAAAGATACTGTTACATTCCCTGGAGTTAAGAAATCCTTAGGGATGATTTAGCAGCATTCAGGAAGGGTAAACACTCTGAGTTCAGCTTTTCCTTCAGCTTAGTTGAAGCAAAGAGGTTCCTGTACAATTCCCTTCAGCAAGTACCAGCTCACCAGCAGTGATAAGTTCTGATGGTATCAGGGATCTGAACCAAAGAGAGGAGTACAGTAGGAGGGTTGCACTATTGGATTCGAGTGCAAGGTCTCTAGTCCTGTAATTTAAAAAGATTGTTCAAAATCTTAGCAAACTTGACCTGTACTGAAGTTTAAATACTGTGATTTNAAAAAAAAAAAAGGAAAATAATTCTTTTCCTTTGGCTGGGATCTCTGCTTGTATGATAAAATAAAACATTAAAATAGAGGAACTGTAGGCTAACCACTACCTGTAAGTCTCGGTTTTGTTCTCAGATCAGTCATATCTGTACAGATGTAAAGAGGCTAGTGTGGTTTGGAAATTAAAAGAAGGGAAAAAAATCTTCCAAAATGCTCTGTGTTTGCAATGAAAGGAGTTGTAGGATGGGGAGGGTGAAAAGGAATTGTATGACATAGATGGATGGGGAACATTGTAGGGTCAGGACAAGACTAAACAAATGTATACATGGTGAGGTATCAGGGGATAGGATATTCAGGATGACATGTTTAGGAACAGGACTTTAAATAGTACATGTTATTGGCCTGATGAAAAATAAGGTGCCTGTACTCTTCCTGGGTACCCCTCAGTTTATGTTAATGTATCAATCTTAAAAATTTCCATATTTACCCCGGCAGAAGCAAGAGGTAATACCTTCTCATGAGTAAAGCAGTAGCCCTACTACAGTGTGTCATGTTGCCTCGCTGTTTTACCCTCTCATTACCTCAGATTTTAACAGGCCCGTAGAGCTGTGAGTAACAGCGGGTTCTGCACCTCAGACCTTTGACCAGAGGGTTTGTATTATTTCAGGTAGCCAGTAAATCTTTTTGTGCAGTTATAGAACACATAAAATGACTTCATAAGCCAATCCTGTTTTTTCTTTTGATGTCACATGGGTCAACTTGTCATAAAGATTAAACTGATTACTCAATACTCTTGAGATAATTGTGCCTGATTAACAGTAAGCTGCCCTGTGACTTGTCTTGGCTTCCCAGCAATTCTTCATATATAGCTTTTCTTTTTTCTTCTTCTTGAAAAGAAAGGCACAGCACATTTTTCACTATTAGTAGGTACACAAAGTGGAGATGGAGCAATTTCTCTCAAGTCTTTGTTGTCTTAGCTCTGCTTCAGAAATTAGAGGTGCCTTAAATACCTTTAAATGACTGTTCCTAGCACTATCCACTTATGTATAACTAAATATTTGCCAAGTGCCTGTTTGCAGAAGAGAAAAGGCTATGCCTATTCTGCATATCTAAATAGATCAAGAATATACCAAATGAAAAATGTTTTGTTGTTCTTATTGGCTGGAAAACGCTGGTCCCCATCTAAAGTTTGTAACTTATAGCTTTTCAGTCATTATTTTCTGTGTTGTGGGCTAAAAAAAAAAGTTTCTAAAAGATTTCACCTATCTTGGCATGATTTATTGTAAGAGTTCTTTTTTTTCTTCCAGGCAAGGCAGGTGCAAGGCTGTTAATCCTTACTTTCATCATGATTTGCATTGCAGCAAACTGTCATATATTTAAATACCAAAGAAATGCTGCAGTTTAAAGTATCACAAGCACTAAATCATATGGAAGTTCAGCCACTGTGTGTAAACCAAGCAGGTTTTACACAATTAACTCTAAAAAAATAATTTGAGAATTATCATTTAGAACTATTTGCTATTTGGAATTTATTTAGTATCACAATAATTAAGTCAGGAAGGTTTGGAGGGGATAAAATATACTGAAGATAGTCACTTTGGCAATATGAGTTCCTATCCAGTCTTTCACGATATAAGTAGGAATGAAAGGATCAGAGTATTTTTCCTTACCTAAAACAGCAATTCTTTTCCAGTGTTGTGCTTCTGTCATGGGTAGCACTGTGTCTTTAAATCCTGTAGCCAATTTCTCAGCCATCACACAGCAGGGTTATCCAGCTGAATGCTGGACATTTGATCCAGGAGGGACAGTGTGAGGGGCAATGTGAAAAGCTTTGCTGAATTCCGAAAGGTTTACATCTACTGGCTTCCCTAGATAACTCGGTGAGTTACCCTGTCATAGAAGGAAATCAAATTTGATAAGCAGGACTTTCCCTTCATGAGGCCATGGTGGTTGTGACTGATGACTGTGTTGTCCTCCAGGTGTTTTTCAATACTTCCCAGAATAGTATTTTCCATTATTTTAGTGGGCATTGAAGTGAGACTGACAGGCCTGTAGTTTCCAGGGTCCTCCTTCTTGAAAACAACATTTTCTAGCTTCCAGTTAACTGGGACCTCTGTGGATTCCAAAGACCACTTAAAAATCATCAATTTTAATGGACTATTTTGATTACATTTATCTTTCCAAATAATAGTAAAAATAATAGGTTTTTGTTTGTTGTGAGAGGAGTTTAATTGCTTTTATACTTTAACATAGAAGCACTCTGAGGGAAGTGGAATTTTAAACAAAAGGCAGACTTTTTAGTTGTATGGAAGAAACATTGAAGCAGATAGGTCTATTATTCTACTTATTTCTTAAGTTAATTCTTCTGTCTAAGATGTGTTAATTTTTTCTTCTAGTAATCATTTACCTTTAATATTCCACCTTTTTCCTTAACCTCAAATGTAGAAAGGAAATAGAGTATCTATCAGTGATGCTCTGGTGCTAAGTTATAATCCTGACCACCTCTAAAATTGTGAACCATTAAATCTTACAGCTTTTACTTAAGAGTACTGGACAGCCATCATGTTGAAAGATAGTTTCCTGTTCAAGACTGAAAAATAGAGCCAAGTTCTATAATACTGACTCATCCAAAAATCCTTAGTTGTGGGGGATTTTTTTCACTGTAACCTCACTGGATGTTTTTCAATATTGAATAGACTGGCTCAAGACCAAGTAAAGAACTGTCAAACTCTGTTATTTATCTTCCATTCACTTGAAGAGAGTAGCTTTAGGAATTGTATAGAACAATATATGAGAATAAGGACTTGGCAAAATTTCAGAATTTACATTCGTATATGGTCAATAGTCCAGGCAGTAGCTCACATAAATAAAAATATAAGAATTTCTTGGTCAGAAATTCAGCCTTTAAACTTTTGTTTAAGATTTAGATTGTTCATATTAACAGTGCTATATGTGTTAGCATTGCCAACTCCTAGTTAAGGAATAAAACTAACTGAATCCTCCAACCACAGTATTCAGTGAAAGTTACACCTACACTGATTCTGGAGCACCTGAGTATAAATTCACCATATTTTACTTGAGCTGCTTCTACAGGTAAAGTGTATTTTAGATAATTGGTTAGATCATTTGTTTCATTTCTTCTTCCATGAAATAGTATGGCTGATCAGGAATTGGCTCTGCTGGCAGAGAAACTGTGCATTGAATTCTGGTTTAGAAGGAAACACAATGTCCTTTATGTCTGCTTTATCACCTTTGGGTTTATGTTTGTCTGCCTACTCCAGCCTTATCCCCAGATTACTGCTGGGGTCACAGGAGAGGTCTTTGAGACCATGGGAAAGAAATGGCTGTGGACTCCCTTCTAGTTTAGCATCATGCCCTTTCTGTTTCCTATTCTCTTCAAGAGCATACTAACATGCCTGACACAGCACAGTGAAGCACTTGAACAAATACATTGTTTGGACATCTTGGGACTCACAAAAATTCCTGAGTTTTCATAAAATGAAATGCTGTTGCTTCCACCTTTTGGGATGGAATTTGTGTTTTGGGGTATCTTAACACATTTGTGAATTTTGAAGACTTGGAAAACTTTGCAAACTCCAGCATCCCAACTTCTGAAAAGAGTTCTTTTTATCCTCTCAGTTTTTATAATTACTGTCACAGTATCTTCCATATTTCTTCTGGATTTTGGAGATCTTTCTTTTTTTGGTTCTTAAATCTTTGAATCACTAATTTGTGTGTTAGATAGATAGAACCTCCTTTCTTTATCATTTCTTTATCATATTATGAAATACTTCAGACATCTAAAAATTAATGATTATAATATACATTTCTAAATTTGTGTCAGTAGCTGCTAGCTTGAACCTACTTCATCAGCACTAATAGGAGAGTCAGTAGAGGCTCAGAAATGTGAGAATAATAAGTACATATGCTGTTTCTCAACTGTAAATAATGTGGTAGTTAAGTCTCTTACATTTTAGAATTACGTTTGTTTGTAACCAATTGACTTCACTAAGATATTTACTTAGATTTGAACATAAATGGTACAACTCTGTGCATAAGTGAGACTTCCATTGAATAGATGAATAAAACATTTTTCGAAGGTACAAGTACAAAAATAAGTACTTGTTTTAATTGCTTTGATTATTTACAATATATTTTTAAACTTGTCAGTTCCCATCTAGTAAATTAATAATATTCCAACAGCGTCTTTTCTTTCCTGGGAGTCTCCCATGTAGTAAGCATAAAAAGCTTATTGGTCCATCCACTTAAGGCTGATGTTGCACTCATTAATTTGGGGTATTTTTAATTTTATATTTATGTTTCTTGTTTTGGTTGTCTGTGCTTGTTTTATTCTGGAACATATCCATAACACCAGATATAAGGAATGTTCACATGAGCTCCAATGTTAACAGTAAGATACTGCTTCAATGCCATTAGCAGAACTATCATCTGAAACTCAGGGCTTTTTTTTTTTTTACTCCTCAGTGTTATGATAAGGCTATATATAAATATCTACAAATATCCATGTTTCTGTAGGCATACATTTCGTAAGAAAGCAAGTTCTGTGTACAGTCCTACAAGCATTTGCTAATGGGTGTGATGCTTCCTGTCATTAACTTGATTTTACTGTATGCAAGTTGCAGAACCTAAGCCTCAGCTAGCTGTATATGTTTTGTTACACCAATTTTAAAATCTTTGTAGGCTCTATGAGTTTTTCCTGTTAAAAATGTAGATACTTTCTTCATGTATATTATATATCAGTCTTGTGTTTATTTTTCAAGGCCTTAGTGTGGTTAACTAAAAATTGCCTTTATCAAATGTAGTTTTTTTAAAATTAGGGAAAAAGGAAAAATGAGCAAATAAAGCTTCAGTGAGTTATCATTAGATAAGGATACTTCAAGTGATTTTTACTGAAGCACCTTCTTTGGTACTTCAAAATCATTACTGTTATTGCTATAGCAACTGTTGAAAGTATCATGCCCCGTTTGCAGGGTGAGCAAGTGTGGGTCATACAAATGATACAGATGTTCTCAGACTTAATTTGTAAAAGCTGTTTAAATAAGCATTTCACTGAACTCCAGCATTATAAACATTGTTCTGTATGTTTTGGAGCTATTAAAGCTTAATCCACTACATTTGTAATGGATGGTTAATTATTGCTCTTTACTAATTCCAAATGAAAACATTGCAATACCAACATTTACTGCAGTAAAGTAACTTTAGTTATACTAATAAAACATTACCTTGATGAGATTGCAAAGTATCCACCCATAATTAACAAGCTCATTATAAAATTTCTGAATACTTTTTTTCCAAATTGTTGCTTTTAGATAATGCCTTACTTTAAAAACTACTTTGGTTTTGTACTACTACAGGCTACTATTATATGCAGCTTTCACTTACCAATCGCTTACAATGTCTTTATGAAGCAAGTGTGCTACAAACTTGATTAGATTTTTACTGGTAACTATTTCATTCAGATTTGTGTTAGGAAAAAACACAGTAAGAGTGACAAGAAAAGCAGTAGCAATTCCTCAAGTACTAAAGTGTTTGCCTAATGCATAGGGTAGCCCCTTAGAATGTAATTTGCTGGGCATAATACAGCATTGGCCTATAAAATGTAAGCAACTGCTTATGCAGGTGCATTGCATCTGTGGAAATGAAGCAAATAAATGACTCATCCTTCTAAGCAGTGGGAAGTAAGGTCAACATGTTTTTATTTCCCAGGAGATGACAGATGATGAGGTGAGATTTGATTCCATAATTGAAAGTCCCAGCAGGCTCAAAAGCAAAAACAGTGTAGTGTTTCAAGGGGAAAAAATATTCTAATGAATCCTACCATTTGTCAGTTCTTGATTCTTTTAAATTCAGATGCATAACTGTAAGGTTCAAACTTAAAAATAAATAAATAATAACTAATCTTTGAAATAGCATTTTTCTATTTTGGAACAGGTGGGAACTTTATAAAAATTTCCAATCATTCTACTATGTGTCTTTCATAAATGTTCTTTTTAATGTCAGATTTTGCATGAAATTATGCTTCTGCTTTATCTGTAAAGGACATTGATTTCTTCTGGTGTAAAAATCTGCATAGAGATCTACTCATCAACACAAAGTTGCTGTGTGAGTACAGCCATTCCCACTGCCTTAGTTTTGCAGTAGTGGCTTTAAAGGGCTTGAAAATGGCAGATTCTTGAGTGCTTCATCATAACTCTTTTTTTCCCACTTTCAGATCCTAGTCAGAATTTACTAGACTGTGAAATAAAACCTTTGAAATTAGATGGAGAAAACCAAGGAGTTACATTGAGTGATTTTTCAGAATAAACTGCCTTTGAACATTGTGTGACTTCCCTATTCTTTTTGCTTTTGGTGTCTTGACATTTTACTTGAAACTAGATTAACAGGCTTTACTTAGGTAGATAACACATGCTTCTAAATGTAAAATTAAAATCAAGTGGACAAAACCCCTCACATTGAAGTAATCAAACAGAAACTTTCCTGCCCTTTCTCAGAAAGTTACAATAGTATTTAAATTAATTAATCACATTGGCTTTTATTTTATTCATGAGAAAATTTATTTTTTAAGTGGAAGCACCATTTCAATTAAACTCCAAATATACAACCTGAGTCTACAACTGCATGAAACATCTGATCTTACAGATCACTGCAATAAACCTGCATGTCACACCTACCACATATTCTAAAATTGCAGTGTCTTACATGAGAGATAGGATTGATCAGTAATTACTTCTTTTGCATGTTAACATTTGGTCTCCTAATATTTCCATTAGAAAGACAAAAAAAAAAAAAGAAAATGTATAGGTGTAGGCCCATCAAGAGAATACTTATTAGAATCTTAAAATGTGTTCTTTGATAGACATTAGATTTCATATGTTATAATAGTCTAAAATGGTATTGTAGTCCTGGAGTTGTTTGTGAAATTTGGATGAGATTTTAGCATTATTCTTTGGAAAAAATTTCTCTAGATTAATTATTATCAAACACATATACATCTATTGCCTGGATGTCCAAGAGTTTTCTTTGGTTCTTGGTGAATAAGGATTTACCTGTCAGTTAGCAAAACCAATTGACAATGTCATTACGTCATGGTATCAAACTAGAAGTTCTGCTTTTTCCACTTAAATCTATACAAGATAATTGCACATATTGGTGATACAGTTTTCTTTAGGTTCTTACTTCTCAGAATAGTCTAGTTCTTCTGTGGTTTCTTGGTTTCTTCATTTGGCCCTTTTGCCTTTCATTGGCCCCTGCTTTATATTGACTCTCTGAGTACACCAACCACAATGCCAGAAAGTTACTCTTTTCTGACAATGTATGAAATAGAAGAGAAATTGCCCCTGAAAAGGTGATTGCAGGTTGTTTATGAAGCTATAAAAAGGCTACATAACCAAACTATAATTCAATCTGAACTGTTTTCACTTTTGAGTTTGTTTAAGAAAAGGAAGAATGTCCTGATGAGGCGTGTTGAGGAGTCCATTCAGTGCTGGTATCTCAGTGAGTCACTGCAGTGGGAGCTGCAGGTTGAGCTCTGGGAGCCCAAAGCAAGAGGCTGGGAATCGCTGACCCTTTGCACAACCAAGGGCCTGGGGACCTGTGGCCCGGCCAGGGGACCGGGCACTCAGAGACACGGCAGGGGCCGAGGGTTCCAGACTTTCCCCTGCTCAGACTGTGGGAGGATAAAAGCCTAGGGGGTCCTTTGTTCGGGGTTCCTCCTTGGAGGCATCAACTCAAGGTAGGTTTCTGTTATTTAGTTATTGCACCAAGACTGGTTCATCTGAGACTGCTGTGGGAGCCCTGGGGCTGAGCCAGCTCAGAAGCCTGGTGTGACTGTGTGAGTGTGGGGCTGTGGCTGTGAAGGGGCCTTGGTCCCGTTCAGGTGTGTGAGTGTGACTGACAGAGTGGCTCCTGGAAAAATGGACAGTTTCCTTAAAAAGGAGCATCAGGAACTTTTGTTTTTCCTAGGGAAGATACCAGCCCTCATTACTGAATTTATTTCTCATCCTTCATGCTTCAACACTTAACAGGAAAAAAAGAGCAAACAGTAGAAATGTATAGATTTTCTTAATTGCTGACAGTGATCTAAGCACAAACTTATAGTTTAAAAGTACAGTCTCAGAATTTTATTGGAGAGTTCCAATTAACAAAAACTCTTGTCTTTTTTCCTTAATTCTTACTGAGTCTGGAAATGTTTGTAAATAAGTGTGTACACTTATATATATCTGAGCTGAAAAGGGCAAAGCTAGCCAGGGGTTCTGCAATAGTGGTAGCAATTCCTTGAGAGTCAACATTATCATCAGGATAGATTTATATTTTGCATACTTTCTGTTTTAAAATACAGAGAAAAAAATTATGGGTTAAGAAACAGTAAGTGTAATATAAGGTACATTTATTTGTTATTATAAGAATGGCAGTTAACTATGAAATTAAAATATAACACACATATCTTTCAAGTATTTGCAAAGCAAAGAAGTTAATGAGAGACTGTTTTTTACAGCCAGGATCCATAACTTGTCATGTTCCTTATAACTTTCTTCTGCTTGATATGATCAAAGCCCAGTCTCCAAATTAGCTAAAGTCTGTGTGATGTTTTATTGTTTATAAGGCATACCAGCTGTGATGCCTTGTGGTGTTGATTTAATCTCCTGTCACATCACTTAGCAGATATCAAGTATCACAAGGTATAAATTTGCGCCTAAAAAGAATACAAGCATTTAGGAGCTCCTATGCAGTGCAACATGCTGGAATTTGCCAGGGAAGGAAGGAGAATAGAACCTCATCAGCTAATGCTTATCTGGCCATGCTTTTTATCTCATTCACATTTGCATTTAAAATATGTTTATGATTTGTGGAAACAGCTCTGGAAGCAGGGATGGAAAGCAGTAGTCTGTTCTGGCTGTTCTAATCACAGAACTAGAAAATTGGGTGCCCTCCTCTCTGAATATTTAGTGCTCTTTTTTTACTGATCTAAAGCAGCCATGATAGTGATTATCCGTCATTGTGGACTACGTAGAAATGGATTCCAAAAAGTGCTACTGAAAACTAGTATGGCTAAGTATTATTTAAATGAAGAAAATTAAAGATGATAAATTCTGAAACTCTGTTAGTCTAAACAAAAATATAAGGCAGATCAAAAAGGCTTTGAAGAACAACAAGCGCCATGTGTCTTATCTATTAACACATTTTTCCTCTGTATTTCAAGAGCAGGATGTCAGTGGGCAAGGTTGATGAATAAAGATTTTTAAAAATGGAGAAGCCAGGGACATCTTTTTGCACTTTTTTCTGTTCTCACTTACAAGAAACTGAGGAAACATTTAGTTTGGATTCCTTCTTTGAATGTGAGTTTTCAAAAAATCCTTTTTGGAAAATAAACTACATGAGTGATGGTTGAATAAACAGAGAAAATGAGCACTAGAAATCTTTGATGTTTTCAATGACAAGGCAGTTTCAGGCAAGACATTAACTGTGATGAGAGAAAAGGTTTTAGGAGAGCTCCAGGAAGCTTCAAGTCACAAGACTGATATCCTGCTGTATCAGGTAAGGCAATAGAAATAACATGTAAGAATAGAATTGTTGAACACACCGCTAAATAATACCTAGTTAGGAGCAATCAACATGTCTGGTTTGGGGAATTTTTTTAAAAGAAATTCTACCCTAAAACTTCTTGGAAGATTTGGAAGAGTTAGCTGTTGTGTGAATAATGGATTGATGGAAGCTTTCTAAATTTCCAGAAGGCTTCTGCTGAGTCCCATAAAACAGATTCTTAGGGAACAGCTAGAGGGTAGGAAAGAGTAAAACAGTAAATGTTTATTGTAACTGAAGATCAGTAGTGAAACTCTACAAGCCAGTAAGTTCTTTAATGCCTTGAAAATGGAATAATCAGTGGAATGAAAAACAGTTCACTATGAAAATCAAGGTAGTCAGTTGAAGAACTGTAGAAGAAATAGTCTTAAGACACTGTGGGATTGTAGTATGAAATGGCATAATGAAGCTGAACGTATGTCTGAAATGGTGCACAGGCACAGAAGGAAGATTAAAAAATCCTGACTTGTTTTGCAGTGACAGACTAAGGAGAAGTTTTTGGGGTCATGCCTGATATTTGTATAAAGTGTCAGCTCAGTATAGAGTAATTATAAAAAAAATCCCAAATGAAGTGTTAGAAATTATTAAGAAAATAAATGGAATATTCTGTAGCATCAAAGATACAATATAGATGTTTGTATCTTGAATGTTTCAAGTTTCTGTCTCCCTATCTCTGTTTAAAGAGATATCATAGAATACTGACTGATCAGAGAAGCTCGATGTTATGGGTGTGAAAGCCATCAAAGCTATATCAGAGCTGAAGAATAGTAGGAGACTAGCAGAGAGATTCATATGTTTTGTCTGTTCTTGCCTTTCTATAATCATTCATTTAGTGGACTTCTGGAGAATGAAAATTCCTGAAATCAAACAATAAGGCAGTTGTCACATTTCCTGTGACAAAATTTGGAGTTTCATCCTCATTATGACAAAACTCTTAGTTGGTTATCATAAATCAATGTTAAACAAAAAAAATGAGAACAAACCATTTCCAGCTTCTCCAAGTGCAATTCAGTAGTTAATTTCTTTTACCTTGAAATGCCAATATATCCTGTCACTATTACAGTAACTAATAGTTTTATAGTTTTGTTTCTTCTTTAAAGAAGACTTATTTGAAGGTCTGTTACTCACTTTCTTTAAGGTCCTTGCAACACTGCTGTGAAGAATTGATTATATTATCCTCTCCCCTACCTTTGTTTTTTTTCCATGAGTAGTTCAAAGAAGGCATAAAATCAGTTGACATCTATTCCTAGAGGTAATTTCTGAAATGGGGATTTTCACATGGAAGGGCATATGATCTTATTGTTTCACAAGTTGATTTCTTCTCTCTCACAGTCCCTGGAGTAGAAGTTTCCAGGCGAGAGGTATTTTTTGCAAGAACTTGGAGCAAGTGTTCCAGGACTCTTGCTCTTAACCAACAAAATGATTAAGAAACTGAAAAGTATGTCATGAGACCTGGGACTTATTTTAACTTCCCTTTCTAAAAAATTGATCTTGTTAGAGAAACAGAGCTTAAAATTTTGACTTCCTTGTGACAGCAAGAATGCAGTACTTGTCCCAAGTCTTGACAGCTGTTGAGATACAGTTAATGTCAAAAAAAGCGTATATTCTCTTTCCCTGCAGAAAATCGTGCGGAGTAGGTTTGTCTAGTAGAAAAGAAATACAAAGAGTTAACTAAGGCAGGATTAATGAAACCATTGCAGCACATGGAAATTTTGAATGTGTTTGGTCAGTAAAGGTCACAAATTTAATATGCCAGTTAAGCTTTTCTTATAAAATAACCAACAAGATAAAATCATTGGTGTCAGGTTTGAAAGATACCGCAGCTATGCTGGTTTCAGTATTTGTTCTGAAATTGTCCTTGTCAGCTGAGGTGAGTAAACCTTGTTATATAAATCATTATGGGCATTTTGAACTCCCTCAGGGTGGTTACAGAACTGTAGATGAAAAGGGCTTATTCGGTCAAACACAAACCTGTTCTTCAAGGTTTGAGGATTTCTATCAAAATCAGTTTGGAAAATGAAAAGCAAATGTAGCTCTTAAAAACAACCAATAAATTATCCATGCCTGGAAAAACAGACTTTAGTGTTCCCACTCTTCCAGAATTTTTTTGGTCTGTTCAGTAGCTGAAAAGTTACTGATTTCCTGTTTGTCTTTTATGTTTATTTCATAATGTGTCTCTGCTTGTCACAGAATCATAGATTCACAGAATCATTAGGGTTGGAAGGGACCTCTGGAGAGCATACAGTCCAATCCCCCTGCCAAGGCAGGGTCACCTGGAGCAGGTGACACAGTAACACCTCCAGGTAGGTTTTGAATGTCTCCAGAGAGGGAAATTCCATTACCTCTATGGGTAGCCTGTTCCAGTGCTGTGCCACCCTCGATGTAAAGAAGTTCTTACTCACGTTGAGGTGGAACTTCTTGTGTTTTAGTTTATGGCTGCTGCTCCTCATCCTGTCACTGGGCACCACAAAAAGAGTCTGGCACCTGCCTTTGAGACGTTTATATGCCTTAGTGAGATCCTCTCTGTCTTCTCTTCTCTAGACTTAGTCACCAGACTGTAGTGCCAACTCTTTAATCTTTCTTTGTAAACTTTTAAAGAGCATTACTCTTTGAAATGTTTAGTGTTGTCTAACTTGACAAGGCAGTCCACTGTGCGTTCTGTGTTGCAACAGTTTCACATCTTTCACCGGACAGGTGGGAACTATCCTTATAATCTAATCATCAACAGGCAGCAGAAATAGATTTCAATGCTTTAAGGTTATAATTCAACTAACGGCTAATTGGCTGTACACATGAGCAATTGAAACCGAGACATCTGCAAAGTAATTACTCTGTTTCAACCATTAAATAAGTGTGAATGTGAAAATATTCAGAATGTAAATAGTTCCAAGTCCACACAGTAACAGAGACTGATTACTAAATCTCTCAGGGGGAGAAGACAGCAGTAGTTCATGGTATTGTCTTTGTGTATGCTGGGGAAAAATGTAGTAAACCCTAATCATCACTATGCTATATTTCTTGACGTTCCATTGAAGTTTGTTGCCTATCAGAAAGGTAAAAAATAATCTGAATTTGTCTCAAATGTAGTGTTACATTGAAATTATACTTTAAGTGAAATCACAGAAATGTAGAATCATTTTGTTTGTAAAAGACCTCTAAGATCATGAGTAATTTTGCTCAACATAGAAATACTGGTTTAGGCTTTGAAAATACAGCACCTTTATATGGCAAGGAACACCTGCTGTACAAACATACATTTTAAGAAGAAATTCCTTTTTTGCTAGGAGCTGTTGAAAGTTTCTTAAGAAGCTCTGTGTTGCTATGCAATACTGCTTTATTCTGTATTTATCATATCTTTCATGTTTCATGAATGCCCAAATTCTTAGTAATTTTTTTCACAGGGTTGTATTTGGTTTGTCTTTATTTGTGGAAAAAATATTCATGGGTAAACTAGAACCATGTTGGAAAGCTCACAATGTCTTTACATAAAACATGAAGGCTCCATAACCCCAGGAAATCATTCAGCAATAACTTCTGTCTTCCTGGACCCAGAAAGTTTTGTTTATTTGTATGTTTGGGTTTTTGTTTCCTTGTTTGGGTTTTTGACTTATGAAACCCTACTTCACGGGAAACTATCTGAAACATAATGCAAAGGTTTATGATTTTCCTTGTGTCCATACAGCCTTTGCAGGCTTCAGCAGGGAGGAGTAGAGGGAAGATGGAAAATGCAAAGAGGGAAATCAAGATTACATGGGAATTTTGGTGGAGAAGAGAATAAGAAAGCTAAATTGTGAAACAAAGTGACAAAGCAAAACCTGGCTTTTTGGTGGAAGAAATGGAGGGGCTAAAAGACAGAAAAATTTGGATAAGGGATGCAATGGGACTGAGCAGCGGTTTGTAGTGGAGATCTGAGTCGGGAATTATCCTGAATTGCAATAATCATAAGAATAAGGAGGGAGTACCAGTGTAAGAGAGAAAGTGGACTGTGCTCTTTTTTCTAGACTGGGGAAAATAAACTTTTACCATGTCATGAGGCAAAATCAAGATACTGTAAACCTAGAGGTGCTGTTGCTATTACTCTGATGTAGGACTTGGCTATCTATTTATATAAAGTAGTATTATGGCTGGAGAAATGATGGACAGACTACTTGAAAGCATAGTTTTATAATACTTGAGTTTATCATATCAGAGGCTCTCTGAAAATAATGTTAATTATGTAAGGACTATGAATTTTCACATTCTCTAAGTCTTATGTATTTTAAAACTTAGAGGCTAGCTTTGACAACAAAAATATCTGTGTAGTCTTCCTGAGTCCTGTCCAAAAAAAATCTTACTATCACTGCTGAAATGCACCTTTGCTCCTGCTCCCTGCTCTTCTCAGATACCTCTCAGTCCTTATTGTTGTCACAAATTCTTTTCTGGTGGTAAATTTTGCTATGTTTATCCAAATGGGGCAGGTTTGCTGAGAAGGACCACTCTCCTCCTTCCTTGCAATGTTTCTGCTCACTAGTACAGTAGAAGGATAAAAGATAATGGATATTTCCTCTGCTGCTGGGAGTCATCCCTCTAAGGATAAACTATGAACAAAGATAAAGTCATCACTAAGTTAATCTCTACATTAGAGAACCTGTCTTTGAGCACAGTAAACTGTGGTTAAACTCTTTTGAAGGTGGAGAGAGAAAGGAGACAAAGTGAATGTCAGGGAAATAGGATAAATGTTCACTGACTTAAATGAAAAAAGCTATTCATGTAAGCAATTACTGTGGAAAATACTCCAAAATACAGAAATTTAAGTACTCTTGGGATCTTGCAGAGTGAAAAGTATGAGAAATTAGATAGTGTTTTGACTTATAACAACCTATGAGTTGAGCCAATAGATTTTCTCAAGTGGATGTTTTCAGTGATATTTCTGAAGTCAAGGAGAAGTATTGAGTGCTTTATCTGCTCACAAACTTATTAATTAGATTGAGTGAATGAGTGGGTTTTGGGGGCAGATACGGTGGAGGTAAAATGGCAGGGAAAGGAAAGGTAGTCTGGGCTTTTTAGACCTCCCCCCTTCCTCATTTATTTACTCAGTGTTTCTATGCCTTGTCTCTCTATCTCTGTCTCTCTGAATCTGTCTACCGCTACAACTGTCTGATAAAAAGTTAATCAGTTTATTCACAATATAGTTTGTCTTAAAATCACTTAATTTCTGATACTGATGAACCAATACTTCTGTTGCAAATAAACAAATGGTCCTCCTTCAAGAGTCAGCTGAATTGGCTTGCATTTTGAAGTACATTTTAGCATCAGGATGTGAGTACCATTCTTTTCTTTGTGCAATAATGCTTCAAAGTGTAACTGCTTTTAAAGTGCCATACAAAACTGAGATTGAAATGTTATTGTCAACAACTTTTAAAAAGTCAACAAAAACCCTTCAGAGCAGTTAATTTCAGAGCTATGAAATATTGATACCTATCCTGTAACCTTGAGATCAAGCAGAAAGCACCTTCATATTTTATTTTTTTAATATCCATTGGCTTTATGGAAAGGCAGTAGATATTATATGACCAAAGAATATTTGTATAAATATTCAGATTCTGTATTTATATTTGTGTATAGAGGATAAACTGTCATTTTCCCAAACATCTAAACAGTGAAAAAATCCACTCATATGCATCGTGTTTGAAAAAAACACAGCGATTGCACCTGAATAGGGCTGTTAATTATTCAGTTAATTTTTAAATAATATTTTGGGAGTGCTACTTGTGTAATGTTCGATTTAACAGAGACAACAGGATTGCATTAAAGTGTTCAGCCAACCTATTGCCAATACCTACTTTACACTGACCAGTGAGTTTAGGTTTAGATTTTTCACTTTACATTTCAACTGCTTATATATTTACAGAGAGGTTTAGTTAGTCATATTTCAGAATCACTAGCAGAAATGAGAAAGAATTAGGATTATGTAAATCTTAGGTGGCAGTAAATTATATTGTTTGGCAAACATAGTAAAATTCTATAAAAAGAACATGAAGTTGCAAGGGCTTTTTTATTGTTTGTGATTTTTTACCTTGACCTAATTTCCAGGTAGCATCTACCTTTTAATAGAAAACAAAGAACACAGAAACCCCTTTAATATATACTGGCTTCATTTTTACGTTATTTTTTTGCAGGGGTAGGTAGAGGGAAAAAAACTCCCTTCTTACACCTCAAATCTCACATTCTGTGAGTGCTGTCATTTCTTGGTTGCTTAAAGCAGAAATTACCATTTTTTCCCCTTTCACAAGAGAAGAATGAATTAGAAAAGGAATACTCGAGCAACTCTAGTTCTTACCATTCTTTCACTCTATATGAGAGGATATTCATCACTCCAGTAGGTCTCAGTATCTTTACAATATAAACAGGCCTCAACTATTATGTGATAATTTATGGCATCTGATATGAAAAGGATTTTCAAATCTATGTAAATTTGCTAGTATGCCTGTGTAAGAATGCTTCATAGATCCAAAATTCTGAAACCTAATCTCTTCTGTACTTTGGTTATTGCATTTAAAAAAGGAGGGGATATTTATTTCCAACAGTATTAGCAAAGGCACACAAGTAGAAATGTATTTAGGAGAACTTTTCAAACTTCTTAAAATCAGCTTTATATAATTTATGTAGCAGCTCTGCAAATCTCAGTGATAGATTGCAGTTCATCATTCTTTTTCTCAGAGTATGTGCTACCATATTTTTAAAAATATATTTTAAAGCTTAACATATTGGAGAATAGTCATGCTACTGCTTAGGCCCTGGAAGAGGTGAGGGAAGTTTGAGGAATCTGTGGCTTTGATTCCCTGTGGAAAGTTAGATGTGGTTCCATGCAGGCAGAGGATGTAATGTTACGTACTGGCCTGAATGTTTTGTAGCAATCAGCTACCTTCTACTCTCTACAACAGAGAAGAACATTCCTACAGAAAGATATGTCACAGTGATGCTGAACAACATCTGAAAAACTGCAATTGCAGTAGCCCAATCAACAATTTTCTGGTTGCAAATATACACCATAGAAATGGAATCAATATACACTGTTAAAATTGTTAAAATTTCTTATGCCCCTTTTCTGTGTCAGAGGAGACCATTACACTACTGCAAGTGGAGAATATTTATTCAGGATTTAACTAGTCAACTAAAGAGGTACCCTTCTCAGAGGATAAGCTCTCTAAGCATCTGTGGGATATTATGCAGAAGACTGGTATAAGCTATATTAAAACAGGTTGCTAAGCTCTGCTGGTTTTGTAAGTGAGGTGGTAGTATTACATGTACTCAGAGTGAAAAACATGGTATTAACACCTGTTGTTACAGCTTAAAAGATGGAATAATTTTGTGTAGTAAGTGATGTGGTCAATCTGCTTAATATTTGAGTTCTGGGAGGTTTTACACATCCAGGAAGGTTTCAGAAGTGAGAATTCCAGAAAACATAGAATATGCTGAGATGGAAGGGACCCATCAGGATCATCAAGCTCCTGGCCCTGTGCAGGACACCCCGAGAATCACACCATGTACCTGAGAGCGTTGTCCAAATGGTTCTTGAACTCTGTCAGGCTTGGTGCTGTGATCACTTCCCTGGGGAGCCTCTTCCAGTGCCCAGCCACCCTGTGACTGAAAAACCTTTTCCTGATACCCAACCTAAACCTCCCCTGACTCAGCTTCAGGCTGTTTCCCTGAGTCCTGTCACTCATCACAAGAGCGAAGAGAAGGTACCTGCCCCTCTGCTTCTGCTCATGAAGATTTTGAAGAGCACAATGAGGTCTCCCCTCAGTCTCCTCTCCTCTAGGCTGAGCAAACCAAGTGACCTTCTCTGAGAAAGGGATACAATTGTGAAAAGTAAACTCATAATCATACAAATAATGCTAAATTAATACTCAAACTTGCGGAGTTTTTGCTAGAAACGCTGAAATTACAGAGAAAGGCGGGGCTGTGTAAATTAAGCAGGCTGTGTTTCACACGAAGGTAGCTAGATTAGTCAGGAGAGAGTTAGGATACAAGGTTGTGGAGAAGTCAAAAGAAGCACATACTTAGGAAGAAGTAGTGTTGCCAGTGGACTTAATGTGCTGGTGTATGTGAAGTAGAAACACTGAAATTAAATTATTATTAGAGCCTGTAACAGTAAAACACTGGCAGACTGGGCTGCAGCTCTGCTGAGAAGAACCTGAGTGTCTGCAAGCTGAGCGTGAGCCAGCAATGCACACAGGTGTGGTGTTGGTGGTGGTATGTTTCCCTTGTTCTTGTGCTGTCATTGTCAAGTCCATCTTCCTGAAAATTCTGGTGATGTCATTATGGTGGGTTTTCTTGGGGAAAAAATTCCAATTCTTATCACCTCATTTTTTCTCCCCCCTTATTCAACCTAGCAGTTGTATCTTTTGTTTTGCATTAGAGAACCCAATAAAATGCACATATACAGCTTAACCAGTCCAGCACCTGTCCATGCCCAAAGCATGTTCTAGTCAAGTCTAACAGCATCATAAGCACAAATACCCTGTAAGGAGTGTAAGCAGTTCCTAATGAAAACTGCATGGCTCTTGTGGTAAAGCCTATGCACCAGAAAGGATGCCCAAGGAGTGCTGCTCACCTGAGCATGTGCTAAGTCTGCACACTTGAAGGTAACATTTTCAGATATGTACCTAATGTACTAGTCTTTGTCCATCACTGTGCAGATTCCAAGTATTTCTTCAGTGGTGTTTTTATTTTTCTTTTGGAATTGTGGCTTCTCAGTGCAGTGGTGGTTATATGAAAGCATTGCTTCATCTTAGAGAGCACACGGGTTCTATTTCAAGAAAATTACTGGAATAAAAGTACAATATTGCTTTCAAAGAAAGACCAGTAACTGCAGCTTCTTAATTGCACAAGTGAGGAAAAACTGATTTATTTGTTAATGTTTTTCTTTGTGCCACTTTTCAATGCACTTCCTAGTCTTTACATTTCAAGTGCATTTAAAAAAAAGAAAATGACTATACTTCATTAGGGACTCAGGGTATTTAATAAGCACTGTGCAATCACTTAGATTCAACACTGAACGTAAAGTTCATTTCTCATTTTCCCAAAGACAGTTTTTAATATCTTCTGTAACAAGTCCTATCCTAGGAGAATAGAACAGTATAGATTGACTGGAAGAATTAGAAAATGTGGAAATGAAAATAAACTAGTGCATTTCCTGCTAGTTTGTCTTGATTAGCAAATATAGACTTAAAATAATGCCCCCGTTTTTTCTGTTGGAAAATGGTGAATGCCTTGTTAACGTTTCACATGTCACCCACAGCTTTCTAGACCTCTCTCCTACTATTCTTCTATTCTTCCTACTCTGTTTAGCAAGAAGGTGTTCATCCTTCTATGTTGTTTTCCCAGTTCTACACTGCCAATCTACGAGATGCTGGACCAGACCACTGAGTATTCATAGTACTGGCACATCACCAGTACGTGAGCCTAATGAGACCTTTCTGTTTCCCTGTCTTGGTGTTCTGTAAGTCAAAACTGCAAAAGCCTTCTCCATTATTTTCAGTTCATTTGGTGTAATAGGCATCAGCTCAGAAACCTAAGCCATTGATAAAACTGAAGGGGTAAATGTAGCTCTGGGGTTTGAGGGAGTTTTTTTAGCTTCTACCAGGAAGGCTGAAGAGTCACAATGGGCATCTGATCTTAAAAACAGAATAAAGTGAAAGTTCATGGTTATTTTTTGTCACTGTGACTTTTACTGCACTGTATAAATTAGAATTCACTGTAGGAATAAGTTTAGTAACTGTTGTATGCCAGGTATCTCACTGTTTATGATCAAATTTCTCCTTAACCATAGTTCCTATTATAAATCTAGGTAAATTGTATGTGTGCACATGTGTAGCTAATAATTTTTTTTCTTGCCTCCAGAAGGACAGGATGTAATTCAAAGAGGTAGGCATTATGCAATTTATCAACCTCTCTTTGTCAGGATCAAGTTCTTCTCAGTCAAGACTCCTGATCTTTGGCTCTCATGATCAGACCACTGTTTTCAGTCACTCTCTTCATCATTTCCAGGTCTTCATTAGAGGCAGGAGAGACATGAGATTCTTTATTTTGAGCAAAACAATGTCCCAGGGAAAATGGGATTTAAATCTAAGCTCTCAGAATACAAAGACAGGCAGAATCAGTATTGATGCAGGTATTTGCACATACAGTTTTAATCAAAAGCAGCCTTTAAATAGGCTGCGAAATTTCAATTAGGGCAACTGACTTCTGAAAAAGTTGAAAAACAAAAACTGAAAAACAAAAATAGAATTTTTGTGCCTCCTTCCCCTCTTCCACATCCACACAAATGAAAGTTCCAAGAGAAAAGGTTCAAACCAGAACACAAGTGAAGCTGCGGAAGGCAATGGTAGCATTTCTAGCTTCTTTGAAAAAAGATATAAATACAGCTAGTGTTGAACTGTTGAACAATGTCTAGCCTCTGGAAGATAGCAGGAACATACTAAATCACAGCCCTGTTGTGTTTTATATACGTCCCCCAATCATGAATCAGATGTCGGATCATCCCTAGAAATGCTTCAATGCTCGCCTTTTTCAAAATGGTCCACTTTTCAGTGCTGCTCTTTTTCAAATTGATGAAAAACTTATTCTTTTTATACCAGAGAGTTGGCACTGAGTGCTTTTACAGTGTGTGGCTAGTTCTCATCTCACTGCAGAAAAGTAATGATTCTAGGATTCCTCTTCATGTACTCTCCTGGGTACAGTCAGTTTTGCGTTCACAGCTTAGCACACATCAGTAAGATTTGAGTCTTCACCAAAGTTGGCTACTCTCTTTCTAGTTCTGGGTAATAACTTCAAGCTTCTGAAGTTATTCTCAGTTCACAAAGATTGAAATCTGCTTTCATAAACTCTGAGCAATGTATGAAAAGTGGGTAGCAGCTACAGTACCTCTAGCACTGCAGTTCTTAGAAAGAACAAAATAACTACCAAGTACATTGAGGAAGACCCTGACCCCTTTCTTCAGGAAGGGATCTGACTGATATAGTCGACCTTTAGCAGCAGTAAATCAAAAGTACCTGTACATTCTGGTTTTCCTACGAATTACAGTTCATCAGTATTCAGAACATGCTTTGATGCCTGACCTGTCATGAGCTTGTGGAATGAACTTTAGTGCAAACATGGACCTTTGTTCAAGGACTATATCCAGGAAAGCATTTAATACCAGTAAATCAGCACCACCACTGTATAAAAAATTAGAATATCAATCTATTTAATATGCAAGAAGTACATGAGGGAAAATTTCATTAGTGTGATGAGGCAGGAGACAATGATGATCAGAGAGAATTGAAAGAAAAGAACAAAAGTTTGACATTTCATTAGAAGAGGCTGAGGGAAGGCAAAGTTTGATCAATAGAAATGTTTTTAAAAGATGTGTTGATAAAAGAGAGGAACGGTCAGTCACAGTAAAAGGTAAAGATAGAGCTATAAGCAATGTACATAACTTACAGTTTTGGTGATGCGTGGCTTATAGACAGCTTTATACCCTCCTGTGACAATAAAATGTGTTTCCCTCTTTATTTTAGGAGACAAAAGCACTCTCAGAATGTGGTGGATATTAATAAATGTGTTGGTCATTACTTTTTAGACCTCCTAAAGCACACTGCAGTATAAAAAAAGCAAACAAAAACCCAACAAAACACATGCACCATTCTTAAGCTCTCTATAATGACTTCTGTTATTTGGAAATTCTGAAAATACAGTGGCCTACCAACTGAAGGCTTTCTGTTCAAATGATATGATCCCAATAGCTGGTTACATGAGAAATGGCACCATGTTCACAATATCATTGCTGGTTCCTGCAGTTTGCTGCTTTTTGAACGTCAGTAGCTTCTCCATTCCACCACAGCTACAAAATCTTTCCAGGCAGCTGCAGCGAGCAACCTAAAAGCTGTACCAGACTTTTCATGCACAATTCCTGTTAAACTGTTTATCAGTCATAGTCCTGGGATGGGGGATAGGTAATGGAACAAAACTGTATCTACGCAAAAGAGATGTAAAGTTGCCACAGAAACTGGTGCTTTCAATTCAAATTTGCAGGAAGGGCAAAGAAAGCATCCTCCAAAGTAGCATGAATACAGTTAGAACAAGACAGTGTTCATTTTTACAAGATAACTGGCAAACTGAGATTTCTTCAAATAAGTAGTCCTAGTAAAAACCCCATCAGTACAGCCATATACAGTTAGGTGTTTCTGTGCACTCACAGGGCCTTACACTTCTCTTATGTTTAATTCTAAAATTGGAAAAAATATTAAGTAGGAAGCAGGTAAATAGTTCTCCAGTATCTGATCTCAGCAGGTTGTATTGAAGGGCTTTAAAACCTTCAATACAAAGAAGATATCAGAATCTTTTCTGTCAGTTACTCCAAATTCTATTTTAAATTTTTGCTAAGAACTATTATTCTGTACAGATTAAAACAATTATATTTTAATCTGTTAGAAATACCTCAGTTAATGTTAAAATGGTAAATGCAAAAATGAATCACAGTTATTTTCCAGTGTTCAATTTCAGGTCACTGCTTCATGATTGAGACAAAATGAGACAGGAAATTAATTTTTCACTGATCCTCCTCAATGCCCACTGTGATTCTTCTGCTAATTGACTTGGGGCATTCATGAAGCATTTACCTGCAAAGAGAATTGGAATTCTGTGCCAGGAACCAGAAAGGTAAACATTAAACAGTACCATGTCAAATGGTTACTTGATTACATCTTTCTGTGTATCTGGTCCTTTGAAAGAAGCCAGAAGATTAGTAAAAGGAATCTAAGCAACAAAATAATTTCTAAGGCATGTGTCTGTACAATTCTGAGAAGCTTGTCAGGATATATGAAATGTGTATCTTAATGCATAACAGAAACTAATCATAGACTGTCACAGAATCTCCTTCAGTCATCAGCAGCTACCCATGTTTGGAAAAGGACTGGCGAAAATATTCCATAGTCTAAAACTAAATGTATGAGCCCCCAGAGGTCTATATCTATAGATTTCTGACAGGAGACTCCAGTGAAATCACTATAGTCTGGTGAAACAAAAAATTGTGCTGGTTTGGATCCTCCTGTACTGTTCTGGCAAAAAGTACTCAATTCTCTGTAAAACAGAATGGCTTCCTCTGTCTCTTACTGCAAAAAAAAATCCTGTCCTTATCAAAGTGACACCAAAATTTTGAGCGGTTTAATGTTTGATAATTCAGGGTACTGAGGTTGTATTACCTTGTATGCTTTGGTCTTGGTCTTGCTTTAATGTGTTGTTACCTGAGTCACTCTGGAGAGATTTAACAGTCTGCAGCTGTGGACATGGTACTAAGATCTCTGTATGCTAATTTTAACATCTTTAACTTTTCTCTGAGTAACTTGAAGTTTCATTATAAGATACACTGAATGCAAGGCAGTGTCCCAAGTCTACTAGGATTGCTTAAACCTGAGCTTACACAGAAATAGGTGTCTTTTTTCTTTCAACCGAGCATGCACTTCTGAATATTAAAATTTTCTCTTTCATGTGTTATCCTTCTGAGATTCATACACACAGAGAGAAATTTATTTCCTTAATGTGATTATAAAAATTGCTTTGAGAAAAACTAAATACACAGTGTGTTTTCAGAAGAGAGCAAACAGAGTGAACGAGCTGTATATTGTGTGACGACAAAATCCTAATCAAAACTCTCACAAAAGGAAAAGAGGAAAAGATATAATCTCATACTTTGCTGAAGCTCATAGTAATGTTACTGCATAAATACAGAAGAAAAAAAGCTTTCATGAACCAGAAAAAATCAGACTGGAAGACTGGGCTGTCACATGAAAGAAAACTCTTTCCATGTGATGGAAGCATTTACATACCTCCTCACACCTTAGGCCTAAGAGAATTTCAGCTCAACGTATAGAAACATCCAAGGAAGGCCTTCATACTTAATCTGGCTCATTTTTTGAGGATTCTATTTAGTTTTCTCTGTAAGAAGTGTCTTTTGCTAATCCCTATCCACTTGTATTCTCAAGGTCTGTTTTGTGGTTATTTTGTTCAACTTGGAAATTTGAATGTATCCATTAACTTTAACCAGGTACTAGTATGATTTCAGATAGATAGATAGATATGTATATATAAATAGTTTCTTAAATTTGGACAGAATAAGCAAATTTGTAGTGAGAAACAGTGATTTCACTTGATTGTATAGTTTTAGTTCTATAAGCAAAACAATAGTTTAGTAAGATGGTCAAAATAGTCTTTGGACTTAATATGGAATTTCTGAATTTTAGAATAGTACTGTCAATCAGGTCCCTAAAAACACCCATGGTAAATAAAAATCGGAATATATAATTCATTTTCATTCTCAATGAGAGTTCATTGAGAATGTCTTAACAGAAAACTGTCCTGAGACAGAGATAGCAAAACCAATATACTGATTGCTTTTCAGTACACCAGAGATAGCAGAAAGATCTCTTAAAGTATGCATAACATTTTCTGCCAGAGAATTTCAAGGTAGACAACAAATGCTTCTGAATTACTGCTTGCCCTAGAAAGTGTCTTTGACACTGTCTAGCATTGTGTTATTAATCTTTTCAACTGACTTCCTTCTTGTTTCAGACATACATTATTTTTCTTACTTGTTTTCTTATCTTACTCTTTTTTTCCCTGTCAATAGTCTCATTTTCTTTTTGTATTAATGAGAAGAAATTTTATCTACAGTTCTTTGGCAGCAGTCTTTCATTTTTGCATGCCTCATTCTTTTATCTTAATTATGTGTAGCTTAGTTTTTTGGTTGTCTACCAATTCTTCCTTCATGTTCATCTATATCTACAGGTACATGAAGTCAGAAAATGGCATTAAGAATTCCCTGCTTTTGTTTGTTCAATCCTTTTTCGAAACTAGGCTTCTCTTATCATTAAAACATGCTGATGATTAAAAAACATCCCGTATTTTAACCCTCTGTGTGAATTCCTGTCTGTACATTACAGCTCTCATTCAGAAGACTGTCTGCCACTGATAAGTAACAATATTTTTGAGCAATCTTTGCCCAGTACTTGGGTCAAAGGACAAACAAGAGAAAGAAAATACAAGCCCTTCTTTTCCCTCAATATGTAGTTCCAGCCCTTAAATGACTATAATTAAAAAAAGGCATTGAACTTGCTTTTATGTTTACTTGTTTATATGCTCCCACATACATTACTGGCACACTTTTAATGAATTGGTCTCTGATGTTTTATAATCAACACCATTTTGTATATAGTCATCAGAACTCCATTTTATTTGCAGGGTCTTTTATCAAACTGATTTCTCATCAAATTGCATCCTCAAATTCTACCATACGAAAGATAATAGAATTGTAAAGATGTAATTCAAAGTCTACTTTGGGAATAGTCAGCTTCCATAGAAGTTGCCCAAGGAAATGCTTGACCTGTAGAAACTTTATTACTAGTGATTTTGTTCTTTTTCTTGATTAGGTCTCAAGTTGACTTTCAGATCCAGACCTCTTTCCACCAAGGAAATAATTTTCTTAGGAACTTTTGAAAAATCATGCACCATCAGGCACAGAATTTGCAAGATAATTTAGCTATCCGTTTTTGAAGTCTACCTACCCAGTCTCCTTTTTATTTTTTATTTTTAAATCAAGCTTAATAAAATGCCAAGTACAACTTGTATGAGGCTTCAGACAGGACTGGAATACTAATAATGTATTAATATGAAATAAAAAAAAGAAAAAAAAACAACTAAATGTGGCCAGTGTTTTTCAGCATTCTGCAAAGCTTTTTTTCTTTTTGCGGGTAAAAACACTCAGAAATACTAAATTAAGTAGATATAGGTGGCTCTGGTGTGCTGCTTCTCTATCACCTCATACTAGTATCCTAGCAAGCATACTTGTTCAACTCAGAATTTTTAAGAGCCAATTTTGTAAATGCATAACAAAAGAATTCATTCTTCTAAATGACAATGCTTTGAGCAAACGATTTATCGTAATAGTAGTAGTAGTAGTAATAATAATAATAATAATAATGTGTTGTAGATTTTGTTAAAATCTTGGACTTATACTGTTCTGGAGTCTTTATTCTGTTACATTAAAGTCCATATGTTATAATGGGTTAAGGTGATCTTTTCACCCAAATATTTAAGGTAATGCCATAGTACTCAAGTCCACTTACAGGTCTCAGATGACAACAAACTACTGCTAAAGAACCTGCTTATGTGGTATAAAATTTCCATGAAGTTCTAAATAGCTTTAAATATTTCATCTCTGCATTTTATGTACATTAGACTGTGTTTTGAGGATGAGCACAGAACTGGGATAGAAGCAACCAACAGCCCATTACTTCAGCCACTCCCCTCAGTGACTCAGGCCAGAGCTGTTCCAAGGGCCTCAAGTGCCTGCTGGTGTGACAGGTGTTGCAATGATCTTTTGAGTTTAATGTTGCCACTGGACTGAAAAAAGGGGGAGGAAGCTGAAAAGGATTTGGGTTTTCCCACTAACTGCTTCCTGAAGCTGTACAATAACCTGAACCAAATTTCCATTTCATGATTCAGTGTTTTGGGGTTTTTTTTCTATAGAAGTAAAGCGTGGTGAATATCTAGCTTGCAAGACTATAAACTATGTCTTGCAGTTCCTGAGGCAGAGTTGCTGATCCCTGTCACGTGGACTTCAGTCACTTCAGATGACCACTGTCTACTTATGCAGGGAATTTCAGTTCTACCTCTGCAAGATAAGAAGCCACACAGTCTTAGTTTTTGTCCTGCTATTCAGTGTTTTTGGGGCATTTTTTTTATATCTAAATGGTCTACTTATGTGTAGAGCCAGTAGACAAATATTTGAGTTCCAATATTCCTATGAAATTATCAAATAATGCTGTTAGCATTGAACAGATGTCACAAATAGGGTCTGTAAAGATCCCATCTAAACTCTGTAATCATCAGTGGAAAACACATGTTTTCAAATTCCCACTTACAAACCGAGAGTCACAAGTGCAAGTTTTCAATGACAATTTCAGACCTTAATGCTCTTCCCCTGGAGAAACAAGACAGGTGGTTCTGTTCCTTCCTAAAACAATTTCTAGTTTCTAATGGGAATTTATCGGTTTCTAAAGAATTTGGTGCAGTTTACTTCTACTGTGACTCAGACCTTTGCTATTTTACTTTCTTTCTGATAATTACTGAATGTGTTTTGTGTGTGCTGCTAACTCTGATCTGTATATGCTTTTTCTGAATTGTCTCAACCCTGAAATATAGAAAAAGCTAGAGGAGAGAAAGTAGCATGCTTGTTTTTTCCCTTAATACATTTCACAGAAGAACATTTGTTGTTGTTGTTGTTGTTGTTGTTGTTGTTGTTGTTGTTGTTGAATAACAGGCATATCTCAGTTCACTTTGCATTGGAATGAGGAACTTGAGACAAAAAAGCAGGCTCTGCTGTAGGAACACATAGAGATATACATGGGGGAAGACCTTTGTCACTGTATGCCATAACCTCTAATATTTCTTGCTTCGATGTGAGGCCTGGGAATTTTTTTTAATGCACAGTCTACCAAAGAGTTCACTGAACTAAAAGTCAGGTATAGGACTTGGTTTTTCTGTAAACTTGGATAAGATATTTCTTTATCCTCTGTGACCATGTGGCTCCAGGGGATTATCCCCTGAAATGTGCTGCAAAGTCAAAACCATTACTTTCTTTGTTTCACTACAGTCTTACTATAATGTGGCTTTAATGTAAATACTTCAAATAACTGACAGTGAAATAAAGAAAGAATTAATTAAAATTACTTTGAAATAATTTTTAATTTTTTAAAAGAATATTTCTTTTAAATTGAAGTCATCTGTTGTACTTAGACATTTCTTGTTAAACAGAAAAATCATAGATATGCTTCGTTGCCTCTACAATGGGAAATATATTTTCAAGAAAACACTTGTCTGAAATTCCTTTATTTGAATTTATTTCTAGCTCATAGATATAAAATAATAATAGTAATATTAACAATATTAATCACTAAAAAAAAACCCAAACTAACAAAAGGTTAGTGAATGGTCAGTGTCCAAATGAGGGATATGAAAATGGGGAAGGGCCTATAGAGGAAGCTATATGAGGCAGGCACTAATATCTTCTCTCTGGTGATCAGTGACAGGATCCGATGGAATGGTCTGATATTGTGTCAGGAGAGGTTTGGGTTGGATATTAGAAAATGGTTCTTCACCCAGAAGGTGGTCGGGCACTAAAGAGGCTCCCCAGGGAAGTGGTCACAGCACCAGCCTGACAGAGTTCACGAAGTGTTTAGACAATGCTCTCAGAGCACACCGTGTGACTCTTGGAGCTGTCCTGTGCAGGAACAGGAATTGGACTTCAGTTATCCTTGTGGGTTGCTTCCAACTCAGGATGTTCTGTGATTCTAGGAATGATTTGATTTTACTAGCTTGAATTTATCGCTTGACTACTTTAATTTAACTTAAAAAAAAACTTATATTTTTTAATGGTTTTACATATTCCCATCAGTTGCTAATATAGTTTTCTCATATGAGTACTGTTAAATCATTTTTTGCACAGATGTGTCCAGGCAATTCAATAAAATTCTTCTGTTATAAAAACCATCAGCCTGTTTGGATTCCCAAAAGGAGGCTAAAGGGATGGAAAGTGATTATGTTGTGTCAAAAAATGTTCAACCAAGAGCAGGTACTGAATTATGGTGCTGTAGCTCTCTGTGCTTGTGACACAGGCATCTGTCCTGTGACATCAATTCCAGACTGACTGCAATGCAACATCCTTCATTATGTTGCATCTAATGCAGCACAGTCCTAGCTTTAATATTCCTACCAGTGTAATGGCTGCAGAGAGTTTAATTCTTGATAGCTTTCCCTGAATGTGAACAGGAGACAAATGCCTGGTGAGTGGCTGTATATCATTTAGTCATCTCCCTGCGGAAAACAGTCATTTGAGCTAGATTTAAAATTAGAGAAGTCACAGACTTGGGCACTTACAGAGTTTCCCCTTTACCCGTAATGGAGAAGAATAATGAGTTTCAGTACAAATTGCAAAGGCTAAAAATACCGCTTTGTGCAATGAAAATTGTGTGGTTATATATCACCTCCCCTTTTGCTGACACTTTCAATCAGCTTGTCAGCTTTTACTGGTAGATAATTTGATGAAAGCTTTGCATTCAGTAAGGCTTTTTGCTCAATTATATACAACAAAAATACTGCTTGTGTCAGGACCAATTAATAATGTCAAGTATGTTTTCATACATGTGAAAAGTTACTACAAACCTTTCTTCCATGAAACACCAGGATCCACGAGAATAATGTTAGCAGTAGGGACTAATGGCATCCTTTGTGGCTGGTCTAAAGATGTTAAAGTAGCCAGCTGATAAATTTGATGACAGATGACAAATTTGTGATACATTAGGATGCCTGTGGAATCCTGGCAACCTATTTGGAGCTTCATTTCTCATGCTTGCTGTTAACCATCAGTAAAAGCTGCAAAGCTACATATAGATATTAGTCCCTGCTAATGTTTCTGCCTCNTTTTTTACTTTTTTCTTCTTGAGTCTATAAATGCCTGTGATTTTCATTACATTTACATTCCAAAGAAAATATTAGGAAAAGGTATGGGTAAAAATATCTCATAAGGAGAACATGAAATGCAAAGGAGCTTTTCCTTATAATGACAGAATCTCAATTTCAAAATAGCTGTTTCTGAGGCTGATATTATTGGACACCCATAGGATCTTCCTATATTTTGTTTACTGGACATGATATGCCAGCTGGGGAGTGCAAATACAGCTGTAGAGTCCACCTCAACTGCAGGATCCGAGAAGCTGAAAATTAAAGTAATGAAAAAATTAATGTGGCAAACACTTGAGTAGTTTGAGAAAAGTGTTTGTTGTTTTAGCTGCTTCCATTCTCTCCAACCTTCTTTCATTTTAGAAATTAATATTTGCTCATAAGTTACAGAAAGCTCATTTGTTGCTGTGTTAAATAACTTAATATTATTAACCAGTTTTTCTTCCTTCAAAGATTTACAGATTTTCCTTTACCCCACAAGAGTATATAATACACATTATATTTGCCAGGGGAAAATCCTACCTGTGAACACATTTTCTTTTTTTTAATTTTGTGATGTCTGTAGCAGAACAGACCTACCACAGGAATGGTTAATTAGTTCTTGATTATTTCATAGTTCAGTGTTACAGCTTTCACTCTCTCTTCAGCTGCAGTCTATATGGAGAACAAATTTAAAAGATATAAAGTTCATTTGATGATCAATTCTGAGTTTTTAGGTATTTGAGTACAAATTTTAAATCATTACTTATTCAGAAGAGTTCTTATGACCCTGAACTGTAATCAACAGATTCATTAATAAGACCTTGTACAATTCACTCAATTCCTAATTCTTTTCACTAACTCCTGATTTATGTGCATTACTTTACTTCTAGGCTTGTCTTTAAGTACTGTTTATGGATTAGCTGCCTATTTTTCATGTTTGCATTAATTTTATTAATTTTAGCCAGAATCTCCTTCCTACTAACAAACACGAATAGTCCTACTTTTACTGAGTTTTCATGCATATTCAATATCAAAATTAAGAGTATGACACTCATGGTATTTTCTTTTTTTTAGTACATTATTTACAAAAGGACATTTAAAAGTTTGTAAGGGTTTTGTTTGTTTGTTTGTTGACAAAAAATATAATTTCATGTTTCATCAACTGATAACTTTTTTCCTAGACAGTTTTAACAACCCATGGAGAAATTAGATTCCCATAAAGATGTATTTAAAAAAGAGTAAAGCTATGCAATACAGTCTATTTAATAAGAATTGCACAGGTGATAAGTATAAATTCATGGTGTCTGACAGTGCCATCATTTTTTTTTTATTTGATTAATTTAATAAAATTCTGGTTTGGGTCTCATGGGTTGTATTGGTGGCTGGGGTAGGGGCATGATTGAATACACTCTTAGATGTGTCATGCTTCATAGGGAAAAGAGGAGTAGATGAATGGATCCTCATACAAATGATGATATCTGAGGACTGTAAGTGAAATCCTACAGTGTACAAGCCAATAATTCAGCTGCTTTACTAAGGTTCTCAGAAAAGACAGTATCAATCATTTTTTTCAGGGAAAACATCAATTGTTTCCGCCTTGTTTCTGGTTTTGGTCCCTGCTTCTGATGTGTTGACTTCATAAAAGTAATTTTAGCATGTATCCATTTCTCTGTCTATAGAATCTGTGCCTAATATATTAGATCTTGCCAGCAAAGAGCTTTGAGATCTGGTATTAGAAACATACAATACAGTAACTTGTTATTGCATATCTCTTTATCAAAGGAAAATGCTTGGAAGGAAAACACTAACTATAAAAAACCTTTCTGATCTTTTTTTTTCACTGCAGTTGATGAGTTTGTGACTATCCTTGTAAGTACTGTTGCAAAGGAGATACAGAGGAAATCAGTATTTCTTGTACGGATGGCTGGATACACATAATATCTGGTTCCATTACTGAAGTCACAGTGCTGGGTTCAGAAGAGAATAGTCATAGAATGAGTAATAGATAGTCTGGCTTGGAAGGAATCTTTAAAGGTCCAACCTCCTTGCAATCAGCTGGGACATCTTCCACTAGATCAGGATTCTCAGAGCTCCAATCAACCTGATTTTTTATGTTTCCAGGGATGGGGCATCAACCGCTTCTACGGGAAACATGTAACAGTGTTTCACCACTGTCATTGTAAAAAACTTTCTTCCTTGTATCTAATCTGAGTCTGCCCTCTTTTAGTTTAAAACCATTACCCCTTGCCCAATTTCTACAGGCCCTATTAAATTGTTTGTCCCTATCTTTCTTAGAAGCCCACTTTAAGTATTGAAAAGCCGCATCAAAGTCTCCCCAGACCTTTGTTTTCTCCAGGTAGAGAACAGAGACGTTTATCTGTCTCTTAACTTTCAGGATGTCCAGAAGGTGCCAGAAAATGATTCTTGCTTTGTGGAAGTTTATATGCGATACAGCACAAGAGGACTGAAGTAAATCAGTTCCTGTGTTTAATTCCTTTGGATTTTTTATATGTAAATAGTTATTTTCTCCCACCTTTGGGAAAAAAAAAAGTTATGAGAAAACATGGAACCCCTTTGCCACAAGGAGAGAAGCAGGGAACACCACAGCAGGCCACTTAGATGTTAGATTTAGTAAGGGGACAGAAAAGAGAAAATGTTGTGCACATGCATATTAACTGAGACCCTTCTCTCCTGCTGTGATGAGCAGGCATTATTGAGCTCAGGAGTCCGCAGCTCTGGCCACTGTCAGCACTGGGCTCTAGCAAGCAGCTTGGCAAAAATACAAAACTGTTGCACCTCAGGTCCTCTGCATCCACGTAAAAATGTTTCTCTCTCATCTTTGAAATATATTATAGCCTACCTCTCTAATCACTGGGATGGCAAGGGGTATATGTGGTGTTTTCATAGACAGATTTTAGTACAGGCTGTCAATCAAATCACTGTAGAATACTGTTGTGATGCATCTTTCCAGCAGTTTCTGCTACTGTTTTCCTGTCAGTTGTCCATGGCACATGCTGAGGCTCATTGTACTCTTGTCCTTTTCCTAGTGTTCTTTTGAACAGGGTTCCAAAATTTGACCTCTGTTTGCATTGTACTCCTGGTCAGGGCAAAGCTATGATAATGATTTGTCACCTTCTATACATCTGTGAGGAGATTTCATGTAAGTAATTTATAATGAGTATATTTGAGACAAATTTGAAACAAAGTAGTAAGAATTAAGAGAAGGAGAAAATCAGTTTTCCATGTATATAAGTACTAAATTGAGCAACACAGGCATTTCAGACCTGATAATGCTGCACATAATATCATACCTTAAAAAAACCCCAAGCCTTTCGCTTCGAAATAAGGCTGAAACAGATATATCCACTCTTTTGTTACTATTTTTCAGATGACATATTAGTAGCTATTCAGAGCATTTAATAAAGTTCCACAATTAATGAAACTAATTCAGAATTAAATTATTCCTAATCTATTATAAAAGCATTAGAAGATTGTCAGGCTCCAAGAGAAGCAATGTGTACTAGGGTGCTTGACATTGTAATACTCCCAGCTAGGTGTTCTTTGGGAATAGTACGTATTCTGCATGTTAATCCCAAAATATTCAGAGCTGTACTGCTGTAAAGAGAGCATTAGTCATGTATCCAATAGGTTTGTAACAGCAAAATTTGAAATCATGCCTTTGTATTCAAAACAACCAATATAACATATTCCAAAATTCTGACTTTTTAGATAAAATCAGCTTGTTGTTATACTAGAGGCACTTATGTGCATGTGTCAGCTCTGGATAAACCCTGTGATGTGATATAGTGGAGATGTATGTTTATATGTGTGTGTGTATATATATATATTCTGTAGAAAGAATTAGTATGGACAGAATTAGAAAACATGGCACTGCTTCAAAGATGCTTACAAATGACTGTAGAGTTAATAAATCTGTTTTCAGATTAATGAAATTTAACATGTATATTGTTTCAGCAATCTGAAAGGACATGTGTTGCATGCACTTGCATATTTTGCCATTCACAGTTTTATTATTTTATTTTAGTCTAGATAAAATAGGAAAGATTTAAAGCTAAATTATATTAAACTCTTAAGCTTTTAGGTTAGTCATTTGAAGCTGTATTAGAGAGTACACTTTTCTTACATGCAATTTACAAGTGAATTTACCTCCATGTCAACTTCAGGTGTCCTATTAATATCAGAAAAATTGATACCAGAATAGCCATGTTTTACTTAGAGTCTGAATTCCCACAGCTTTCCGTTATTGTGTTGCATTTTATTACCTATTTTCTTCATGCTAAACAATGTTTACTCTTCATTCTTCACTCTTTGTATTTATGTCCATTTATTACATTTAATTGCATCTGTTGTCTTTCATAACCTAATTAATGTATGAATTCTGAACCTTTATGCAAAGATTTTTTTCTCTGCTGATGTTTATTTCATCTCCAGATTAAGTTAGCTGTTAAAAGCTCATCTTGCATTACAAAGGATTTGATCTTATTTATTTATTTATTCACAGAAACTCAACCTTTTAAAATGTAAATAGATTTAAAAAGTAAATAAGTTGTAAGATGCATTTGGCTATGTCTTATCTTGCCCATAAGATCTTTTAAAACTAAAGAATAAAAACAACAACAAAAAAAATCCATAACTTTTCCCAAGAGGTTTTTATGAATTATTTCTGTATTTGTCTTGAAAAAAGCATCACCCATGGTGATTTGCTAAGTTTTCCCACCACAATTAAAAAAGGAAATTATGTTCTTATTTCAGTCTTTTCATATCCTTAACATAAATCCTACTCAGATTTCTCTGACATCCTCTTAGTTTTGTGCAGTGCTTTCTATAATCCATTAGTGAGTTACAATGACTGGTGAGGCAGAATAGATTCTCCCAGCAGTCAGCCTTTGTCACCTTGCAAAATCAAGGGAAGCAAGTGATCTGACCTTGTGCCATAAATAAAATGTAAAAAGTGGGATGCTGAGGTTAACATCAGTTCAGTTCATCTTTGTTGTCAAGAATGACCTGAATTTTTCAAGCTAGGCATGCCTAACTTGGTATGGGTGTGTAAAGGGTATGCTTTTGGGATACAAAGATTTTCTGATGTTACAGTGATTGCAGGGACTTCTGTAAGCATACAGCATTCCCTCTGAGTGACACACTCCTGTTTTCAGAGTTATTTCCGTTGAAAGTTAGATCAAGAATGCTGAAAGTACCTGTGTTTAACTCCTTCTCAGGATTTGCTGAATTTAAGAAAGACATAAAATGTAGTGCCTCTCATGTGATTGCTGCTACCATTTCTTCCCTCAAGGATACAATCATGGGATTTATGAGTGTCTGTAAAGTCTCCTGCCTCATGGTCTCCTGTAACTGTGACACAGCTACAGTCAAGCAAAAAATTCCTGAACCAGTCAGGCTTAGGAAAGAGAAAAAACATTTAGTAGGGAGAAATAAGAATAGAAATTTCTGTGGGAAATTTTTGCAGACTCAAACCTGGAAAAAGCACTCATTCTGCAAGACTTACAGATCATGGGTAAATCCATAAGCTTGGTGAGAAGTCCCGGGGCTGGATAAAAGAGTCACTGTGGATTCCTAAGCAGGTCTTGGGGATTTTTACGGTATGTTGTAATCATGACACAGTGGCATAGGGTGGGGAGGCTAGACTAGAAAGAGCTGTGATTTGTGAGTTTTTGTAAACCATGGAAAGATAGGGATGCAATAATTCCAGCATTTAGCTGAGGGAATCGATTTATACAGGTTAAGGTGTTGAATGTTTAGGTAGAAGACAAAAATTGCTAAGAGACTAGACTAGAAGTAGAGATACCATAATGAAGTGTTTAATAAAAGATAAATTATAACCCTGGTCTCTGAAGAAACTTGTTTTGTTGTTTGTTTAGATATTTGGGGTTTGTTTAATTGGTTGTAGGAATTTTTATATAAAAGATGAAAATAACCCCAAAAAACTTTGAAACAGAATACACTGTAGGAGAGGACACATTTTCTCCTCTTTCTAAATCCCTCTCCTATATATTTTGGCTTCTTTAGCTGCTTGCTTTAGGTTCCAGCTGCTACTGTCTTACAGTGTGAAACTTTGAGGATACAACTCAATTAAGGGACATGACACAGTTACTTTTCTTTCCTGTAACCTCTGCAGTTTCTTAAGTGATATTGGCATTTCACAGACATGTGGAAACATGGTGTATTTCCTCACAGAGTTGGCAGTAAATGTGTCAGCACACACAAGAGATCAGCAAACTTAGGATAGGAAAAGGAAAGGGAGATTTCCAAGAAGAATGGTGTTATGACCAGACCCAGAAGGTGAGGGTAACCCAGGTTGTTGTTAACAGATCGGTTGGGGCAGATTATAGAGAAAGGACACTGAGTGATCAGTGTTTGTAAATATACATATATATATAGCTGTAGGGTTTATTTTAGAACAATTTGGTTGCAATAGAAATCAGGTATGTGGCCATTTTGGCTATTATTATCTAAAGTAAGACAGCAGCATAAAAGCATAATAATATCACTTGAGAAAATGTATGAGGGAAAAAAGGGAAAGAAAGGATAAGAGTAGAAAAATACCACCACCCATGGTTCTGTGATAAGACTTGGTTGTTAAAAAGTGATGCTCGCAGTCTTGTTGATGTAAAGATTGTGGTGTTGATCTGTGGAGGGTAGGGGAAGTCCATGAAATACAGAAATCAATGGGTTAATGTACACCCAGGCTTGGTGGGAACACCTAGGTACCACCCTTGGGGGAAGGAGCTTTCAGTCCTCTGGCGGAAGGCTTCAGAAATGAGTCTGGGTGTGCTCTAGGGGTTTTTTACGGTTCTTTATGAGACCTTCTAAGACATCACAGCTGCCTCTCAGGTCAGCTCAGGTGAGCCAGTTATGTCACATTAGAAGGGATGAACAGGCCTGAGTGCAAATGTGAATGTTCTGTGTGAATGTGACCTTCCCCAAGGAGGAAGGAGGGAGAACAGTTTGCATGATAAAAAACATTATCCCACCTACCTCACAGGATCTGCTGCTTATCTGCCTCAAAGTCTGGCTTGTAGCCTTTTGTGGTGGGCATTCACCCCTCTGTCATACGCAGACCAGAGGCTTGCTGCTACACACCCAAAACCTCACCTCTTCCCCTTGGGGGTGCAAACCTGGCCTCAGAAAAGCACTCTGCCACATCCACAAATGAATTTGGAGTCATTCAGCATCAACATTTCAGTCTCTCACAGAACGGTTAGGTTTTTCCATTCCTCACTCTGTATCCTGGTCATGAAAATAACCTGACCTTTGGCAACATGGCTTTAAAGCATGCTGTTATCAAGAGAAACATACTACTCAGCTGGACAATCACACTAAAGTAAAATGGATTTTTTTTCCCTCCTGTGGATGTGCACGTCATTCTTCGCAAAAATCCTTCAGGTTCAACAAAAAAATGATAGGCATATCAATGGCAGAATTTGATTTCCTCCTCTTTCTTTACTGCAAAAACTATGCTTTTCCTCAAAACCTACAGTGATCATAATGACCATGTTTAAAGCATTATTTAATTTTCACAAGAAAATCATCTTCATCTAATAAAAATAAAGGCTGTGTACATGTGAGGATAATTTTGCACCACATTCTTTATTCAGGACATTAATATTGTGAGAGATAGGCCAGCTGATTTTTTATTCCTTTATTCAACTGCAAAGTTATGATTTTTCGAGTTTTTCTGATACATGTACCCAAGCGTCTATCAAAAGATTGGTATTCAACATGCAAACTGTGATGAATAAAGGAAAGCTGCTGCTATTACAATTATAATCAACTCAACCTGTTGCTTCTAAGTATTTCAATTTACTGACTAATACGATTATTGAAACATCACGGTTTAAGCAATCGAGAATTTAGATTTCATTTTATCCCCACCAATAGGGCTTGGGTAGGGAAATATTGCAGTTTGCAACTATGAAACCTCTGCAACTACATGTTTCTTATGGCACCTGAGAGGCGTGTAAACAGCCTACTGGCAGCACTGCTTTATTGTTGTTTTCAGCCCTGGATCCTGATGCAGCTCTAAGAGCTTGCCATTACACTCTTTCAATCAACCTTCCAGTTCACCTCCTGAAACAATATATTCTACAACACTGGTATTAATTATTTATATCAGGGGTCTTGTCCTTGCATGCTTTCCACAAACTCATTCAATGCAGCAAAGGACAATTTGCCTTGTAAAACAGAATAAAACAAACAAACAAACCAAACCAAACCAAACCAAAACAAAACAAAACAACAAAACAAAACAAAAAAAAACCAGGAGGCCAGAAAACAGTGTTATCTGTGAGGAGGGGGTGCAAGCCTATGGGATGTGGACTACGTTGTAATTATCAGTAGTGGGATTTTTCCTGCCATGCATTCTTTGAGCATCCCTTTTTACAGATGGACAAATAGTAGTGTCTGTCTCTGCAGGAGAATCCTGGAGTCCTGCTTGAGCTTACTTAATGTTGGGAACAGAAAATTCCTCAACTAATGCCACCTTTATGAGATTAAACCTTTTTTTCTGTGCTGACATCCACCTTGGGTTGAATTTTCATTTCTCTGATATTGTTTTGCACACAGTCTTCCATGAAGTTATAATTATTTAGCCCGGAGTATTGATCACATATTTACTACGGCTGACAGTTGTTCACTAAGACAGAACAAGTTTGTGCCATCAAATGAAATCGCTGATCCACATGACCCAAGCAGAAACTGGGAGAGTTGACTGAATGTTAGTTCTGTATTCCATTCCTGTCTAGTTGTTAGTAGCTCAGATAGGTTCATGAAACTTTCCTTTCAGCTGAAGAATTTCTTTTAGACTTAATGGGGCCTAGTTCTTTAGTTCTGTATGTTTGATTTAGTTCTATAAATTTATACAAATAGTAGTCAACTAATACTTAACTACTATGGTAGTCTAACAGCTAAAGTAGATTGATTGAACAGATTTATTCCTGAATGCTATCAGAGATCTAGTAAGACAAGATATTGAGTCTATGATATCCTAGGACATTGCTGAGATTCTCCAATGTAAATGGAAAATTCTGAACACGTTCTGGGTTAGATTGTATGGAAATATGATAGACCTGACTTGGATGTTTTACTGAGGAAAACACCGGAGGGGGAACATTGATAGACTCAGAGGTCAGTTATTACAAATGATGAATTTTAAATGGTACGTCATCACTGAGATGAGCTAAGTATAAAAACTAAACACTTCCAAGTAGAATTCAGCCTTTCTGTATTATGTGTCTATCTCAAGAACATTTCTGATTAGAAAGGTTCAAAAATAGGGGGTCGAAAATGGAAACTGGAAACTTTTCTACCATAAATACCAGGTTGGATTTAAATGTCACAGAAATTAAATATCTTCTCTTTATTTTCTGTTACCCAAACCTAAGTGTTCTTAGAAGACCCCTCCATGATTTGCAATTTTATCAGAGACAATGATTCAGTGACCTCTGTAGCTGTAAAATATCAGTGGCATTCTTGATACCATAGTCATGATGCACTGTGCAGAGGCAATCCATTTGCATGAGAGTTGTTAGACCTCCTATACTGAGATTTAATCTGTTTTCCATTTCAGTATGAAAAGATATTTTAACTCTGAGAATTACTAGAGAATATTGAGGAAGGGTGACTGCTCTCAATTTCCATAGATATCTCTTCACTGAGATGCTTGTGGTTTTCATTTCTCTATTCTAAAAGTCTGTTTATAGGGTAGCTTTGTGTATATCAACAGAGATCACATATTGCACCATCAACATTTAATCAAGACATTCCAAATAGAAAATAGGATTCTGCTTAAAAAACTTTCAGTTTTGTATTTAATTATACTTCAGGTCTAAACTAAGTGGCCTCTGCAATTTTTCTTAGGACATCTAGGAATAAAAGAAAAGAATTCATAGACCGAGATTCATGGACTGAGATTTAGTTAAATTTCAAAAAGTAAATGAGAATATTGCTAACAGTTTCAGGTGACTGAAATGTGGTTAGTACTGATTATAGTGAGAATTTGGAATGTCTGAACTTTCATTTCGGCATTTACATCTTGAACTGGATCCTATCCCTAATGTATTTTTTCTCTGTTGTGAAAAAGCTCTCAGAGCTTGTGTAATCTCTGTCAACTGAAGTGACGTCGAGGCCCAGTGGACATTGCCATTTCAAAAACTGTTTCACCACATTCCCAATAAACATAACAGACAAAAGTGGAACCTCCACCAAGTGCAATGCCTTGAAAAAACATGGCAACTACAGGACAACTAATAGTTCTTTCAGAACTATTTATAGATATCAGATAGTCTGATCTGTGAGGTCAACTAAGAACTGTTTTTTTTATGCTAGCTATGCATTTAAAAACTATGCAGGGAACTATCACCTTTTTAAAAATACATTTGGTGTATTTTAGAGTAAATTTTGAAGGTAGGGGTAGGAATAAACTGACAGGTGTACTTTTAGTTACTGACATGCAGTTTACATTTATATTAGAACTTGCTATGTATCAATCTCATTTATTGCATTAAGTAGAACTTGCACCCCTTAGGCTACTGGCAGTGAGTAAAAAGGGATCATGGCCTTGTAAGCCTTCCTTCTCTGGTTGATCTAGCAGACCCAGTCAGTCTGTTCTTGCTGTTCTGGCCAGGTGCAACCTCCATGAATCCAAAGTTAGCCAGTGTCCTTTACAACAGTTCTTTGCCTTTTTTGAGATGCACTGTAATATTCTAATATGTCATTTAAGTATGATTTTTAAAATGACAGCATGTGGTAGCTATTGTGTATTTTGTTTTGTTTTCTGCTAAGTCTTCCAGTGCCATTTTCCTTAACATTTAGTACAACCTATGAAGTGACAGTATTATTAGCTAATGTTTGTCACCTTCTTAAGCTCAGGTATTATATTGGACTTAATACATGTATAAAAAGCTTCTGAATAGCGATTCACACCATTAAGTGCCTCCCAAATTGCCATAAAAGGCTTGTCTGCTCATCTCAATTTGAAGCAGAAAGTGTTCAGTGCCATAATAGATTTTCTGTGATCTACAATGACAGGTTTATAGGTGTTAAGCATCAAAAGGCTTTTTCTAGTTCTGCATTATAGGTATAATCACTTTAAGACCACTAAAACAGTTAAATTGCTGAACCTCTCATATGTGGAACAGTATTACAGCTCAGTGATATTATGTTTTATGGAGAACCAAAGGTAGAGAACTCCAGGGAGATAATAAAAACTAAGTGTATTATTTGGAATTAACACATAGAAACTAATTCTGAATTTCCCTTTGCAGCCCCATCAATTGTTCTGTTGTAAACAGCCATAAGGAATTTCTGACAATCTGTCTGTGCCCATTAATGGACAATACTTTTGCTGTAAGAGTATTAAGAGAAAAGAAAGATCTATGTTGCACCATATCTACCAGAATCTCATGCACTAATGAAATGTGAGGTATCTGGGTATGTGTCAGAATAACTAGAAAACTTAGAACTTTTGCTTACTGTTCTATGGCTTCCTTTAGTTTCATACTATTCTCCACAGACAGTTAAATCAAGTGGCATTATCTTAGATTTACTCATCCATTGTAGTCAGGTGGAAGAAAAAGACAATAAGACACTCTCTTGCTTATTCTGCAGTGTATTACACTTTTGTGTCTGGTTTTAATCCCTTTGAAGAATCTATAGTCTTGTAAGTTACTGAGTTTAGCCTTAGTGTCTAAGAGAAAGAAACGTTTTATTTAAACTCTTGTCCCTTATCGTTAGATAACCTGTCTACAGGATGGGAGCATTAACTTGCTGAGGAAATTCTTTTAAAGTTATAGCCACAGGTTTTAAATGAATTCTCCTCTTCTCATGATTGTGTTGCTATATTCTCATTCCTTTTTAAAGATCTTTCCTGAAAACACAGTAATCTGAACCTTAGAGAGTAGCTTAAAGGTGAAAATTGAAAGGGACCATTGAAAACTGTGAGAGAAAAAATGCATTTATATAAACAGCAGTCTTCTGTAAACAAAGAAAAAATAAAGTCAGGGTTTACCTACAGATACCAGAATATCATGGGAGGTTTATCATACTCACTGGCTCTGAATAATTAGCACTTTTCAATGACAAAACAGAAGGAAAACTTTATGATAGACACTGGCTCTGAGTTAGCTACACTTGATTACAGAAATGAACTTCAACAAAAAATAAGTTACTTTTGCATCGTGATTGCTTTTTCTTAACCCTTATATGTTGAGCTTCCATTACAGTGATGATGAGAACTTGGTCTCGAGGGAGTTAAGTTTTCTTTAAAGAAAATCCCTCCACATGTTCAGTGTAATTCATAGCTGTAAATGTAAGTACAATTGCATCACACCTGACAAAGCCAATAGCAGCTACAAGGTTAATCTGTCATGAAATGATCTACTGCTACTTCAGGCAAGAGAATACTTTACCAGCACATTAACTGCATCATCTGGAACACAGGAGTGTTTGCAGTTATTCTTTGCAGTTATTCCAAGTGAACATATTTTATTTTTTGCTGAGAACAAGTTTTTTTTTTCTTTTTTTTCTTTTTCCAGAACTCTGAAGTAGTTCACTTTTCAAGAAAATTTCTATCCATGCTAATGGTGAAGTGCTAGGTCAGGAAAAAGCTTCAGGTCACAGTTTTCTTGATTCACCTCTTAAAGGGCATGCTGCTGTTCTTGGGGAACAGCTATAGGTATTACCTATGAAGCATTGTCTACCACTCCCATTAAATTTTGCAGCAGACAAGCTCAGGGCTCTTTCACATTGGGGAGATCAGAAGCTACAAAAATGTGTGCCACATAGACCAGGCACAAAGTACCCCAGCCATTCATACAAGGTGAGTCTACGTCTTGATTTAAGCTTAATAATGATGCAGGTCTTCTTGTCTATAGTTCCCTGCAGCTCTCCAAGTCTGGACCTCACAATGGCCTTTGGTCCCCACAGTGCAGAAAACACTTGGGCTTGGGTATACTTTACACACCAATGTCTGAAATGTGCCGTAAAAGCAAACAGAGGCATTTACACTGCTGTGAAAGAGACACCATTCTGAAAGTCTCCCCAGCAGCAGTGGCCCAAAGTTAATTACTTCTTGAATGAGCAAATGAAAGTGCTCCAAAAAACATTCAAAGTCATATAGGAAGCTGGACAGAAGATCTACTGAACAGATTCACCTGAAGGTTGCTTGTTTGCCAATACAGATCGAGAAGAAATAAAGTGAATATAACTCTATCTGTAATCTAAACAGATAAATTCAAACTTTTCATCACTAAAAGACACCCAGACAGAACTTGCATAGGGAGTAAATGAACCTGTCAAGAAATATCAGCTACATCTTTATGTTATAGAAAAATCTCTACAGATTGCTGTAGGTATTTATTGTTCTCCCATGAATCTGATCCTGGTTGCCAAGCAACCACAGCCATTTTGTTACATGTATTCAGTATGAGCTGCTACTGCATTTTTTTCTTGTCTTAAAATTAACTGTGAGAAAATTCATCAGCTTAAATGTAGTTCTTTATTATGGTTCTCCTCAGTGTTACAGATTATCCATATTGAACAATCTGTGTGAAAAAAGTCCTAAGAGCAACAGAAGGCATAAATGAAAGGCTTCTATGACAAAATTTAATGTTGTTAAAGTACTATATGTATGAAATTTTTGAGACACTATCTTTCTGTCAGGAACTAAGCAATAGATGAGGATAGAGAAAAATTCCATAGTTAGTTTAGTATGTACCCTTCCCCTTTATAGGATGTAAAATACATAAAGTCAACACTAAACAGTTATAGAAGGCTGCTATTTTTGATAGTAGAAAAGTAGATACATTCACTTACACAAACTAATGAGATACTGGTTAATCAGAGTGTATTTTTATTTAAATTAGGTTTCTACTAGGAATCATATCTGAGATCAAAACACAGCTAAAGTTTGGGACTCATCATACTCAAACCTCTGAACAGTTCTTGTGACAGATTTGACAAATCTGAAAGACAAATCTGAAAGACAATTTGCAACACTGAACCCAGTGTAGTCCAAATATAAAATATGTGGTTTCTTGAGTTTTCTGCTAGCTTGGAATTAACCTTAAAATAGCCTTTTGTCCTTATTAATTTCCTAAAATTTTAAGGACTTGCTCAGTAGAAGAGAGTGGGCAAGGAACTTGGCAGTAATAAATTATTTTTCATAGAATGTGAAATTAGAATATTACTGGTTCAGTAATATCAGAGGCTTCTGTTTGGAATCACCAGTGGATAAAATTGTACCATATATTACTACTTTCTAGGTTAACACAGAAACTAGGACTAGAAACAATTCAGTGATGAGTAAAATCCTGGAGTGGTATCCCTTCAGCTGAGCACAAAAAAAGGACTTTCTCTAATCAAAATTTAACTATACAATTTAGTGCTTCAAGTGAGTTTTAAATAAACAGCAAAAGAATGGGGTGAGGGAATCAGTGATATAAAATCTGGAGGAATGCATTTAATGAATATATGAGACAAACTGAGTATTGCATTCTTTATTTCAGTGTCCAGAAGAGCAGTAGTACAACCTACTTCTTTATTTTATCTGGAAAACCATAGTACTTAATTCTTAAATTCACTGGATTTGATTCATCTCGCATTCCTTGAATCTGAAGCTTCCTTCTCTGAGAGGTTAGCTGATTTGGAGGAACTGTGAGAGAAGATGAAGGTCAATATTTCATTCAGTTGAGATTCCCTTGTTCTGCATGAGTGAATACATATTTCTCAGAACCCTGCAGTTGTATGATTTTACCAGTTTTAGGGCCAACATTGCCCCAGGCAGCTCCTTTTCTTTCTCTCCCTGGCTTTCAAGGACATTTAGGGTAACTATTAACCAAATCAGAAAAGTCAGCTTTGCTGACTAAATTTGGAATAGATACTATTCATCTTACACTCGATCATTAAGAGATCATTAAGAGTCCACAGTCCTTAGCAAGACTTTAGACGTCATCATGCCTTACCTTGGAGAGTAATGATATTGTCCATTCGGGATCCAGGTAATCAGTGCAGCCCAGTAAAAATGCTGTCTGCCCTGAGCTGGCAATTCAGGGGCTTAGACTTGCTCTGGCATCATCTGGATCTCACTGGTTTAACCCCCGTGCTGGGGCCAGTGGCTGCTGCCTCCCCTGCTCCAGCTTCAGCTCTGGGGTGGCTCCACTGGAGAAGGGGTGACACCCCCCATGTCACTGCCTGGCAATGCACAGCCCTTTGTGCGCATGGGGCTGCTGTGGGGCTGGAGGGCACTGTAAGGCAGTAGCTGGCAGTCTGGGAGAAAGAAAAGGGCTGTCACAGGGAAACATTTAAAAAGAATCCAAAGCAGTGACCAAGCCTGAGGAGAATGAAATGTGACAGTTTTTCCAGTGAAGACCGGAGGATGTTGACAGCTGACTGTGGCCCCCTGCAACCTCTCACCCCCGTCACTCCTGAGGAAGACTGAAGAGTCAACCATAGGACCCAGCAGGACACAGGAAGGAGGAGCATAACAGCTAAGAAAAGGAAAACTTTATTACATAACAATTTTAATGTTAATACAGCATTTCCATATTAATTACATAGCATGTGCTACAAGACCTTTAAATCACTGATGTCTAGTCCCCATGTAAATGCTGTTTTCTCCTTTGCCTGTGGCAAGATCTGGAGTCTGACACTAGACTTTCTCTATGCAGAGAAACAGATGTTTTTAGAGTGTGATTCATCTCAAGAAATGCATCTAAAATTATTCAGGTAAATCACATTAGAGAAGTTCCTCTCTCCCCATCCACCATAAAGCAAATCTGAGTCACCCTGTGTCTCCCTTCTCTCAGATAAGTGCCCTCATCTAAGGCTACAAAATCTATACTTTCCTCCTCACTTATGTTTTTCATGAACTTTGCCACTCCGAGGGACAAAATACCCTCTGGGCTAGCTTTCTATCTAGTAGCTGACACATTTGCTAATACACAGAAGATACAGATATTGAGCCCTAGACCTAGGAAAAAAATCAACCTGGGTCTCCTGATGGCTGAACAGTATAATAATTGCTTTGTAGCATAAAAGATGAACAGTGCCACTACCATCACCTTTGTGGAACTGCTGTAAAAGAGAATAATGATCCCTGTTTAGTTCTTTGAAAGTGCAATTGTGCATGTCAACACACAGCATAAAATTCTGGTCTCCAGCATCCAGGCGGACAGATCTGCATGCAATCCTTAGTCAGATACTTGTCAGCTGAGGAGGGCTTAGTGTCCCATCTACTGCCTTCCCTGGTTCCTGCTTCGTTTTCAGATTTTGGTTTATTGCTTGAAAATGCTTAATTTCACAATTACTACATAGTTCTTGATCCCATTTTGAGGGGCAGAAAGACACAGTGTGGGGATTTGGTCATGATCACTCCAGAGGAGATGCTGTTTAATGAATAATTCCCTGATTTTTATAAGGAAATAAAAGGATATTCATTATTTAGCAAAATGAATTTTTAGATGGGTATTTTTAGAGAGCTTTTGATTATTTGAAGTGTAGTATATCTGATTATACTTTTTTTCAGACTAAGTAAGAGCTTTAAGTCACTAAATCCATGCGGTTTTTTTCTTTTTACTTTTCTAGGTGTAATGCAGCTGATATAAAAAAACATTGCCTTTCACAGACTTCATTTGCAAATATATCTCCTCTTCTTGATTCTTACAAATGTCTTCTCAACCCCCATCAAAAAATGATGCATTCCTTTTATAACATAGTTTTCTTAGTGTTAAAAGATGACTTAAATTCCATTCTTCTCTGTATAGGTGGTCTAGTCGTAATCAAAATCCTGTTACAATACAAAAGTCCTCAGAGGTTTCTCCTCAGGTGACAGGCTTATTCACTAGGCCATAGTGAGATGTCGTGCACATTCCTGCTTTTCTCTGTCCCAGTGGATTTTTCATGCACTTCTGCAGAATGGCATTATTAAGACATGTTTATGATCCGTGACATTCCTAAGGAAGATGAGAGCTGCAGGTTAAACATCTCCAAGCAGAGGGGTTTTGTAATATGTGTGTCTTTACCTTGCTTGTAAATGTGTGTGAATTGTTGTCATGTATTCAATATGCCTGCTACATATAAGAGAAGGAAATGCTTTTAATTCATTCAGAGGGCTTAGCACTGTGCTCCTTAGGGAGGAGAAGCCTGCTTTGTACTTTAAATAAGGGAGACAATTTTAAGTCCTCAGACAAATCTCAGTGTGCAGTTTTAGATCTCTGTTAACACATTTCCTGTACAGTGAGAAACTGATATTCATGAGACATTTACAACAGCCAAGTTATAAATATCAGACCATTTTTGGTTCTGTCCTTAGAAAGTTGATAAAATTTGAAACTATGCTGAAGGAAAAGTTTCATAATGAACCTCATGAAAACATAAGCCACAGAGTTTTCCTCATGAGAATGTAAATTTTAATACTAGCAATTGGTAATACTGAGATTTTACTTTCATGTAAAACCTTGAATTTTAACATTTGAAAGACATAAGATGAATGTTTGATGTTTTGGTTCACATAGCATCAAACAATTTAAAAGTATTAAACTGAAAAATAATCATTTAGGATTCAGCTATAAAAGATACAAACTAGATGTTTTTCTTTATAATTGTAGAAGAGTATTTCTGATATGTTTTCCAGGTTTTTAAAAATATTTCTCCAATATTTACATGTAATATTAGATATAAAGAAATTCACTTCATAGTCATTATTAACTAGCTTGAAATTTTAAGGTAACTCTCACAATACCTTGCAAGATCTTGATTATCTTGCTATTTACATCTATTGTTTTCATGCTGAATAATGGGAAGAAAACTCCCATTGGAATAGCCTATAGTGCTATAAAGAACATTTTAAATTCATATTATTAACACTTCTTGCTTTGACCATTGATATTTTTGTAATCTTTAAAATAGTCATTATATGCTAAAAAGAGTTCAGTTCTGTTTGTTCAGAGTCTAGTTGTAAGAGACTGAAAAACAGCATGTTGGTTTATGAGTAAAGAGCAAAAAGCCTGGTTTCCTTTGGATAGGACTGCTTTTCTCCCAGTGGTGGCTCAATGCTTTCTAGCCATGGGGGTTATCAACATGCAAGCAGTGGCACTGGGCTTGCTGCTGGCTGTGTGCCAGATGCCAGTGCTTTGTAGAAAGGGCAGCAGGGGGGAAAGATTTTATCAGGACTTGTGAAGTTCTGCTGAGAGCAAGCCAAATTATCCCCAAGGCAGGAGCTGCTCCTGATTTCTGCTGTAATACTACTTGATCCTCTCTGTGTCTCTTATAGTACATTTAAAAAGGAAAAAAGTACAGTCTTTAGCTGAAGCAGAACCATAACACACTGCTGATGTTGTTCCTGAATTTTACATATAAATATATATATTTTATACCTTCAGTGAGAGAATCTCTTCTATTCACTTCTGACTGCCATGAACATAACACCTTTTTCCAGTATCTGTAAGTTGATGAGCTAGCCCACATGGTGAATGATCCCTTCTGGGACTGGCAGGCAGCAGTCACGCAAATATCAGTTAATCTCACTGAGCTATTACTGCAATTAATAGATGTAGGCAGTAGATTTGAATTTAAAAACTACACTTCAACTGGAAAACAGAATCCTGCTTTAGAAACTATTAAAAATTTTCTGACCATAATAAAACTATTTCCTGCACTAATTGCATTCCAGATGCCTCCTATATTTAAATGGGTTATTGCTAGAAGTCTCTGCCCCCCTTGAGTTCAAGGAGGATATTTTCAGTTCTTTGTAGTCAGCATTTTTATTTAAAAAAAATCTGAAAAATTCATTGTGCAAGAAAATATTGTATATATCATTTTCTTGTTGTTTCCAACTGTAACTCTTGAACAGAATGAGGGAAAATCTGAAAATTAATAGAAAATGCAGTCTACTGTCCTGTTCATAGAGTGAGTAGGACCTCACTACCAACAGCATTGCAGACTGGCTGTTGGACACATAGGAGTTAAGAATCAAAACTTGGATCAACAGATATGACTGAAGCATGTGTGAGGAAAGGAAAGATATACAACAACTTCAGGAAAATAGAAGGACCTTCCTGGGATTTATGGTCTGATGTTCCATACCTTTAAGGCACCTGAATTGTATGTATGTGTTTGTGCATATATGTATGTGTATGTTTAGGCTAGAAGTGAAGATATTGTGAAGTAATAGGAGCTCTAAAACACACGTGCTTTCCTTTCAGAAGAATTTCACAGGCTACTCAAATCTGTGGCTCTGTGCAAGCATGAAAAAGTAGCTGTAAAGGGCGTTTATTCATAACTGTTGTTATTCTTTGCTTGAAAGCTACTTGTGGGCTGCACTGGCAACCGTTCTGGATGTTAACCACATTTTATTGTTGTCTAACACGCCACATTAGAGAACATTTCAACTTTGAGAGAAAAACATAACTATAATTCCCTGCTAGTCATGCAGCACAGACTTCTGTGACAGCATAAAACATGGATTCGCTGTAACTGTGGGTTTGTTATGTGGAACCAAAGGTGAAGCACATCGCAGTGAAATAGCTTTGCAACTGTAAACAGAAATAATGCTGGGAGAACATTGTTCTGCTCTGCCTTTAAGGTATTTCAGCTGAAAAGACTAAATGAAATGTATGGAAGTAAATGAGACTCATTTGAAAATAAACTAAAGCCTTTAAAATGGTGGTTGCAAATATGAAGCAGATCATTGTATTTAAGGGAGTGAAGAGTAAAACTCATGGATTATTTTGCTGTGGCTGTTCTTCAGGACTTGCTGGAAAGATTGACCTTATTTTAGAATGCAAAAGAGTGCGATTAACGTGACTCATTAAATATGAAACTTCAAAGCAATTAGGTTTTTTGAGAGAAAACAAATATAAGGAAATTGAAAGCTTAGGTACTTTCAGCACATTGAGAGTGAAAAAAACCCAAACCCCAGTCCTACATGCATAGGCCACCTGAAACAGAAATTTCTAAAAGTGGTAACCAAAAAAAAGCATCATATGACTAATATTATCCATTAACTCTGCTTTTATATTCTGTAAAATTAAAAAAAAAATAGGGAGATGAATTCTTTGTAGTCAGAACAGCAGGTATGTTTGTACTGTGGTAAGATACCTGTTTCAATTTGAGAATATTTTCTCTTATTCCTCTGTCATTAATGCCTAGAAGGAACCTGACTGGAGGCTCAATAAGCTCCTTGTGAGACTTCCCGCTTGACGGCAGGACTGAGGGCCCTCCATGCCTCCCACACCCAGAGCTCTGCAGTCACTCTTGGTGCATCAGGCTACCCTTGCAGTGTTGTTGGTGCCCACAGGGAAGAGCAACAAGGGTTACCCATCTGTGAGCTGGGCAAGCCTGCTGGTCCCTGAGTGGAATCCCAGATCCTGGCTCTGACAGACAAGCCAAGCTGACAGAGAAGCCTCTGAGGACATCAGGATGGATTGGTGTAAGGCCCCAGAGCTTGCTCAATAAGTCTCTTAAAAGGATTTAACATTATTTTTTGCAACTTGAGTTAAATGCAAGGGAAAAACACTGACAAGATATTCTCAGGAGGGGAAAAGAATCAAAACTTTACTGGCAAACTTCAGAAAATCTGGGAACTTTTTAATGTTAGCACAACATTAAATCAACATAAAGCATTTCACAAAGAATTAATTTAGCAAACTCTAAGCCCATTCCGCCTAGCCAACTCCAACCCATCTGACTTTAAGTTACTCAAACTTTGAGAACAAGGAATTAGAAGAAAGAGAGAAGAGATATAGAAAAGAACAAATATAGCTACCACTTCTGGTTCCAGTGGTGCTCACCTGAGAGAAATTCCAAGAGGATGTGGGATCAAGACCTGTGTGTGCCTCATGCTCTGGTTTACATACCCATCAGCTTTTCTAGGCCCTTCCTTAGGAGGGACTTCTGGTCATTTTGCCACTTAGGAGCTGGGTTAGGGGCTCCAGTGTCGGGGTGCGGAGCATTGCCTCCCACATGGCAGGGTTTGGTCCCATGCCAGGGCTGGGATACAGGCCCTGGGAGTGTGGGGTATGTGGAGCTGGGTATGCCTTGCCAGGGCAAGACCCGACTTGCTCCTTTCCCCACACATGTGCCTGAAATGTTCCAAGCCAGCAATCTCCTCCAGTCTCCCACAGCTAACGTACTGGTGCCTCTGTACCTCGCAGGAGGGAGTCTTCAGTAATGGTCTCACTTGTCTGTGCCCCGTTCTGCAGATACCAGCTCTGGGCTGAGCTGGCTCTGAGGGTCTCCTGAAGAATCTTGTTTGCCTTCAGCAATGCCCTGAGCAGCTGCATGTCTGCTGCTTGATCACAAGTTTCCAGCCTCTCCTGTCTTAAAACCCCATCCATCCCTACCTGCAGGGACGTAGCCTCTGGCTGTGCCTACTCCCTTTCTGTGTCTGGCTCAGCTTCTTCTCCACACGTGCTTGTGCAAAATTTTGCCTGATGTTGGCAGCTGCCTTGTCTGTCCCTACAACTCCCTCACCAGACAACACGGAGCTGCTGCCAGAGCACACAGGGACACCTCACCACAAGCAGCAGCGAGGAGTGGGAGGAACTGCGGAGCGCAGGGCAGCCAATGGCACGGCCATCAGTGTGGCCATGGGAGGGGCAGGGCACTGGGACTGCCAGCCAGGTTCACAGCAGGCGGCAGCAGGGCTGGATGCCCAGTGTGGTGAGCCCAGCCATGAGCACACCCTGGCTGAGGAAGCCAGGGCAGTTTTTGTGGAGGAAGCTGGCAGGCTGCCCCAGGGGAAGCACTGCTCCTTGCGTGCTGTTTGTGTAAGCCTGGGCCATGGACAGCCATTGGAAGTCAGCCATTGGAAGTCAGCTGTTGAGCTCGAGGGGTCTGCAAACAGCTCTGTGAAACAGTCCTTGCTCTGAATTTCTTGTTTTGCTTTTCTAATTTTTTTCTTCAGCATTATCCAGTTTTAAACAAACATAAGTGTTTTTTATGACCACAGTTTTAAGCTATTAAGAAATGTGTTCCTTCTTAATAAAAAATAAATAAAAATTTCAAATAGCAAATTAATTGTTCTGATTTTTTGTGACAGGTGCTTTCCATAGGCAACAATGCCCTCTATTTGAATGTTGAAAGATAGTTCTAATAAGAAGGATAACAAAACACGTAAAATAAATCTGCATGAAAAAGGGAAGACCAATACCTTGAACAAGAGGATTTTGTTCCAAGGTGTAACATAATAAAAAAGAATAGCAGAAGAAAGAAGAACACCATTATTATAATCCTCTTTGTGCCTGAGTCCATGCAAACTGCAGGGGGTGCATTAGACATAGAAATAAATGGAGACTAAAGCTCAATCACCAGGAGTGCATGCTCATGAATGTATTAAAAGTTTTTATTATCTCTCTACCTGCCTTTAAAAACCTTTAAAGACTTACAGTTGTGTAGCTCTCAAAATTTTTTAAATTTGCAGGCCTCCATTCTGAAGCTGATGCAGCTGATACTCATTGGACTAGAGTAAACCAGTAGGGAGTGGCAAGAGTTAATGAAGCTTGCCTGTCAGCTGGATTTCAGATCTGCCTGTGTATCTGCTTACAATTACAGCTGAATCTCAAACCTTTTAACATTCTGACATTTATATGAAGTCTAGTAAACACAAAAACATGGAGAGCTGTATGTACACAGGGGAGCAAGCTAAAGCTGAGAGGATTTTATAGGTCAAAGGGCATGTCTGTTTCTTAGGAAAGCAAGTGTTAGGCATTCTTAGGGAAAGATAAGATATAGCTTCAATTTTTCATTTTTTTGTTCTGAAGGCTTGGGGGATGAGTACTCTCCGTTAGGACAAAAAACAATCTAGGAAGCCAGCTCTAGAGGTCAAATGAAAAAACTGCATCTAAGTGCAGTAGAAGGATTATAAGCAAAGCTTATGTTCTATAAAAAGAAATTGTGTATGTTACAAACAGTGTGAGAATCTTAATAGCTAAAACCACACCAGTAGTTTATGTTAATAGATGTTGTGGGAAGGTACATAGCCTATTTGTTATTGAAGTAGCATGTTTTTATGGGTTTTACAGAAACCTGGAGTCTGCTAAATATTCTTCAGTGCTTTCATTAACTCTTTCTGTATTTGTGGACACAGAGAAATTGCAGCAATTTTACTGCAAATGATTTATTTAAAAAGTGTTCTGTTTAGCAGCAGAATGTATTTCCCAGAAGAAACCAAACTGGCCTCAAATCCAAGGAAAAGTGGAGTGTATTGCCTTGCAAGGCATCATCACTCATTGCCATATGAAGATTAAAAGAAATGGATGTTGGTCAGAAAAAAGTAGCAAGTTTTGTCCACAGTGCTCTCTGCGCTTGCTACAATTACATATAGAAAGCTAAAGGTAGATGCCACTAGCTTGTGCTTGTTTGTCTTCCTTGAATTTTAATAGATATTTCAGTCTAGCCTCAGTTATTAGAGTTAAATTATAGTTTCAGGAATCATGAATAAACTCCGCATGATTACAGATTTTACTCTTCTATGAGATCTGGGGTCTCAGACGCCTTGTGTTAGCAAAGCTCTGAAGAGCTGACATAGTTTTGACCTGTTCTCATGTGTCAACTTTATTATATGCTGAACAATGTGGGAAAGAAAAATAAGCCAACAATAAAACCAATCCACCCCCAAAATATTGGGAAGGTAGCAGAAGGATTTAGGACTGCAGGAAGGGGATGTTCTGTGCAACTTTGCTGTCTTTTAGGCAAGCTGATCTCCTAAGTGGATCTAGAAAAAGAGATTGTTAGATATCTGTATTTCAGGAGTGTGGGGATAACTGTGTGGTTCCTTGGGATAAGCAAAACCTATTCAGGGGTAATTCGGGGCAAACAGAATGAGAGAAAGATTTAGAGCTCAGTGCCTAGCTCAGGAAGGAAAACAAACAAGGGTTAGGGATTGGCAATTCTCTAAAGCCTTTTCTTAGAGAAATTGTTCTGTCTATAAAATGTAAAAAGCTTTCTGTATAAATTTTTTTGAAGTAATTCTGAAATTTTTACCAACAGACATATAGTTCAAAACAGAATTGTTAATGATTAGATACATTTAAAATGGTAAAATCTCTTTTATTGCAGCACTGAGAAAGAAAGAGAGAAAGAAAAAGAAAGAGAAGGAAGAGAGAGAAAGGGAGAAAGAAAGAGGAAGGGGGAAGAGAGGAAGGAAGTGGAGGGGAGTAGAAAAAGTAGAGGAAAGGAGTCAAGAAAGGAAAGACAAGAAGAAAGAAGGGGACAGGGAGAAATAAAAAATGCAAAGAAGCCCCTTTTGAGTGTAGTAATATGTCAACTGATGAGCTTGAAGCCATGTATTCACATACATTTTCCATTTAAATAAGAGGTGCATCTGCCCTTGCCAGGTGTTGCACAGGATGCTGAATTTTAAGAGGTTTATAGATAAACCAGACAAGCTAGATGTAGACACAAGGGAAATTTTCAGCTTTCACCCTAGCACCACAAAATAGTTGACATATTTATTAAGATGCCAACTTCATAATTAGGTTGTAGAATGTCTTCCTTCCTTTCCATACTGCATAGTTTTTGTAAAGACTTCAAACCCATTCATTCTTGCATCTAGGTTTGATGAAAATACCTAGTTTTGAAAAAAATGTTGAGCCAAAGCTGCTAGGTATGTACCAAGTCTTTCGTCTTTGTAGCCTGGTCTTTCAGGCATTGATCTATATGTTTGCTTAATATAATTTGACCAAAACCTTTATGTCTAGTTTTATAAATTCTCAGTGTTAACCTTTGGCGGAAGAAAAAAAATATCAATTTTCAGATTTATATCTGAATCCTTGACAGATGGAAAAAATTGTTGTATATCTTTGCTACCACTACCAGAATAAGAAAACAGTGTGTGAAGAAGAAAAATGTTTTTATATCCTTACATGTCTCAAAATTCTGTTCACAGATTTTAGTTATGCTCGCTACCATGGTGATTCTTACCTGGAATTTCAAGGCTTACATTTGAACATGCAAAATTTCATCCACCTGGAATTTAAGACCTATAATCCTCATGGACTTCTCCTAAATATTGAACAGAGCCCAGAAACAATACAACGTTTTTTAATTCGGCTTGTCATCAATAATGGTACTTTGCAGGTAAAGTGTCAAAATATCCCACTGAAGGAAAAGCAAATAGAAGTTAGAATCTGTAAAAAATTTAGTATTTTTTCCTTTTCATACTGTAGAAGGTAGTAAATAAAGCTGCAGAGATTCTTAACATGTTTTAAGGAAAATAGTTGGCAAACTTGCTGTCTGTTATGTCCAGTTCTTGGCTAATAGGATCAATATGAGTCACAAGAGTACACATTAAAATACAAAACCAAAAAATACAGGTTTTGACTTTAGATGCCGTGCAAATTAAGTTATTGCATTTTATACCTAAACTAGCTGAACTTCCTTATGTGGAACTTCCTTAAAATTGCCGTAAGGAAGGCTGTGGAATTGAGTGAATTGTCATAGGAAAATTTGCCATGTTAGGGAATAGAGTGTATCTTTATTACCATATATCTCTGAGTAGAAACCTTTTACTTCATCTATTATTTAAATCACAGTTCCACAGAATCAGGAAAAAAACCCCACATTTCTTTGGCTTTCATGGACAGACTAACTAGGAATATATTTGTTTATAAACTTTAAGGAGTAAAGTGTGCACCATGGTATATCTTTACCTTTCAAAAATTATTCCATCTTTTCTGAGGAAGAGATAAAGCTAGAGCTTCATGAAGAGATAGGCAGATGCTAAAGAGGCTATAAAAAGATATTAAAAGTTACTTTTCTCATGATGAATCTCCCATTTTCCTGCTAAAAGTTTCCCAAAGTACCTGTAATTATATTCTTCTGTAAGAACTGTGAAATGTCTGTTAGAAACAGCATTTTTGTATTCTATTTGCTTTCATGTTTAAAGACCATGACCATGCTAAACAGATATATAATCTGAAGATAAATAGATAAAAGAAGAAAATTACCTTATACTTTATTTTGTTATATTGTGATTTTTTTGTTTTTTATTATATTGTGACTGTCCAAAAAAAAAAAATGAGATTAGTCACAGGCAGAAAGTTATCCAAGGTTTAGAAAATGTTGACAGCTTTAAGTTCATCTTACTTGTATTCATGGTAAAGTAATGATGCAGAAAAATATTTTTCTAACATATCATAAGCGCCATAAAATATGGAATGTTTTTAATTGACACAAATCTATTCAGAGATCCCAGTGTGCCATGCTAAAACTAATTGAATTCACTTAATCATTCACAAAGCTGGTCAATTAAATGTAGATTTAAAGCCCAATGAACAAATGGTTCTAAGCTCACAATCAAGCTACAATTACAAGTAGACAAACCATGAAATCAAGTGCTTGTTCACATTAGTGTAGGAAATTAAATGGTGCTCCAAAATGCTCAAGCCTGCATGCTACATTACGTGTCTGGAAGTGTAAGGAAGCCATAAAATGGTGAGTAAAATTCACCCGTGGCCAGTGTTAATTTCAGATGGGTTACAGATGGTCAACTTCTTTGCAAATCAGACCCATAATATCTGATTGTACAATACACAAAGACTGAAGCATTTTCATATAGGCCAGGAAGCATATATGTGTACTTGTATATTTCTGGTACAATAGACTCCCTTATCCAGAACTTTTAATGAAATATTAATTTTCCTTGATACACATCTTCCAGTTTTTATGAAACCATTTATTATCTTAAAATTCAAGTTTCTAAGCCTGGAACTGTTTAATTTTTAGAAATAAAGTAATTAAAACCTTTTCCCACTCTGCAGTACCAGTATTTATGTGATGAAGCAGCAGAAGTCAAAAACATCACTACCACTGCTAGAGTGGACGATGGGCACTGGTATAATGTGCAAATTAGGTAAGTTTACTCTTGTCTGTTTTTATAATTGTTTCAAAGATCTAGCTTGGGCAGTTAGTAAATTCTACAGATAATATATTTTATTTTCTATGAATGATACCTGAACACGTACAGTAAAATCATATTTTGGCAGTCTGGACCACAATGCATCCTTGGAAAGAATGTTTGTAACTGTTGGACAGTGCTCATCATGTCCCTGATGTGTTTAAGAGAAATAAATTTATTCTCACTGAAATAATTTACTGTAGCAAACATAAACATTCAGTCAGGGAAGATGCTGCGCAGTAGGTCCAAGCTACTCAGTCCAGGAAGCAGTTGAATTTCCAACAATGAGTGTGACTAATAGAAAAATCTCAGAAAATAGATAGGCAGAGGCAGCACCATGAATTTCATTGCTCTCACTGACTTGCAACTCATAATAGGATATATTATTCCTGTAAAAGTAACAATACTTGCAACTGAAGGAGAGTAAAATGAAAAGAAAATTAGGTAGGTAGTAGGTTTTCCATGGGTTTTGTGCATGGATGTATCTAATGACCAAATAGCTGTGCTTATAGAATCCATAGAATCCACAGCCTTGGATGTGAAAGTTTTGGGATCACTTTATAGGAAAGTTAGGCACCTAGTGAGTTCACTGGCTGCCTAGCTCCTATTAGGTAGCTTAAAATAGGTCCAGTCATCTTGTCCAGCAAAAAGAAAGCAAGCTAGCTGTCTGCTTGTCTCTCAGGAGTAAGTTAGTCCTTAAAAAGTTTGTGGAGGAGTGCAGAAGGAATATAAACCTTTCACTAGAATAGGCCTTTTATAGCTGTGTCTGTCCAAACATTGTTAAATGAAGAACTGTTGCAGGGCAACAGCATATTCCTTTCCTTCCATGGGAAATGTAGTGGAGTGTGTATTCATTATACTGTACCTTGCTCCCTCAGGTGTGGCAGTGAGTACTCAGTGAGGAGGACCACAGTTTGTTGCTGCATTTCAGCTACCATCACTATCATAATTTTTTCCAGCAAGTTAAACCATACTCGAGGTTCAGACCACTCAGTAACATACACAAATTAATGCAAGGAGCAAAAGCCAGTAATCCACAGTGGTTGTGCTTATCACCCTAAAAGGAACACCATAAACCAAACCAGGCTAATGGAAGCTAAAAGCAAGTGTAAGCTCCTCTGTGACCAGGAAGAAATAGAACACAGTATCGCTGTGACATTGATAAAAGTGAGATTCTCTAAAATCTAGTAACATACAGTGTTCTGTTTATTTCCTGGTTATGACTCCCTCTCCAAATCAAAATAGAGAAAGTGAATTGGAAAATAGTTTTTAGAGAAGAGATGTAAAGATGATAAAATCATTAAGCAGCTTCCATATGAATAGAGACTAAATACTCAAGTACTCTGCAAACCCATTAAAGATAGCTAAGAGAGGATGCCAAAGAAGACAAATCCCAAGTGACACAGAGGAAAGGGATAAAGAGTGGAGACATAAAATCTCCAGTTACTTTGATTGTTTAAATCCATTACAATTCAATTGTTATTCCTTTGTTGTTCATTTTAAGAAATATTTAAGATCCTGAAGATAACAAAAGTATGAATACCTGAACCCTCAGTAATGTGGAATTCTTTTCAAAAACAGCCTTTCCCCTGGCGCTAAAGCAGTTGAACTGCCATGTCATTATCATCCCTCAGAGATCCACAAATTACTGTGATGCAAGTACAATTATTCTATGCATCTTCTCCCTACTCCATCAAGCAGAAAATAACTTGAGTCTCTAAATGGGGCCATGACAATAGCCCACAACAAAAGAAAACCAACCTAATCTCTATATTTTCGTTTCTTTTTGAGCCTAAAAGGAAAAGATGAAAGAGTTACCTTCTTTCATTTGCAGGAAATTATTTCAGGACAGCTCAGGAAATAGGCCACATTTATTTTTCCTACTGGAAAAGAAGGAATGCATACCAGTTATGGGATTCAGGCTAGTTACTGAACAATTAGTAATTAATCATTCTACTCACTTTAGAAGACTCAAAACAGTCCTAATTGTTTTGAGATGACATTTTGCAGATGACACCAAGTCATGTGGGAATGTTGATTCGCTGGAGGGTAAGAAGGCTCTGCAGAGGCATCTGGGCAGACTGAATCAACGGGTCAAGACCAATTGTGTGAGTCTTATGAGAAGTGGCTGAGGTAGCTGGGACTGTTTAGCTGGGAGGAAAAAAGGCTGAAGGGAGACTCTATAACTCCCTACAACTCCCTGAAAGGAGCCTATAGTCAGATAGGGGGGTCTCTTCTCCCAACTAACAAGAAGTCAGATGAGGAAATGGCCTCAAGTTGCACCAGGGTAGGTTTAGGTTGGATATTTGGGAAAAACAGAGAAAGGGTTGTAAAACACTGCAGGAGGCTGCACAGGGCTGAGTCACCATCGCTGGATATATTTAAAAGTTATGTAGACATGGTAGTTAGGGGAATGGTTGTGTTGGACTTGGCAGTGCTGGTTTAACAGTTGATCTTGATGGTCTTAAAGATGTTTTCCAACCGAAACAATTCTGTGATTCTAAGATTTAAAATCTTAGTGATGTAGATGTCAGAAAGATTTGGAGTTACTTCTCACTGTCATCTCATGCATTTTCACATGGACTTAAGTTAATGATAAAGTATATATCCTGCATATATAGGCTTTACATGTTTTTTTTCTTTTATTGATAATTATATATATATTGTTGACAGTTAAATTTTGATTCAGTCTTGAAACATGTGTTAATTGTTTTATAAAGTTACCATTTCATTTAATCAACTACTGTGTAATACAGCATAATAAAATAACTGGCAAAAAATTGCTTTATCTTACTCAGCAACTTTCTAGAGGCTTGCAAACATTTAATCTTCTCAGAAATGATTTGCAATGAGACAAGTTAAGTTTTGAACAATGTATCTGGGAAACAGGTGAAGTTAAAAGGGAACATGGGAGATACTGCATATTGTAACAGTGAATATGCACACAGGATTTTCTATGTTGTGCATATGTTAAGCATTATGAACAGACATTGTGGCTAGTAACAATAAAAAAATAATATTTTTAAAAGAAAATGCTAATTCTTATTATTTAATGTAATCCTAATTGTTTGGAGCTCTTTTGATGTAGTTCTGAGATGGAAAGGTTTTTGTCTTTTCAATTCAGGAAAAGCAATGCATTTCACCTACTGAAGATAAGCCATCTTCAAAGAGTATACTGCCTCTACAATATCATATTAAATTAAAGTAGACTTAAAAGTAGTGAGTGTTGTTTAATACAAGTTTAAGTACAGTGAGAATTAGACAGTGATAATATCTTCCTGTTCTGCTTACAGGAGAACATTTTACTGCTTCCTTTATCCCACAGAAATAATTCCTTGTGTGAATAAAAGAAATGTCCCACCATCTAATGTTTGCAGATAAACGTGCATATTACTGCCAGACAATGTCCTTTATCCAGTTCTCATGGTTCACCACGATATTCCTGCTGAAAGAAAAATAGCAGCATTGCTGAAGTACATTTTTCATGATGATGGAATATTTTGACTACAAAAATTGTAATAATAAATTTTGATACAATATAAGGACTGTATTTGCTGCAAAATCTGGGATATCTTGGTTAATTTGGGTTAGGATTTAACCTTTTGCATCAGAATAGTCTAATTTGTGGCATTGACTACTAAAACCAATACGTGGCCAAGGTTTGCTTCAGAGTATTGTCTGAGAGTTCTATTTTATGTGTAAACTACTGTAGTTGTGTACTAAGTCTGTTAATGAGACTTCATTGCAGTGGTTTCACTCACATTTCTGATTATTGGTTTGCTTTTCTTGAGAATGTCACCAGGGAAGTGAGCGAGTTACAGTGGAAAATGGATATGGGTAATATCCCACAGGGATTGGATTACTGCAGGATATTATGAAGGGAAGGAAATGCTAGACTCAAGCACTGCAAGTTTTACATGTTTGGTTTTGTAGTGAAGATACAGTTTTCCAGGTGACAATGCAGGGGATTTTCGACCACAACTTCTCATTCCAGCCTTTATAAAACTGCCTCCATTAACTGCTTTTTCTTCTTCAATCTTCGTCATCAAAACAAGTTGATAAAATTATATGTATTGCAGAAACAAACCAAACTACAGCAGTGATATTAGAAATTTGCCTTTTCTTGGTCCAATATTTTCCATTTCAGTACTGATAAAAATAGTTTCCTCAATTATATGAAAAGTATTTTTATTTTTAGTCTCAGATCATAATTGTCAATTGCTTTAGCAAATCTGTCCACTTATAAATTGATTATGCAGTAGATATCATGAACGCAACTTCATTCTTTAATATGGGACTATCCACTTTGACATTTTTTTAATTGTCTGAGATCATTAGGGTTAGAAATCTGGTGTAGATACTCCATCAGTTTAGAAACTGATTGCAAAATCTGGCAGTTGCTTTTCAAAGAGTGTTTTATTTGTCTCCTTTAACGCCTATTGTTTGTAATTTGAGCTTTGCAGTAGTTACCTATAGGACTTTTGATGATTGATTGTCTTACTTTTGAGATGTAAAAGTTTTCTGATTCCTCTAGTCAGAAAAAGATCTTTCTAATCATGCCGTAATGCAACATATGTTCACTCAGGAGCTTGTTTATTGGTTGGTTTTGACAGCTTTTTATGAGGGTCTGAGATAATCCATATGGTGCAAAGTATGCTGTTTTTATTATCCTTCACAACATGCTACAAACCTCATATTTTCCCTAGGGCTTTCAGGCAGGTAAAATAAGCAGATTATAGATAAAGTGGGTAGCAAATCCTGCAGATGCTTCTCTGGTTTGTTTGTCTTTGTTTCTTTTTATATCACTTTTATTGTAAATTCCTATTTTTATTTTATCACAAAGGTGCAGAACTTTGACCTTCATTTTTAGCGTAACAGCATATGGATGAAGAAGTCATTCATCTTTCATATACCGTGTAAATGTCATATACTCTACTTAATGAAAACATGCTTAATGGGCCATATCCTGAAAAACCAGTGTATGTTCAAAGATATTATTAGCAATTGCTGCTGCTTAATTAGAGAAGTGTATTCAATTCAATTTATAAAATACAGTGAAAAATATATCCTTGATATAAAATAGCTTCAGGGTCTTTTAATTTTCTTGGCCTTTCCCAAGAAAGTTGTCAATGGACTTGCATCAGCTACAAATTTAAGTACTTGGACACAGCAGGGTTTGGCCTGTTTTATATTTGTTACCAGTACCAAAGATTTAAGAAGTTGCTGGACCTCCAAACTGGCCATAGACAGGGTCCTCACAAGCATACTTTCTTAGCCACAGTTGTATTGATCTTTTTTTCAGTCCCTCCTAAAGTGCCTAGTGTAAATCTAGAGGTGAATGATATACAAATGCTATCTAGCAATTTCTAATTTTTGTATGGTCTAAAACTTTTCCCAGATCAATGGAACTTACTTGGAAAAAGTACTGGTTATTATACTTTGTCCAAATAATTTATGATATATTAACACTGGTAATAAAATGACATTTATATTTTCTTAATTTCACTATTAATAAGGAGTAAATATACTAGCTATCACAAAGAAAGCTTAGTGGAAAAATAAAAGCGTAGGTTTTAAAAAATATTTTATAGAACTTCTTTTTCTCTCTATGGATGAACGTATTACATGATTTGAACATAGCAGCATAAGGTAACATAAGCTACCATTTTTATCTAATTTAAATTTCTAAAATTTCTTGGGCTTAGATTTTCAGGCCAGAAGGGAACATATATTTGACCACCAAGGGACCACTAATTCCTCTTAAATGATCAATATTTTGTTTGAAATCTATGAAAAACATAGACTTCAGTTAAATCAAGCCCTTCTATTTCTTAAATATTTTCCTAAGATACACTTTACTGTGGTCACCTCCTTCTAAACCCACAGCACTGGTGGGCAGTTTATATATACAGATCATTCTGTCTGGGAAACCTCAGCCAGTACTTCAGTAAAAAGCTGAAAATAAAAAGTGGGTTAAGATTCCCTTCTGACCCTGCTAACCCTGTGTCTCAGGTATTGAGGAAATGCTCAGGACTGAGCCAGCAGCACAGACATATAAGAGGTGTAATTCACTCTCACCTCGAAGATCTTTTTGTCTGCTAGATACCCTTTCACCACTTTGTTATTTGAGACATGTTCAGAAAATGGAGAAATGAAAATAATTAGCCAGTTCTGTAGTGGGAGAAAAGTGCTGTTAGGCACTGCACATTGCATCCAGAGACCTGAAGACAAACATTTTTTTTAAAGTCATTGTACTGCTGCAGATACGAGGCAGCGTGAATATTTGAAAGATGATGTAAGCAATCCTTTTCTCTACTGAATAAAATGTGATATGCAAAGAACAGGACAAGCAGTATAGCAGTCTTGTTTACTGAAACAGTGCTGTGTGAATTCTGTACAGTGTAACTCCTGCTTAGCAAGAAGGAAGCTGGCTTTCTACCTTATCCCACATGAATCCCTTTCAGTCAGAGTTATCTGGAGGCAGGGAGACTGCACCTCTTGTGAAAGCAAATAAGCTTTTTCTCCCTGAAGGGCAGGATGGAGCTTGCAGAGAATCTGCAGCAACAGCGCAAACTGAGAAAATCCTGAAAAAAAAAAAAGAGTCTGCCTGCTGTAGGTGGCAAGCACTAAGCTGAGCCTTGTAAGGCCATGGAAGGAAGGAGATTTTGTTTAGGACCAGCTGTATCTGGTAGGAAATTTATTTCAGGTTAGAGAATAAATTTGTTTTCAAGGCTTTTATTTAATCACACTTCTTGCTGCATTTTCATTATTAAAAAAATTAACCTTATAAGAATCTACTTATCTTGTGTGCTAAATAAAGTCCATCCTTAAAGAGGGAGCTCATGTCTTTTTGGATAAGTTACTCTAACGAAAGGGAGACAATTCAGAATGCCTTGAAAGGGACTCTTTTGGCCTCAAAAGGCTTGGTTGGTTTTTTCCATGTTTAAACCACTTTATTCTTCTTTCTGTTTTTGGCTACTGACCCATGTTGCCAGGGTTCATATAGAGTCCTTTGCCTAAGCTGCCATTCAAACCACACCTATAACTATATAAGATGCCAGTGAGATAATCCAGGCTCCAAGATATCTAGTGTATATATTCACAGCCCTCCATTAACTTCAGTTTAATTACTTCAAAACATTAGCATGAAGTTTGTCTTCTTAAAATGATCAATTTAATTTTCTTTCAGAAAAAAAATCTCTGTCAGTAAACAACCATGGGGTTATACTGCTGATGCTACATGATGTTACTCCTTTTGAACTGTGTAGGAAGGATCTTGGTCCCGCTTTGCCAGACATGGCAGAATAAACTTTTGGTATTCTGGAGTCACTACAACAATTACTTTCTTCATTCAGCAAGAACTAAGATTTCACAGAGAAAGGAATAGTAGAAATGGAAAAAACCTAGAAATTATGTGAGAGAAACATTAATATTTTTCATATCTTGCATTTAATTTCCAGAAACTGAGAACAGTGAAAATAGACGTTCTGCTTACAAAGCTGTCTGAGTACAAGGAAAAAAACCCACCCTGCACTGACCAAGTCTTCTACTAAAACAAAAGTTTAAAACTTAATGCACTTTTTTTTTCAGTTAATAATGCTATTTTATTTTGTATCAGTACAATGTTAAAAAAGTATTAATTGAAATCAAAACCCATTATGAAATCAAAGCTTAAGATGTTACACATATTTTTTAATTTTCCAGAGTGGTTATTTTTCACAAACTTCTTATGAATCAACAGAGAATAAGCAACTGCCTTTTCCTAGCAATATAATTGAACACAATGAATTTATTATACTAAATTGATCATAATAACAGTTAATAGTGGTTTAATACCACCAACTAGTTTGATACAAACTATTGTTTTACAGCCTCTTCAAGAGAAAAGCTTACTTAGTCATGCTACATCTTGGGTACAAATCACATTCTACACATTCTCAGAAATCTACCTTCAAAGCAGACTCTCAGACATTAAAATTTAGAATCACTTATAAGGTTGAAGATTTTCTACTTTATCTTCTGAGACAACTTATTGTTGGGACGAAATTATAAAAATAATAAAATAGAACTCTAATAATAGGCCAATAATAATACATCAGGCTTTGTTCTGTATTATTTTCTATGGAACATCAATGGATACTTATGGGTACTAGCAGTGAATTCAGTGTTCTGGGGATGCTTTGGCTACATGTCATAAGCACAGAACTTACGTTAAGGAGAACACAGATAGAGTATAGAGACCGGAAATAACATTGGCCTGCTGAGTCATAGTAAATATGATTTCCCACATTGTAACTATTTTCTTATTAAAAACGATGTTTAAGATTCACTTAAAATTACAGCGTTGCTAGTCTAAATCCAACCCTAAACTTTCTGCAGTCTCAGTACTTGAATACAGTACTCTCATTTGAGTCAAGCTTTTCACTAAGTGACACCTACATCTATATCAATTTTAAATAGAGTGCATAAGTTTATTTTCTGGAAGTAGTATCTATGGTTGGTACTATGTGAGCAGCAAGAAACTAGAAGCAGGAAACTGCAAAGACAGAAAGGGCCAGAGGCATAGATAATTGTTTTTTCTTTAGCTATATCTACAGTAGTAAATTAAACTAAAATCTGAAGGCTAGTCTCTGAACTGAGGCCAACTGGCAGGTCTGAGGTCATATCTATAAAAACTTCTGTGGTAAAATAGTTTCGTAACATGAGTTTGAAATGATTCCTGAATTGCACTAACCAGTGAACTTTATGTTTCAGAATTGGAGGTAACACCTAACTTCCATGGTAACTGTAACAGAAACAGGGATGACTTTGTAAAAATATGGATGGTTCCATGTCAGGATTTGGACTCAAGTTTTGGACTTTAGTGTAGTAGTGTAAGTGTAACTTCCGTGAAAAGAAAAGGGGGTACTATTTTTATTTATTTATTTATTAGAATATGAAACAAAGATTATTTCCTCCCTTCCTTGTGTTCTTAGAGAAATTTACATTATTAGCTTCATTGTTCTTATTTGTTTAGTTAAACTGCACTTAAATCTAAGACCAGACAAAGAAATCAGCTTCAGGCCCAGGAAATATGAGTCTGCTCTCAGAGGGAAGGAGAAAAAATATATTGTTGACAAATTAGTTCATCTGCAGCATGAAAGTGTGTGTTACAGAGTGTCTCAGTAGGGCAAAGGCAGCACCAACAGGTGAGAGCAGTCTAAAATTATGCATCTTACTGCAGAGTGAAAATGTAATTACTGTCAGTAACTGATATATATTCTATCTAGATACATCTACTGCAGGTAATAAAAGATTCTGCCCTCTTTTGTAAATGTTATTAGTATGGGATTGCAGAAGTTTTCTTTGCTGAAGGAAGATGTCTCAGGATTGTAGATTTGTAGGGTGATTCTGGCCAGAAGGGACTTCAGGAGGTCTTTAGCTCCATCTCCTGCTCAAAGCCGGGCCAGCCAAGGTCAGAACAGGTTGCTCAGGGCTTTACTCAGTCAGATTTTGAAAACCTTCCATGCTGAAACCCACAAAACTCTCTGAGCAGAGAGGTCCAGATGTTCCATTCCTAAAGTTGCCTCAAACACCCTTGAAAAGCCATAAAGATTTCTAAACAAATGCTAGGTCAAAATTGATCCAATCTTTCAAATATGCATTAAGAAAAAGTTTCTCTTGATGTAGTGACAGTAGGCTTATTGTTTTGGTGTAATTTTACGTTCTACTGCAAAGAGCAGTTTGAGTATGAAGCCAGAAAATATAAACCTCCAGATACTGAGTGAAAAGTAAGTTGTCTTAAGATAAGAAATATATAAATAATAATTAGACATAATGGAAATGAAATATGTTCTCAGCTTTAATTAAACAATTGTCTTCAATACAAGTGGGGAAATTAGGGATTATTTGTTTTATAATAGATTATAATAAATTTTTTTACTTCTGATGGTTCTCAACTCATAGTTGGTATAGACGTTTTAAATATCTTGTTGGTTTTGTTTAACAGATTGAATACTAATACTACAATCTAAACAGTTGAATGTTATTAGTGAATTATTTATTCTTGTTTAGCATGGCCACATTCAAGCAAAATTTCTGGAGACAGGAGAAAGTGTCAATCTTGTTTCTAGAATGAAAGATTTCCCTTTTCTATCAGAAATAAAACAGATTAAAGAATTTTTATTCCCAGCAAGGCTGCACAGTATGACTGACACAATACATTCTCTGAACATCCCCTTTCCCTCCTCCTCTTCCACCATTTGTTTTGTTACTTTTTAACCATTTTATGATGGTTATGACTGAAAATGTCATTTAATCATCACTGGAAAATGTCAGAAAGTAAAGCCATGAAGTAAAAGGACTTGGATTTCATACAGACATTGCCATGTTTAGGGACTGTTATATCAACAGTTATCAAATTATTGTCTGACCTTTTCATCCATCTAACCTGGAAGGCATTGAGCAATGGATTTACTACTGTTTAGACAGAATTCATCTTCAGGTTATAATTAATAGGCCAGTATTTAATCACTACATTTGTGTGATTATAAATGAGGAAACTGTGAACTATTACTGCTGGCTTGGACTGAGGCACAATTACTGGTGGCTTACCCAGCAAAAGTGCTTCAGAGTTGCTGTATACTTTTCCACATTTATAATTATGCAAAAAGCCCTGTCGTCTTACTTGACCTTTAAAGCACCCAATGTGCTGATTGTAGAAAAAGTATTTTGAAAGCCTGATGGAAATTTCATACAGTGAATATATGACCCAGTGATTGTATCATCAGCAAATGCTAAACAATAATGGTTTAAAGTCATTATTCTAATTTGGCCAGACCCTGCTAGATTCAATCAAACACAATCAGAGGTGCATGTCTGACATTCTAACAAGCTTAGGGCAAGGCAGCTCATGCTTTGACTTGTATTAACTTTTTTTCTGACACCAAATACTGGGAATTAATTTGAAAATATTTTATTAATATATGCACACAAAAATACTTTTTTATATCTATCATACAAACGATTAAGGGCAAGCTAAAAAATATGTCTAAAGCTAATGTGAAAAGAACTAAATCAATACGGTGTTTGTGTGATAGAAGTACATACATGGTCATGTAACTAGTTACAGCATTAACATCTTAAAATATGTAGAAGAAAAAGTAATTAAGAGAAAAACAGAAGAGGAAATTGTTTGAGCAGCTGTACTTCACTTAGCACATCTGTCAAAGAGTTAAAAAGAAAAACCTGTCAGTTCCTTCCTGGCCCTCTTCCACTCCATCTTAAGAATTATGCTGCATTAAAATAAGTCTGATTTAAAATATTTCAGAAATATTGCTATATTATTGTTATGTTTTTATTCATGGTTGCAAAATCATTTTATCAAGGAGAGAAGAAATTTTACACATTTACAAAATCATAATTTTTTTCCTTTGAAGTCTCACTGCCACTTTTTTCTGTAGAATGATATATCCAAGATGTCATACTGGATTCAAGCACTAGTAAAAATTTCTTGACCATTGCAAGTAGAGCTACAGAGAATGATTGGGCCAGTTACACACATTATCATGCAACTTTCTTTGTAAGTCATTAATGAAAATGGTGTGTTACAGAACCTTGTGTGTGTGCTTAGACATACAGCCATTGTATATATCCAAAAAACATGGTAGGAAAAACATTCTTTTCCTTGTTTCTAGATACATTTAGCTCCTCTTTCACGTTCATGTTAACTATTAATTATCAAGTTAAAAAAAACTGAGGGGAGAACAAAAAAATCCTCTGAATCGATTCATAAAGTTGCTTCTTTTCAGTCCACAGAATCAAAATCCCATTTTATTTCTCTTTTTCATTCGTGATTTTAGCAACAAACCAAAATTTTTTATACTCTGTCTGAAGTTATTTGCCATAGGATGGACAGGCCATTTTGCAAACACAAATATTGATAGGCTTTTCTGTAAATATGTACCACTGTGTTTGCATATTGTTCTGAAAGTATCTCAAAACAGAATTACATGGAAAACATAGAGAACTGTTTGCAAATGTTACTAATGTTAGCTCTCCATTCTGTCTGTTAAAAACACATAGAGGACTTTATGAAATAATATGTGAAAATACATATATTACCGTATGACAGAATATAGTTAAGAAAACTTTTAAAGTTCTTTTTTGTAAGAATTTTCAGGAGGTAATTTTGCATTTTCAGAGAGAAACGTAATTCATACAATACCTACTGCATCCTACTCAAATTAATTTTACAGAGCTGTGGGTTGTTGATTTGTGGTTTGAAGTTTTGGGGTTTTTTGGGGTTTTTTTGTATGTGCTATTTTCACTTAGATTTTTTGTGACACCCTTATTACAGAGGCACATGAACAGGTTTAAATATAGAGCTGATTGAGCTCTGATTTGTTTCATGTACAGAGAGAAGGATAGGCTGGAGGAAATTCCCCCATGAGAGACTGATTTATTTCTTTACTGTGCTTTCTTACATGAAGATAAAGTGATTGCTGCGAGATATTGGAATGCAAATGACCTTTACATCATTGAAAAAATTTGAAAGAAACCAAATTGTTTGCTTGGTACCTTCTGTTTGTTGTTGACAATTTATGCACATTGTTAATGACGAGACTTTTAAGAGGGTATGTGAATGGGGGAGGGAAATGGGAATGTATATATTAATTTGAGGGCCTGGTATTACTGACTTCAGCTTTAGGAATGATGCTTTTGAAGGTAAGTATTACAGATTATTATTATACCTCTGCACTTTCTAAAATACAGCTTTTTTTAAGTTGCTTTTGTGGTTTGTATTTTGTGTGTGTGTGTGTGTGTGTGTGTGTGTGTGTGTGATGAGAAAGAGGAATAGTTAAAATATTTCTGTTCAATTGATCTATTTTTTGCAAATTACAAAGACTTCTTGTTATTGTTAAAAATTGTTTAACTCTTTTTATTCAGTCATTTATGTGCCTTGTCTTTTTTTAGCAATTAAACTGCCTAGATTTACAATATAGCTTCATTTTAATGAAATTTCAAACCCCAAAGAAGTCAATTTACAGCTTGTTAAACAGCTTCTTTTATATTTATAGTTCTATAATACAAAATAGCTCTTTACTTGATTTTGTTTCCTTGTTGGTTTAGTAACAGCCTAATTAATTTGTCAAATAGACAGTAATGCAAATAATATATGGTGGTAAAATGTGCCTGTTTCTGAATTTGTGCAGGCAAGGCATGGTACCATGTGAAGCAGAAATGTCAGTCCTGAAGTTATCTTCAAATACAAGTATAACTAGAAATTTCTGGTCCAGTTCTTATTGGCTTGAAACAGGATCCATATTTGTTGGTGGTTTGCCTCATCCTTATGCAGCAAAACAGGTATTTTTTATTATTTTATTATTATTGTTGTTGTTGTTGTTATTGTTATTATTATTTATTTTTATTTAACTTTTTATTTTTAGGAGTAGGATGTTGAATATGATAGAACTGAAGAGATTTAAACCATGCAAAAAATAAAAATTGCTTACAGTTTTTTGAGAGTTGCATCTAAGGGATGAGTATGGTCCGTTGCAGAGTATTGCTAATGAGTGGGACTTTGGTAAGTGAACAAAAAGAGCATTGTGGTCTAAAGCCATCATCTCAAATCCTGTTTGTCTTGAGCAGGCAGAGTAAAGGAGCAAATATGATCAAGTTTAGAGGAGGTGCCTATTACGTCAGGTGCTAGTTGTATGAAGATGTGCAAAGTATAACTGCAATGGTTTCCAAAACAAAGCAGGCTCTGTTTGCATCCTGTGCTGGGTCAGGTGTGTGTAAAAATGGACCAGGCAAGAGAAACCTAACCTGTGAAACTGCATTAATGAATGAGAGCACAGGAGCTTGAATCTGTGGGGGTCTGTATGCAGCTTGGGTAACCAGGTATGCAAGGATGAGAAGTAATGTGCAGTGGGGCTTGTACAGAGTTAGGGAAGAAGAATCTCCACAGGGTCATGCTCAGAGTTGGAAGCAAGAGGATCATTACTCAGTTGTTCTTATGGAGGATTTTGGGGTAGAGTAGTCACAATAACAGATACACATGACTTAAGTGATTTCCAATTTTTTTTTTTCCAAAAGCAGGATGAGTATAGTTAGCAATTTCTATTCCAGTTTATGACACTCAAACTCTTCATGCTTGCACAGATCAAAGGCCCAGGCCCTGTAATTCATTTGAGTCTGGCACCATACACCCAGGACACACTCAGTCCAGCTCCCAGCAGCACAGCATGGCCCCAGTGCAGTGCAGCTCCCAACACAGCTGGATCAGCCTTGTACATCTTGTCAGGTGTCTAAGTATGGAGTGCACCTCTGCATCTAAGGGCCATTGTCATAGCTATGCACAAATTTTTTAAATTAAATTGTTGACATAAGTTGTTGGTGGCCTCACTAATCACATAGCTCCAAGTTGGTCTCTGACTTTACTTGTTTACCTGGACTATTTAACTCTCTTTGTCTTATTCCCAAATGTGCTTTCAGAATATAAAAGTGTTCACCATTACATAATAAAGACTATCTGTGAGTGTTTGTGTTTTCCATGTTGTGAAATAAATTAAACTGTTAGCGCGGAGTTGGCGTAGTGCAAGTCTCATTTATTTGAATAGGGATCTTTGGATTGGTGTAGTAAAGTTAGTCTGCAGGGGTTTTGTTTTTCAGTGCACTGTAAAAACTACATGGACATATGTAGTCCAGTTTTCATTTTTAAAGCCATACTTTGGGGTAGGCTTCACCCTGTGCAATTGATTTAACCTTTTTATTTCTGTTCCATTCTTCAGTAAGTGAAGGTCATCTTATTATGAGGCAAATAAAGTCATTTCAAGCACCAGCATGTTTTTTGATGCTGCTACTGTAATGCAGCATTTCTGGATTGCTTTCACCTTAGAACAAATTGCACAATAATCAATGATGTGACAAGACTGTTGAAATCCAACTTAAAAGTTCTTGTGAGTAGGTGCTTTTTAGGTTGTAAAATATATTACAGAAAGTGCACTTCTAAGTAGCTCATACTGATATTAAAAGAACACATCAAGTAGTATTTGTAGTTATACAAGTTCTCCCTTAATTCAAATGTTCATACACAAACTATACCTTCATCTGGAATATTTTATCCTGAGTTGTATGTAGAATTTTATTTACTACAAAAATATATCTATACTAATGAGATATATGAAAATTACATTTTCAATGTTTGAATTACCTGTCTTCTATAAGCTAAGAGAAATATTTAGAGGATACCCCAAAGAATTTATAGTGAAGGCTTAGAGAAGTTCAATTCATGTAGTATATCTTGCAGCAGGTAAAGAAGCAATTTATTTAAGGGATACATTAATAATGTGTCTATGAGAATGACTTTTGAGATGAAAAATTGGTCTTTACTAGCTAAAGGCCAAATAAAATTAAAAAAAATAAATTTACATTACGGAAGTTCAAACAGCAATGGAACACAATGGTTTAAAGGTAATTTATTGCTAAAAAATTCTTGGATGATCATTTCAACATGGGCTTTCTTTCTCTGAGAATGTTGCAGTTCAATTCTTAATATAGGATTAATAGGTGAGATGTTGTGGTTCATTATTATTGTCTAAATTAGGTAATAGTTGTGGGACATGTACAAGCATTCAAGTTGGTGATACTTAACGTCTATTAGTACTTGGAGAGCATATGTTCCTATAACTCCTCCAAAAAGGCAAAAATATATCCTCTACTCTCAGTTGCCTCTCTAGTTTTCCACTGAGCTATCTTGCAGCTTCTTTCTGTTTGAGATGACATCAGCCTTTTACTTCACTTAATTTTCTCTAGTTATTTGTGATATTTGTGTTCATTTTGATCTTAGTATCCCATTTTGCTTAATTTTTATGTTTTTCTAGCTTCAGGGAAGTTCCGTTTTCCTTGGCTTCCCTGTCAAAGTCTGTAGGCACCAAGTCAAATATAGTCTATAAAGGCCAGTTTTTTTCCCTTTTGTCAGGGAATGGAGAACTGCCTGTCCAAGTACTCTTTATGTGGGCTTTTGAACCCCAGCAGTAGGCAACCACTCCAGAAAGTTTCTTTTCCATCCGTTTAGACCCAGGCAGTCGGGCTTCTATTGTAAAACCTTCATCATCCCTGAAACAGAACAGGTCTGTTTCTGACCTTCGTCCTGCAGTTTGCTTCAAGGGAGATTTCTGCTCCAGCTGAGACTCAGCTTTTTCAGACAAGTGCTCTGATCACTCTTGGAGTCAAGTTTGATAATGACCCTTGTGATATCCGCAGTATTCGCCTAATAATACATTGTCTTGTTTTAGCTCCTTCTCTCAAAGGAGTAGTTCACTCTGCTGTTGGCTCTGCTACCTTCCAATATTGTGGAAGTTACAGAGAACAGTGACTTCAGACCCTAGACTCCTTCAGTTTCTGACTAACAGGAACTTCTAGCTGTCCATACCAGAAACTGTTGACATGGGAGTCCCATGTTACTGGAATTGGCTCATGTTAAATAATTCATTTCTAGGACAGATTCCTCCTCCTTTCATTTTGATTGAAGTTTGAGATGACCTATAAAACCCTCGGGGTAAAATATTGTCTCCTCTGATAATTTCCTACACATTTCACTATTCAGATCTGAATGTCCATGCATTCTTTCCACATATTTCTTTTTTTTTCCTGTATACTTATTGTTTGGTATTCCTTCGAGTCAGAGTGCACTCAATATGTAAGGCAAGATGCAACAATTCTACTGATTTTTCTAGTTTCTGCCACAGTCTCTTCAGGAGATCAGAGCCTTATCCTCATGCAGTGATGCATTTAAAAGATCATCTGTGACATCTGGGGAAGCAATGCAGTAATACTCAATAGATTTCTTCACTATTTAGAAGATCTCAGACCTCCCAGACCTCAGTCCCTGTGTCTGTGATTGGTGATGAGAAACACTAGAGCAACATAAAGTTATGGACTGCTTAAGCAAACCAGACATATAAAGTACCATGGGTCCAGAAGGATGCACCCCTGGCTGATGATATCACGAGGCCACTCTCCTTTACCTCTGAAAGCCTAGAGCAATCAGAAGAAACCCCTGATGACAGGGAGGAAGACAAATATGATGTTATGTTCATCTTAAAAAAGCCAAGGAGGAAGATGGGTAACCATGAGCCGGTCAGATCAATGGCACAGCTGTGTTCCTGAGACAAATGTAGAAACAAATGAAGGTCAAGCAGGTCCTTGGGAACAAGCACCATGGATTTACCAACAGGAAACTCTGCCTGACCAGTATGCTTACATTCCCTGTTGAGATGACTGGCTCTGTGGGCAAGGGGAGGGCAGTGGATAACCCTTCATGTCCCAGGCAGCTTCACTCCCACCTCTATCTCCTCCCTCTGCGTGCCACAGGAGGATGGGAAATGGGGGTTATAATCAGACCATAACAGTTTGTCTCTGCCACTTCTTCCTCCTACACATCTACAGTTCTCTAAGCTATCTACAGGCCAAAAATGGAAAAAATATTTGACTTGGTGTAAATTTTGAAGGATCTGACTATGGGGGGGTAGAAATCACAGTAACAGATACATGCACTGAAACACCTTGAATGAATTCATCTGAGTTCAAGGACTGCAGTCTGTTTCATGCACAGCAAGAAATTGTTTTTATGACTCTGTAAACTGTCCTTTGCAAAGTTTAGTGGAGTCATCTGACAGTCTAGGAAGGCATTGCTAAACAGTCAGAATGAAATCTAAACTATAAATAGCTGACTGGCAGACATCTTGTCCTGCTGTCTTGCCATTGTGGAAAAATCCCCGTCAGCTCTGTGCCAGCTTTGTTTATTACTTATTTTTATATTCTATCCTATTTCTTTGAATAAGAATATGATGGGAATAGTTCAGGCTTGTCACAGCTAAATGGCTAAATCAGTTAAACAGCATCATCTTTTTAAAACATTGGGGTTTTAAAGCTGTTTATGATCACTGTTTTTGAAGACATAAAAATCAACAAAAAGGGAAGAGAAATCAAATTACACGCAGAAAAGAAACTTCTTTGATCAGAAATTGAAAAAAGGTATTATTTCTGAAATCTCAAGACATGTTTCAGGATAATTAATTTCATGCTAGCTTCAGTATTGTTAATTGTTTACAATAGCTTTTTCTCTGCAGAGAAGATTGGTACACTCAAAGGGAAATTAAAGATTGTTTTCAAATACCTACAGCAGCAGCAGTTGATTGCAGCAATAATTTCTGCTGCTATAATTGCTCCAGTAATTTATATTTCTAGATTTAATAGTATTTTAGTATTGAGAATGTGGAATGTCATTGTATCTTCATATTCCTTTTCAACTAAGGCAGTTCTCTATAATTAAACTTTGCAAGTATTAAAACAGAAGTTTCAGAAGGAAAGGAAGGTTCTGTACCAGGAGAGCAATCTTCTAAGTAAAGATAAAAGATTAAGAGGTATATGTGCAAATATATATGTGGGCATCAATATGTTACCAATGGGGAAATGGCGTCAGATAGTTGAGTGATATGTTCAGGATCATAGTGTGTTAACGTTGAAACTAAGGTGAGATGGAAATCATTATACATCTGAAGACTCAGACTAGGGGACCACAACAGTCTAATGGGCTTGTACTTTAAATACAAATGTGTATAATACACTGTGCATACGTAAGTACACATACAGTTTTCTTATGAAAAAGAGATAATGTGATATCACAATCATATGTACTGTGGAGTTTTAAGATATTCTTAGGCATATACATATGTAGATAAAAATGTTTTAAACATTTTAATAACCAACTGCTAAAACATACAAAATTACATTCTTTCTCTTTTAATAACTCATCCACAGAATTCAGTAGCACTGAATGAGAAAATGGACAATGTGAAACATTGAAACAAAATACAGAATCAGACCCTTAATTTGGAATGATCCAAAAGCATTTTGCTCTATGTTACAGCTGCTGTGCTTCCATAGACTAACACAACAGTAACCTCTCTGTAACTGTCTAGTTAGAAACAGTTTATGATCCATTTCCCTTGCCAGAGCATTGCAAAGCAGTGGGAGAATTTAGTACAATCTGTGCACAGTGTTTTAGATTTGATTATCTGGCATTCACCTTATCAGATAAATCTTGAGTTCTGACAGCAACTTTCACATTATAATTTATAACAATATAATGTGTACATTATTCTTTAACATCCTGCTACAGTAGTCGTTGGATGTGAACAAATTACAGGGTTCCTGACCCAGTTAATGCTCCCTGGGCTGCAGCCTGAGAAGCTTCCTGAGGTAGCCAACAAAGGAAGGAACATCCAATCTGTCACAGAATTGCAAGGCATACTAGACTGTTTCATGGCTGCAACTTTTTGCTATAGTGGTATAAGCAAGAATGGGTAGTTTGAAACCTTAGAGGGGCCAGTTCTTGAACGTCCATACATTTCCTGTTTTTCCATAGCATACTGGAAATTTTCACATTTAACTATTAAAAATCGTATGTTTTTTAAAATAATTTTTTAGGCAGACTGGTCAGAAAGGTTTTTTTTTTTTTTCATTAGGTCATAAATCTGCCTAGGAATTGGCCCAAGGATAATTCATATTTGATATAACTTAAAGAATTATCTGATCCATCAGTTTAAGCTCTAGCTCACAATAGACTAAATGGAAGCCAGTTGCCAAGCATTAGTCTTCCCTCTAGGTAGAGTGAAATATAGGTGATTAGCTTGTAGTAGCTATGCACTAGAGTTTAAGGTTCTGCTGTTGTTCAGGAAATGAAAATGAACAGTGATTACTCTTTTATTCAGAATTTCATTGTGGTTTTAGTGCTACATTTCTGAAACTGTGAGTTGTTCCTGTTTGTATCAATTCCAGAATCTGTATTTTTCAAAAAATAGGGTGAAATCGTTTGTCCTTATATTTATGCCGCTCCCTTTTAATTTCACTTTCCCTACACACAATATACATCTTCTAAGTCCACTCTGTTGTCAGGTTCATGATTTACAATATTCAAAAAGGCTCTTTCAGGGTGTTTGTTGATTTGAAATGCATTTTCCATCCTGAAAAGCATCTGACTTCTTTTTGAATCTTGACATGACAGCCTTAGATCCTGGTAAGTATTGACTTTCTAATGTCCTACTTAGGATATGCTTTGATTCTGTCTTTGCTTCACCTGAATGCCTAACTTAATTAAGAGCACCACTTACTTTTCCTCAAGATATTTTATATGTTTATGCACTTTTATGCACTAAATAAATGTTTGTCGCATCATCAAACGTACTTCTACATGCCAATGTTTCATTGGCTACTATCACATATTCTGGCACTTGTTCTTCTTTAGATTGGTAAGTCATGGGCTACAGGCTCTGTTCTTATAATTAATCATTACTCTAAAGTCAGGGGTCCTGTCTCTTGAGTGGAGAGATGTTTTGCCTGTTCTGAATAGTTTGTTCTGATCAGCATGCTTTTTAGCATCAGTACTTTTTACACTGTCAGATAATTTGTGAATGTGTTTAACAGTGTAAGACTCAGTGGACAATATTTATTGCATCTAACCAGTGTGAAAACTCAACTAGTGTTAGCAATTTTTGTCTTTTCTTTTATCCTGTTTGTTCACCACCCACCTAAAAACCCTCTTCCTGTATTTCCCACAATTATTAATTTTCACTAAGAACCTTTGCTTGTGAACAATGTGAAAACATCTTTGGAAATTAGGTTGGCTCAGATTTTGGGTGACCCTCTTCTATAGGAGCATTAATGTGTTCAAGGGACACTAGTAACTGGGGAAGCATAACGTCCTTAAACAAAAGTTTAGATTCTTTATGTGATATTGTCCCATGTTTTTGCTACTTGCATTCTTTATTACAGCATTCAGGAATTTTCTTCTGAATATAGTTTTCCTGGGTTTTAGTTTGCTTCAATCATTTTGGCCTTCCCTTGTCCCTTTTGAAATGCTGGAATCATGTTTGCCGCTTTCCTGTATATTGTTACCAAACATAATTTAATTAAAAAGTTATATAACATTTTTTCACAATTCCAGGCTTCGTAGTTTTCACGTATTAGAAAGTTTTGATGAGCATAGAACAACCTCTTCAGGAAGATGGTAGAGTCCCTGTCACTCGGGGTTTTCAATATGTGGTTGGACAGGATGCTAGATAATCTCATCTAAACTCACTTTTACATGGAAGATTGGATCAGATGATCATGTGAGATTCCTTCCAGCCTGGGATGTTCTATGATTTTATGGCTTAAGCACTTTTTTCAGCTGAAACTAAAATATATCCCAGAACATTTTTAAATACGTGTAGTAGCAGATTTAATTTACCAGATATTACCCTTTCAAACCTTCGCCCATATTTTTGCCTGAAAAGTGCTGACTAATAGTCTTCTTTATTCTGCTACTTTGACAATCAATGTTTCTTTTCTTTTTTTTTTTTTAAAGTAATGCTTGATTTTCTTTCTACTTGGTCATATGTAGTTACTGAACTCTATGGAAGTGTTCTTCTGTAACCTGCAGGCATTTTATCCATTGAGCTTTCAATTTGTTTTTATCCTTACTAACCTTGTCCTGATGCAGTTAAACCTTCTGGTGGATTTTTAAGTGTGATTTGCCCCAGGAGAACACCAAAGTTGAGTATATTATAGTATCGTATAGTGTTTTTAATGTTTTGAGGGGTTTTTTTAATGATTATATTTTGAAAAATTTAAACATATAATTTGCCTAGAGTTATATCTCTGGTATTTTCTGTAATGGTTCCAAGAAACCATTATTTACAGCATCTAAAAATGTAGTCCCTTCAGCATATTTTGTCATGATTTCTTACCAGACTGCTTGGAGTAATTAAACTCTGTTATTACTGTCTTTTCTGCCTTACCCCTTCTAAGCTGCTTTAGTATTTAACAAATGCTGTCATTACCTTGGTGATATATAATATAGCTGTAATATAATGTTTTTCTTTCTGCATGAAATTTTAGTGCAAAATGATTTGTGCCAGTTTGTATATATTTATTTGACTCCTTTTATTATATTGCCTTTTTCTGGTGCAGCGTATGCCTTTCTTGATTTTTACTCTTGCATCATAACATCCCAATGTTTATATTTCTCCCATCAATATGCTTGTCATATTCTTACTGTTTTACTGCTTTTTTCCTTTCTTAGAATTCAAGTATTTTTCCATAGGCAGTTACTTTTCTTTTGAAAATAAATAACAGTTTAGAAAAGAGAGTTGCGTTTACACAAATGTTCATATTACAATTTTTGTAACATATTTAGTTCTGTCATGTATATTTTGAATGCGAATTTTTGATTTTTTTAAAAAGGTTTTTCCAGGTAAAGAGAAAAATGAAATGGAATCACATAGGCAAATCAGTTTTAATCTAATTTGAATATACTGTAATTATGTCTACTATATAATGATAATAGATAGTCTTACCTAATCCATTGATTGAAAAAGAAATACATGAGACTCCAGATATTTTGCTGAAAGTATCCAGTGCTGCCCTGTAGGATTCTTTGTTACTAGTGTGCCAGTAGCCCTTACCATCTGAGAATGTGTTCTACTTAGGTCTTCAAGGCTAAACAATACAGAGAAGTTACCATCAAGGAAAACCTAAAGCATTCCTGTAATAGTGTGTTGCTGGCTTGTTTTACTCTTTTTTAGTCAATCTGTGTTGAAAAGGCTGCAGATGATGACCTTAGACACTGCAGTATTTGAGATATTATCTTAGGGGAAAGAGGTATGCACAGGGAGCATGATAGTGAAGAGTGACACATTCTATTTGTTTTTTTCTAATTAGATTAATCAGTATGCTTACAGTCATATTATTGATTTTTTAGTTCTTTTTCTTATATCTGAGTATGTTCATGTAAGTGTTTTGGATAATTTATTACTGATTTATCTGCTTAAAACAAGTTTGAATTCTTGCTGAAGATCATTATTAGTACTGTGTGATCCTTAAAGAAAGAAATTCAAACAAGAATAGCTTATACAGATCACAAAAATCTTGAATTTTGCTAGTTATAGTAAAATCTAAACCTAGACTATTAATCAAAATGTGCAATAAATTTTTCTAGTATGTCTAAAAAATTCCAAATTTATAATATTAAAGATAGAGAATGGGAGACATAAAAGGATAAAGATTTTCAATACTATTTCCTGAATGCTTCTTGATAAGTCTATATTGAAAAGTTATGTTAATTTGGGGGATTTCATTAATTATAAGTTGCACTTTGTATTTTATTTTGAATATATTAAGAGAAGTATTTTTGAAGTTTGTAATATCAGATTTATTGGTTGTGAAAATGTACATTTCTCCAGCTGTATTCCATGATATTTTTACTGCTTCTATTTTAAATTTCACTGAAGTTGGTTTAAAGAAGTTAGAATTTCACAAATGCATGTATGTACATATGCATGTGTTTTATATTACATTATTACATAATGAAAATATTGTAATTATAGTAATAAAATGTCTATTAGCCTTTTCAATAAAGTCTCCTAACACCATAACAAAATAACTTCAAATGAGGAAGCAAGAAATATCCTTCACTGTGTTAAGTCCACAAATCAGAAAATATCGCTGGTGAGAAATCAAGGTTTTTTCTCACTCATTACCTTCTGCATCAAATTAAAGGGGATACTTAAGGTTATAAATATTGAATCATTTTGACAAGGCTCTGCTTCACAGAAATACAAAAATCTTATTAATATCAACATGTCTACATTAGGAAAAGAAAAACATTTGCATTCCACATATATAGTATATCAGCAGTCCACAATATAAACTGATTACTATAACCAAGATTAAAAATGTAATTCACTCTGATTAAATAAGGCTAAAATGCCAAGATCATTATACTTATTACAGAACTGCAGATCACCCGAACTGGTGATATTATAGCTACTATATTCTTGCAGAAAAGAAGCCAGTGAACTTTAAGAAGTTCATGGCCCAGGGCCATCTGTGCAACAGGCTTTGGCTGAGAGCAGCCACACTGAATCAGATCATTAAAAGAAATTAGTTTGTGCTCCAAAATTCTCAGCAGAATCACTGTGCTGAGCCAAATAGATATTTCTGTTACTTGTTTATATGAGATTCTTGATATGCATGGCTTTAACTGTGTTCTCTAGAAGCTCTTTTATGCAGCTAGAAATAACCAGAGCTCTGTGTGCATGGGGAAATCAAACTCCTGAAGATTCTGAGTCTGAAAGAAAGGAAAAAAACCATTGCAAAGTGTTTTGCTGATCTTAAATGATGCTGGTTGGGCCACTGTCTCACTGAAATCCCCTCAGAATTTGGCTTTATGGAAGTATTTTTCTCAAAAGCATTTTAATTGTTTCATAGTTTCAGTGCCTGAACTCAGACTAGAGTATAGTAAATGCTTGAAGCTAACCAGGTAGTAACCTCAGCAAATTAAAAGACTGATACCAAGACATCACTGAAAATTCCTCTGTCTTGTTCTTTTGAGATAATTTCTAAAAGAACATATGGGGTAGAGGGATGTAAACAAACTCTGTATTTCGATAATTTAATAAGAGAATTGAATTCAGATTTCTGTTTAGTATAGAAGAAGTATTTCCTTTTCTTTTTTACTATTATTTCCTATAGCGGGAAATAAGCATTTGGGAAACAAAAGATAAATTGAAAGGAAAATAGTATGATATAATTCAATTTCTAAAGGCAACTGGTGGGCACACTCAGATGAATACTGTAAAAAAATCTGTTTGATAAAAAGTGTGTGTCATGTATTCCTGTGTGATACCAGAAGTTTTTTGTATGCCAGTACCTCTAGGGAGTCTGTTCAAGATCTTTCTCTCTGTCAACATTTAAAACACAAGAATGTCTGCAACCATTTCACACTGGACTGAGATGAAATGCTCGACAATAAACAAACACCAGGCCATTCTGCCCCACAAGCTTTTTTGACCAGAAGGAACACCCTTCTAATGGGAAGTGAGAGAGAGTTCCTTTCTCTCCCCCCTGGCAATGATGTTGGTGGGTATGGAGTAACATTAGGGTCCTGGCCATGCCCCCTCCCAGCTATTGCAAAAATCGACCTTTCCTGGCCGAAACCAGGGCACCATAAAACCAGCCTTCAGGAATCCCAGGTCCCTAAGACCAGAGGGGAACTCTGAAGCAAGAAATACTTAACACTCCTGGAGTCACTGTCCCTGGAGGTGTTTAAAAAAAGACTGGATGTGGCACTTAATGGAATGATTTAGTTTATAAGTTGGTGTTGGACTTGATGATCTCAAAAGCCTTTTCCAACCTTGTTAGTTCTGTGATCCTGTGAGAAGGACTAGGTTAGAGATCCCTTAAACACACTGGGTCATATGTAAATCTCTGAGGTTTAATAGGTTGCATCCAGGACTGATGAGAAAACTGTCTGATGCCATTGTGAGGTCACTGTTAATTATCTTTGAATGGTCATTGCAATTAGGAGAGGTTCCTGAAGACTAGAAGAGAACAAATATCACCATCTTTGAGAAAGGCAAGAAGGAAGATCTGTGAAACTATAGGTTAGACAACCTCACCTCAGTCACTGGGAAGGGGATGCAATTCTGGGATCTTCTGTACCAAGCTTGATGGCAAACTATCTGCTTGAACTGAAAATGTCTACAGGCACACTTTCTTCCTAAGAAAAAGGTTTCACACATAAAATTTGTGTGGTTATTGGTTTTGTTTACCCCTTCCTTTCAGTCTCTTTTTCAAGGTATAATTATATCTAGGAGTCATGAATAGTGGCCACTACACTCTCTGTAGGCAATGAAGAAGAGCAAAGAAGTGTTAGGATTTACCCCTTGGAAAATGTAATTGTGTTGACTGTGTACCAGCAGACACCAGGTCATGGCCTCTATTCTTCTTTTGTAGCTCTTGAGGTGGCACAACCTGATGGTGTAAACATTGGGTTTGTGCAAGAGCAATTTCTGCCGTGTAGTTTAGGCAGGACCCTTTCTGCTTCAGGAGAAACCAGATATTTGACAAGGCAGAGATATATTTGACAGTATGTATGTACTTGTCAGGCAACTAATGCAATGATTACCCAAATGACCCTTTCAACCAACAGTTCCCTAGATTTGTCGCCCACTCTTTCCCTCTGTATTTGGTAACTGTAGGTTCATTCCTTGCAGACCGGTTCTTTATGCAATTGATGAGACTGCACAAATATTGGCTTGAGTTTCTTTATGCATTCCCCTTAACATACAGCTAAAATCAAGAGCTGATCTCCTTCAACTATCAATTACCTCATCTGTTAATTTGGTTTTTTGATAAAGGTAAATTTTGAGGCATTGACTGTAACAATCTAATCACAAAATTCAATCTATATGAGGAAAAAGGCATGTTATGCAAAATTCTTATCATGTTTTAATAGATAAAACTGATCTGAATTTTCATCTGTTCCTATTTTATATAGATGTGATTTTTCTCAAAGTTTTTCCAGCAGCAGAGAGGTTTATGCCACAAACATGAAGTTTTGGGTGCATAACTTCATCCTATTAAAATGCAAATCCATGAGTTTCTCTTCAGAAAAAAGAAGACAATTTGCTGCTAAATCCCATTGAAAATTATTTTTACTGATTAAACTTCTCTGCTTTGGATGGCAAGTGGAGCAAATTGTTTCTATGTCTGATAAATACAAACTCAGTAACCAAAGACTTTCATGTTGCTATGAGGTACACTGAAGTAGTTTATTTAATTTTCCATAACCATGTAGTGCCTCCTGAATTGTTAACAATAAAAAAAAAATCTTTGCTCTCACAGCTGTGTTTTTACAGTGTTCTGGTACAGTAATTTTGGGGTTTTGTTTCTTACAAATTCTTCTTCATTTTTACTAGTGTTTGTATGACTTTGCATATCTCTGACATCTTTAGTGGCAATTGTGTTTCCATTAACTGATTCACAGTAATATCGCATCAACTACTGTTATAATGTATCTGCAAGATTTTGTCTGATAACTGCAATGTGTCAATATGTATTGATTCTTCCTACTGGATCTAGCTAGGATGCAGCTAAATTTCTCCACAGCAGCTTGTATAGTGCTGTGTTTTAGACTGGTGACCCAAGCAGTGTTGCTAACAGAGGGATGATTTGGCTGTTGCTGAACATTGTTTACACAGCATCAATTCCTTCTGTTCCTTGCTCTTAACCCTCAGTGAAGAGGCTGGGAGGGGACTCAGCTGAGGCAGCTGATTCTGGGTGACCAAAAGGATATCCCATACCATACAACAATCATGCTGAATATCATATATCCTATATCATGCTCAACGATAAAATGGGAAGTTTTTCTGAAGTAGCTGTTGCTCAGGGACTGGCTGGACCCCTGCCTGCTGGTGGTGATTGCTCTTTCATCAGTATTTTTTCTTCACTTACTAAACTGTCTTAATGTAAACCCATGAGTTTGCTCACATTTTCCCTTCTTCTCTCTACCATCATGATGAGGGAGTGGGAGCAAGAGAGTGGAAGGACCTTATCTGCCAGCTGGGCTCTACCCACTACATTCCCTAAACTGCATTGTCACCTCAAATGGATGTCTGTGGCTAATTTGTGTCGTGTGCTCACAAAGAATCACACACAGTATCTCCTCTTATACTTCTGTTAAGTGTCATTGATAGTTTGTAGGCCTGCAGTAGACTTTTCAATGTGCTGGAGGCATTTCCAGAAGTGAGAAACCTGCCTGCCTAGCTGGTAAGAACCCTTCCTTCCACATAGAACTGACAATCTCTTTATAAAGAAATACTAGGATAGCCAGCAGAAAGTCCTCCTTACATATTTTATATGAAAATAGTCATATGAAGTTATATACCTTTCTTAATCTTTGAGTGAAATGAAGGTTGAAATCTGGGGTTTTCTTGTGGAATCTTAACACAAGGATGCATAAATAACCTCACAGCTGGTACCCTCTTGATCTGACCTAAATTGCAGGAAGTTATCTGAGCATGATATTCTGCTTGGTTTTCTTTAACCGAAGAAGACCAAAAGTCTTCAAAATAAGTTACATCCCGGTTTTGGTAGAAAAAAACTAGAAACTAGAAATTTTAACCTCTTCCTAATAAAGCTTGGTATGAAGTCAGATATAGCTCGCTGGGTTTCTTCTGTCCAGCCCGGCTATTCAGACAGGTTCCAGCTGGCTATATTTCCAGGAGTGCCCGTGTCCCAAAGGCACTCTGGCAGCGTCCCATGGACACTTAGCCAGAGAATCTGCAGCCTGCGTTGTGGTGCAGGAGCTAAGGACTGGTTAGCTATCAGCTGAAGTAGAAAGACGAGAGGGCCCTTGGTTTACCTTGTATCTGCGTAGCTTTATTGCCAGATGCTCTTCACAGGGGAAAGGCAGGGACCAAGAGGGAGAGCAAGGGTCAGACACCAACATGAGAGTTATTCCACAGGACCAATCACCAGGGGTGTTGGGGGAGTATAGGGAAGGACCAAGGCTACTTGGTCCTATGGGATCGAGAGGAGTAGGGGCCCAGGAGATAACAGGGGATAGTACAGGGGCTCAGGAGATAGCAGGGGATAGTACAAAGGCCTTGGGGGGAGGGAGGAAATGATGGACACTTGTGGGGGCTACTCTGGAATGTCCTGGGTTAGACCATGGTGATTTCACTTTCCCGGGGGAACTTGGCTCCCTTGGAGGGCCTCCACCAGTTATCTTTTTCTTCTTCTATGTCCTCTCCCCCATGGGTTTCGAAGGAAACCTCCACGGTAGCTACAGTCAGACAAAGTAGAAGAAAAATGCCTAGACACAACCCTCGCCCCCCCACCATGGTCTTGCAGGTGGGTGTTTAGTCTCTCACTGCCTTTGTGAAATCTATTGAATTTGCATCTTCTTTGATCTTATTTTCTTCTTCATTAGCTCTGAGCCCAGATTCTGTTCTCTGTTCTCCTAAGAGTAGTTTCAGTTTCTCTGCTTAAGCTGCAGTTGGCTAGTTTCCTGTTATGCCTATTGTCATCTGTCTGGGTTGTTATCTAGAAACTTTTTACTTTTTAATCAGAGCCCACCCTTTGGCTCATTGTGGAAACAAATCATATTATACCTTTATGTTTAAGGGAGCATCATGCTTATTTTAAATAGAAGCAAATGAAATATGCAGCCTACTACAAAATCACACTGATACACAACTGTCTAGGAAAACCTACCTAGAAGTTTTAACACTGCTTTTCCAGTGTTAGTAAGACAAAGGATTTTGGTGGCAGCTGCAGTATTTGTAACTTGATCCTGTTTCTCACTTGTAGTCTGCCACTCTTCTTTTCTCCATTTGTTTGAAATGTGTAAGGTCCAGCTCAGTTCGACTTTTTGGCACGGTTTATTTCATCTTTATGCTTTCTACTTCCAACATATATTATATTCTTTGCTGTTTCCTTGTGTGTGGGTTTCTGTGTATTTATTATTCCCAGTACCCTCTTCCAGCAGATGATTGCCAGACATTCATGCCATTTTAATTAATGAAATTTCACACCTTCCATCTTTGATGTTTTCAGTTCTTTATCTGATCTCTTTAATTTTGTGATTTTTTTCCTCCAAGAAAGAAAACCATCACTGAAGATGTAGTTTTGTTTGTCTAGACTCTGTTTAAATTATGGCGATTCCTGTTTGCTCCTTCCAGAGTTAATCTGGGTGATTAGTGTTTCTGCAGTGTCCTTGATATTTATCAATCTACAATGTAAGGTATGTTGGGTTTTATGCTGAGTGTGCATTTGATGAATAAAAGGACATCAAATGGTTTGTTGAGGAATAGAGACTAACAAATTCAAAAGCATTTGATTTTCTGTTTTGAATGCTAAGTTAGTCTCACAGTTTTGTGATTTCACCTAGAACCCTCTTCTCTAACAATATCAGCAATCTTTCTCTGCATTCATTCTCAGTACAGGATCTCCCATTCTCATTGATCTTCTACATAGAAGTTTCCATTATTTCAGTAACAATAAATTGACTTTGTGTTTCTTGACAGCTTTGACATTTTGCTGCGTTGTTTCATTCCTTTTCCCAATAGCAAACAGTGTAGCAGAGGCAGATTTTATAGAAAACTGTAGTAAATGGAGGCCATTCCTGGCAAATAAGCCTTTCAGTGCTGTTTGCTTAATGGCTTCACTCTAAACTAAGTATGTGAATGTACCTATTGGGCATGCAGGGAACATCTGAGCCTGAAAAATGGTCAAACAACACTTTTGCCAAGCCAGCAGGAAATGCACTCTGCTTTGAAGGTAGAGGCTGACTAAGCTGCTGTAATATAAAGAGTCCTTATTAAGAGAAGAACATTATGATCACATTGTTTGTAAATTTGTGATTTTTGGTGTGCAACACAAAAAAGAAGAGAGGAACAAAGAAATTGGCAGCTGTTCTACATTGGAAATGCAAGTATTATTTTGTGCTCTTTTATCTAAATGAAATGAGATTTGGAAATGAAAGAATAAAGTAGGAGTAGGAATCATTTAATGAAATGGAACTATGGGGAACATTAGCACAAAATCTTTAATTTCCAATTTTATTAGTATTAATGGTAATTTTTCTGAAAGCAAAAAGAAGTAAAGATAAGTTACTCTATTGGTGCCTGTCCCTCTCTTCTGTGGTTTCCACGTCCCTTCTCTCTGTTTACCCGTATACAGAAATACAGCAGGCTGTTTTCCCTGTGTATAATAGTAGCAGAAAAAAAGCAGTATGTGATTGTGTCACGTCTCATTGTACAGATTCTTATACCTGGTTACAGAACACTGCTTTACAGACAATTGTTTACAGCATGGGCTGAATACTACGAGAAGAAAATAAGGGAGAAAAAATTAGAACCAAGTACATTTATAGAATGTATTTAAAAAGTAACACAGGTTAATTATACGATGAAATGCCAATGTAAACCTGAAATAATAGAAATATCCTGACTATTCACATAAGCTAATATTGTTTGGCGTTTGTGAGTTCATAGGTAAGCAAGATCTGAAAAATAATGCTACTGATTGTCTTACAATCAGTTTGTGAAAATGAAAATAGTTTGTCCATTCTACAATCCTACAGTCTATCTTGTATGTCCGTACAGCAGAGTACTTTTGAATCCTTTAATGGAGTTGGAGGAGAAGGATTTGGATTAGCCAGATGTTTAGTTAAAAGAGATTCCTGGTTTACACCATAAATAAGTGCTTGAATGCAAACCCCTGTGACCCTGTGTGTGTGAGCATGCACGTGTGCATGTATCTGTGTGTTCATATATGAAAGTTTATTCATTATGGCTGCTGAAATTCTAACGGCCAAATCATCATGTGAAAAGTACTACTAACACGAATGAAGAAATGTCTGAGATCATCAGGCATCCTGTGGTTTGTACAGTTTTACAGGAAAGAGTTTGTACGTTTCTTACAGTAAAGAACCAGGAGGTCCTGGGGACAGCAAGATGAGCAGGAGCCAGCAAGGTGCCCTTGCAGCAAAGGAGGCCAATGGTATCCTGAGCTGCATTAGGAGAAGCACTGCCGGCATATTGAGGGAGGTGTCTGTATCCTCATGTGTGCTCAGCCCTGGTGAGACCACATCCTGAGTGCTGTGTCCAGTTCTGGGCTCCTCAGTACAGGACAGACATGGACTGGAGAGAGACCAGCACATGGCCACAACATTGATGAGGGAGCTGGAACATCTTTCCTGTTAGGAAAGCCTGAGAGAGCCAGGACTGTTCAGCCTGGAGAAAACTCAGGAGGAAAACTCACCAATATTCTACAAATATCTGAAGAAAGGGTGCAAAAGGGGCAGAGCCAGGTTCTTTTCAGCAGTGCCAAGTGCTAGAACCAAAGGCAAGGGGCACAAGATGAAACACAGGAGGTGTCATCTGATTATTGTAACTTTTCTACTGTGAGGGTGTCTGAGCACTGGCACAAGTTGCTCTGATTGGTGTGGGAGTCTCCACTCATGGAGATATTCAAAACCTGTTTGGACTTGTTCCTGAGCTGTTGGCTCTAGGTGACACTACTTCAGTAGAGGGGTTGGATAAGGTGACCTCCAGAGTTCCCTTCAAACCTCAGCCCTGCTGTGATCGGTTACTGTTCTTTTTCCTAGTGTCCTGGTTGCTACTATGGAGATACAGGATACTGTGTCTGGTGAAGATGGTTCTTTACCCTCCTCTAATATTTCTGCTTCTGGCAGAATGGTAGGAGAAGAAACATGAATTATTTCATATGGTCAGATGCACTTTGATCTGGCAGTAGAAGCCTCAATGGCTGCAGAACAGTGGAAGGGAGGGTTCAGAGTCCTCTGAGTTCCAGATCTTCATATTGTTATTAATGACACTTTTAATCTCTCTGAGGACTGAATAGAAAATTAAATTATTTTACCTTAGTAGGATGGATATTGCATGAACATTTCTTTTTTTAACCTCATTCAAAGGGATTTGAATAGCATTGACTTTTTTGAATTTTGGGAAGTTTTTTTCACCAAGAAAGAATATTCTTGAAAAGGAATACAGGCGCATTAAATGCCTGGAAAAGGGAAAGTGGCTGACCTTGTGGTGTTTGTCCTGCATAACAGCCTGAGGTATGTTGATAGTAAAAATGAAAGAGGCAAGATTTCATCTTGAGAAGAATAGAACAGGTAAGCATTGAGGCTTAAAGCAATGTTAGGGAGGGAGAGGAGAGAACTCTCTTCCAGAATCTGAGTGATGGAAGCAAGTAAAGTAGCAGTTTAGAATCTGCCGTGCATGCTTAATTATTTTGTGTTTTCTTTTTTATAAGTGAAGAACTTACTTTAAACTTCCAGTTTTTAGAACATGGTTTGATTTCTCCTCTAGATCATATAGTGCATGATGTAGTTTCATGTGAATCTGATCTTTTTGTTTACTCTGGTTTTCCTGGGGACTATCAATTGCAAATAAAATTTGTAAATGTTTTAGGCAAGGATTCTAAGAGCATGAAACTCAGGGCAAGTATGAGAATTTTAGGATTAGGTGTGTCTTTTGACAAGCATATGAATAATATACAAGTCAAGGGGAGGAAAAATAAAATTTGGAACTAGAGCCATAGGAAATGCGCTGCAAAATATCAAGATCAATTTTTGGCAACGAGTAGGTAGTATACTTGAAAGCTCCAGGGAAACACATAGTGTCAGAAATCTCTCAGGACTGCATCTCTCAAAATGGAAATTCAAGCTAAACCAAGGAATTAGGTAACCAAATCCAACCACTTCCCTCACTCCTTTGCTTAAAGTTTTTGTTTCCTCAGAAGAGATAAAAAAACAAATTATATGTCCACTTCTCAACTGTGCCAACTTAAACTGCCATTAATCTAAATCTATGCTAATATGATGAATTATAGATACACTTTCATGTTCTACAACATTTGTCACAGGGACGGTAACACCTAACTGAAAAAGCAAACAAAAAAAAGTAGTAACCTGTCAGTAGTTTCATTAAAAATTAACCAGAGTTTTAAATTTTTAGTTATCGGTAGATTTTATTTGGTTTAGAATACAACAGTTCATATTGTTTTACAATAGTAAGATAATTAAATGCATTTTGGAAGTCTGTAGATTCATCGCCTTCTTGGCACATCATGGTTAACGTTTTTATTTGATCTGTCTGCTTTAGATACTTACATACATACGTGTATGATCACATAAATACACGTGACTAACACCTTGGAAACCTTGGAATGCCCACATGCTCCTGAAAACTTTGTTTTGTGTCAGGCAACTCTCCTTGTTACCATGTTACTAACACTGTAAACCACTACTTCTCACCTGGTCCTGATATATCCCTCATTGGACTCCCTGGAGTATTTGGGGGAAGTGAAGGCATTTGCTGACAGGCACAGTGTGCCAGCTGACATATTCCTTACCTTAGTGTGTGAGGAATATTGTGTTTCCTTGAAATACATCTTGTTTTAAGAAATTGCACTAAAAAATGTATTTAAGGTGTATAAAACTAGACAAAAGAGTTGCATATGTCTCTAGAAGGTGTATTGGCATGATATAAGAAAAGCACAGATCATGTAAAGAAGAAATTTTCCTCACCTCTCCCTTCTTCAACAGAGAATCTTCAGTTTGCTTAGGAATCTGACAAAATTAGGCCCTTCTGAATACCATATACCATATATATTCATTAAATAAAAGCCTATTTTATCAGAGCATTTTCATTTTTATGGGCATTTTTTCATTCTGAAGACACCCTTTTATATAGAGATCTTTGTTTTAGATACAGTGTTACCTCTTTTAACTCAGACTAATATACAACTTCTTGTTAGAACTCTTCCCATTTTTGTAACTCAGCATCTATAATTTACTAAGACATGTTTCACATTGAATCTTACTTTAGAAATAGAATATCCTGACTTGAAAGTGACCCATGAGAATTATCAAATCCATCAGCATATAAACACATAATGCTTGATACAAAAATCTCTTGGGTTAAATGTTTGTAGATTTGAGTGGTTATTTATTGGACAAGAACCAGAACTGGAGAAGCTGACTGATTTGGACTGAGAACTTGTTCATGGTGATGGGCTCAGAACACCTTTGCCTAAGTGCTGTAATACTGTAATGTGTTAACAACATGTTGAAAACGTGTGTAACTTCAGTGTCACTCTGCAAAGGTGAAGTACAGGGAGAGAAACTGATTTCCACAGTTGATAGAGTCTGCACTATTCAAGAAAAGTAAGTCCATTTTCCAAATTTCACTCTACATTTTCTAGTCCTCTCAGGCCAATATCTTTTCCATCTTTCTCAGGGGCCATGTCAAACAGAGACAACTGAAAAAGATAAATTACAGTAGTTGAACTTATTAAGAATTGCAATAGCAAATGCAGTAAGTGAATCATGCATTATGGTTATAAACATAAACACTGAAATTGTTTAGAAAGGGGACAGACATTGCCAGCCATAAAGCCTAGGAAGGTCCTTCCTCACATCAGAGTTTTCATATCCTTTCTGAAAAGCAACATTGCACTTGTTTAGGTGCAAGCCAAGAGCAAATTTAAAAGATAGGGATCCTGGCCAAGGATGAACTTTCATAAAATGGTAAGGGAATTTCTCAGTACTCTTGAATCTTTCAGACTTACTGGTTTTAATTAATCCTTTGTGGTTTAATGCACTACTCTGAGCTAGGACTGTCAGAATCATGGAAAATTGATGGTGAAGCACTTATGCCCAAGATTTAGACTGCCAGTCAATTTAGATGAAGAAATGATGCAAGAGGAATGTGAATGTTGGTTTATGGTGAGCTGGTTCCCCCCGAGCCTGGGACCAGGCAGATGACTGGTCTGGTTTCCACTGTGAAGCACAGCAATGCATGAGGTGCTTTGCCAGTTCAGATCCAATGTGAGAGGATAGTCTCAGTTACCTGCTCTGCAGCACGGGAGACTGGAAGAACTATTGACTTGCTGGTTTCCCATAGCAGAAATTATCAAGGTTGCTACCTTTGTAACCCCTGATTTGAGTGGTTAGAACAAATGAGACATGAAGAGTGGAAATGTAAACCCTAGGCAGTTTGGGGATTTATTTTCTCCCCCTCTTCTGCCTATATTATTATGCTTTACCGTTCTTGTTTCATGAAATTCTAGTGCAAGGGTTCAATACCCATGGCAGATACAATAAAAAGAGATTCAGGGTAATAACTGTAAATTCTTTTAAAAATTCAGTAGAGGTAGTTAGATGAAAAAAATCTGGATTTCACTTACCTCTTTAACTCCTTTTTAGTTGTGTTGGTATAACTCAATTAAAATTATTTGGGGATGTTTGACTCAGAATCACAATATCAGTGTAAAATCATCTATTAGATTAAAATATAAATTGAATGAAACTTTGGTGTTATGTATAGGTTTATATAGTACTTCATTTCATATCCAATATGAATCAGGATGGAGAAGATTTCAGTTCCTTTGTGTTTCACACAATTTATTGATATGATTGCTTGTAGGGAATTGTAGCAATACATATTGCCATTTTGCCTTCCCGTTTCTATACTAGTACTAGGACAGAAGCTGAAGCAATATTCCTTCTCCCATATTTTAAGTTTTTCTTTTATTACTTTTGTTTGAGAGCTAACAGTACTTTTCATTTTCCTACGCATTGGGAAATATCATTCAACTCTTTGTCTTTTACTCCATTATCTAAAAATAAAAATGCTTGTGCTTTAAAATTTGAACTGAGTATGGAAAATGTTATTAAAAACAAATATTAGAAAGTGAAGTAATGAACAGTATAGATATATAAAAGACACACACTCCCCTGCCACTGTCTACTTCAGCAGGACTTCACAAAGGGAGGTGCATTTTTCTCTCATTAGTAGCTATACAAATTAACCAGACTGTCCTTGTCCGTTTGGCTTGAAGTACCAGAGTTTAGATGAATAAGGTTTAATTTTTATTCATTGATTTTTTTAAAAAATTAAATCAACAAGAACGAAAGTATTCCTTTTTTGGCAAGGTGAAATCTGAGTCACTAATGCTGATTTTTAATAAGGCTTTGAAAACTTTTGGGCTGGAAGAAAGTACACATCCCATATATAGCATGTTGCCTTGAATGCAGGCAAGTTTCAGTGTTCAGTACATGAAATATAAAGGCAGAATAATGTCCTGTTGGATTAAGCCCATTCTGATTACCTTGCTGCTAATTTGATAATCTGTATATTTCTATTTTCTGTTGTATGTAATTCAGTATTTAAGAGAGGAAAATAGGTTGTAAAATGACATTTTTAAAGAACAAATTCTTCTTTAGGGGGAAGCACCACCACCACAATACATGCAATTTAGGTGTAGCTTTGTTTGGGTTTTTTTAAACATTATTTTTCGTTTTCAAAATTTTTTTTTTAGTGGGCTTGATATTGAAGTTCAGTTGCAGTAGGCCTCAAGCAGTTTAAAACTGAGATGGATAGCCAAATTTATATCTCAAATTTGAAGAGAATACAGAGGTGAGATTATGGCTTGTTTAATTTCAGAGTCCATTATGGCTGTTTCATATGATTCTAATCACTAGCAGAAAACAAAACTATAGTAAAGAAGCTATTATCTAAGTTGAGGTGAACCATGTATTAGTAAATACAAGTTAAATTTCATTAGAGTATTCGAAACTGGGCACTGAGTTATTTTGTTTGAAATATTGCATTTGAAAAGTCTTGCAATGTATTGAAGAGAGTTATACAAATCAGACTCCAAAATTAGACGTATTTCAGGAATCACAAAGATGTGAAAACTACTAAATAGTGTATTGTGTACACTGTAATATCGATAGTGAGAATTTTTAAGATATATACAATTTATCTTGAGTGCAGACAAGTGAGGAAAGATTTTGCTATGCTTTCTTTTCTTTCCAGTTAATCATATTTTTAAAATAAACACTCAGATCTTAAGCTAAAACCTCATTATATTATTTATGAATCTGTAGTGAATTGACAGCATGTAAATTCATTTCATTAGGAACTCATTCTAGGTTAATTCTATCTAACAGCAGCTTAATTTGGGCTAGTCGGTAAGGGACGTTAATAAATGATTTGGCATATGTGTGTGAACTTTTCCTACAAGGTAAGTATCTCTACTCATTTTTGTCAAGTATAAAGGGCGTTTAAAGAGCATGGTTACTATATGTCAAACATATCTGAATAGATTGTGAATAGTGAATTTTATTAAACTAAATTTCAGTAGTTGCTTTGGCCCTGACATTTTCAGGCAATTTAAGTTCTACAGTTTGTCAGCATATTAATGTATTTTTGTAAATGGAAGGGAATTCAACTACATGTGAAGTCTACATTTTAATATTCTGCTAAACACAAAAGGTATCTGTTCTCAAAAATAGAAGAATAAAAGCCACTTACTTTTGATTATATACATCATTAGCTCTTATTCCTATATATCTCTAAGATATTATTTTTTTGTATAGATAGCATAGCAGAAAAAAATGCAAGTAATTGTTTGACCAAAATGTGTATAATGTAGTTATAATTAAAAACCAAAGAAGTAATAATTTTAAGATTGCTTTAGAGGAATGCAGTACCTTCAAAATATGGACTTATCAAGGTAAGAGAAATTATTAAGAGGCCAGCCAGTAGTAAGGGAAAGGAAACCATGTTGTTAAAATATTCACCATTATAGTGTTTGGGGAAATATGCAGATAAATGTTGATTTCCAAACCAGGTGACTAATTTGCTCTTCAGTGTGCAAAATGGATCCTAGGTTGACATAGTGAATTTTCCCTATACCAGAGTCTTGGATGAACTTAACCTGACACAGTAGCTATCATAAAATCATATTGTATCTGACCTTTGCATTTATTGATTTGTTTTCTTTTTTGTTTGCTCATCTTTACAATCCTGAGAAACAGGACTTTTTTTGAAACACATGCATGGTATGACTGAGACAATCATAGGAGGCTTAGGGAGAAAAAAAGGAGCAGAGCTTTAACAAGTTGATTTGTGCAGCCAATGTTAAAACACTGTTCAGTTGTTCATTTCTGGGGGGGTCAATGTTACAGGTGCCATGTAGTATCCAGCTCAGAATCCTGTAACCATTTCTGTCTGTGTTCATAATAATTTTGCAACAGATCCTGCAACCTGATAATTTGAAAATTTATTTTATTTACTATTTATAAAAGGCAGGGGAAAAATTTATAAGCATCTCTTATAAAAATTAAAATGTGAAACTTAGTAGGGCAAGACATCTTCAAAGATTAGCAGGTATATTTTGTTATGATGATGGCAGCAAAAGCAGACTGCTGGGTGTATATCCATCTTGGCAGTCCATCACACTTATTTCCGTGCCAGAGTGGCTGGCAAAGGAGGAAGAGAAAGACTATTCTATTGTCTGTAATCCATATCAATAACCTCTGCCAGCCTTTTTGGTATATCAAATAGTATTGATTTCTTAATGTACAAAGTTAACTTGGAGGAGAGTATTCATGTCCAGTTCTTGAATGAGGTTTTTGTTTCTTTTTAAGTTCAGGAAGCTTCATTGTAATCCTCTGTGTTTGTTCCACAGAGAAACCATCTTCCCTTTGCCATACTTGAACTTTGTTGACTTTACGTGCCACCTTGTAGATGGTTACATAACTTTCCACATTGTTGCAGTGTAATAATATATCTCTTTCAAAGTCTTAACTTCCTGTAAGCCTTTGCTGCTAAGGAAATAAACAATGAACTGTTCATGAACTCTTTGAGTCCTCCCACGGGTTGGAGGCCAGTTCACTCTGTTTATAGGGTATGGCATGGCACAGTGTATTATGTTCCAGAGTGCTTGAGCAGTGCAGAGAAAAGCAATTCTCCTTGCTTCAACTGTATTGTACTTGTACAGCTTCTCAGTGTGCTGGGAGAGAGACAGCTCTTCTTTCCTTTTAGTGTGATTGATTTTTAACCTCATTTACACCTGTACCATCCACAACACACTATGGTAGAGTTCCACAACTTAATTTTGAGTTGTATGAAAGGCAAACTCTTTACGTTGCTTTCATCTTCACACTGATTTATGTCATTTCATGCCCTTTTGATTTTGTATTTTGAGAAACTGTGAAAACTGTTTATTCATCTGCACACTGGTCTGTTCGGTCTCCAACTGACACGGAGTTTTCCTGACTGCAGATTCCTGGTCTGTACAGCCACTCTGTTCAAAAACTCTCATATGTATCATCATCCTTATATACCTTATAATTTTGCATATGGTGACATTTTTGCATATTGTGGAATCCTATCATCAGGATTTTCATTTTGCTATCCTGAGTAGTGCAGAAAACATTGAACCACTTAAATACATTGAAGTCCACAGACTCTAATACAGACTTGCAGAGAGAATTTCTAGGGGCTCTCCATATTGAGGAACCTCACCATTTATTCGCAATTTTTCTGCTTCTGTTTTAACCATTCTTCTAATTTATTGAATGCCTTCCTTGTTATCCCAGGGGACTGAGTTAGTTTAGAATCTGTTAGCACAGAAACTTGTTAAAATCCTTTGGAAATCAAAGGCTATATGCCAAGGCATCCTTTTTCCACATAGTCAGTGTTCCTCCTGTGAGTTACAATTTCCCTTTCCAGAAACCCTCTCAGCTATTCCCCTGTACATTATGTTCATTTACACATCTGTTAATTCTGTTCTTCAGTGTAATTCATAATCACTGTCTTGAGTGGAATTGGGACTTACTGATCTCTAGTTTGAGGTATGTCCTTGCATGCCCTAATCTTGTCCCCATTTTCAAAATCATACAAAGCAAAAAACCCAAGCCCCCCTCCACTCCCCCAAAAAATCCATGTCCAACGTTCCCATGGTTTGGATGCCATTTTAAGTGATGACCACGGTGATTTCTCATAAGAATCCCAGGCAAACACTGTTTGATCATTTTCTTTTTTTGCCACTGTTCACTTTTTAGGTTTTTTTGAGAAACATTTTCTAGTAGTAATTCAATTTGAGACAGATCTCTGATGTACCACAACTAAAAAGGGGTTCCATCATGGGAACTTCCCAGAACTATTCTTTATTAAATTTTGATTTGGTGAGTCATTTACATTTCCTGCTAGAGCCTTGTCTCTTTGAACATTCTCTTTATACTTTGATGGTCTATTAGCCCTAAAGCCTTTCTGGCAGGCTTAATGCTCCTGTTGGGCTTTAAAAAGCATTTAATGCTTTCCATTATGCTTTCAGCAAATTGTTCCTTGGGATATTTTTATTTTTCTTTCTGCAACTATCTAAACCTGACTTCATGTTCATTGTTAAAAATGGATCCTTGGCAGTGCATAGCAACTTCCTGTTCTCTGTGTTTTCATTGCCCCTGCAGTGATTCCCATTTTAGTAGGTCCTTAGGCATCTTTGAAACGTGATTAATGGTACTAGAAATCTTCTGAGCAGGGAAGTAGTAAATTTACAAATTTCAAATCTTCCCTGTTTACCATTCCCCATGACCTGTATTCCTCCATAAAAAAATAAATACCTGATTAAAGCTAGTGAAACACACTTTTCACTGGTGTTGCACCATACCTATTGTGCTGTCTGCGTGTCCCAAACTCTGTTTTTAAATCTATTGTTTAAGTTTATTTTTAAGTCAGTACTTCTTGTCTTGCTGTGATTTCTTTTCGTGTTCATTTTTTTCAATAGAATTTCATCAGAGAAAAAATGGATTTTCAGGAGTAGGTAAAATTATGCTCCAAATATTTTTATAGAAACTTAATTATTTTTAAAATTGATCACAGTGACAACAAGCAAAAGAACTGTGTGCATTTTTTCCTTTGCAGATTTCTGGACCTATCTACAATTTCACTGGCTGTATAAAAGTCGTGGAAATCAATAACATTGGACCTTTCAATATCTCTAACGCTGTGGGAAGAAGTAATGTTGACAATTGCAGGTAAACTGCCCTCTATGCCTTTCCAAATTGTAAGAAACTGTGCTGATTCTTGCTTTTTTTCTTACGCAGGATGACCATTTTAGATAATTTCAACAATGGTTACAGGAAAAAAAAAAGACAAAAAACCCCAGGGAGACAGATAGCTTGCTTTCTTTTATGCTTTTGAAGCATTTTCTTCATGGAAGATTTTATTTTTTGCAGAGTAGTTCAATTAAGCTTGGCAGCTTATTTAGAGTGAGTTGTCACACCCTGAATGCTGAAACAGTATACTGAAAAAGATGATCTGCAGGAAAATACAGGACTGGGAAGTGGGGAGATGTGTTGGTTGCGTTTTACTCATGACTTTGGGACTTCCATTAATCTTGTTACAAATATGGATGACTTGATGCCACATTTACTCTACAAAAGATTGTGAAAAATGCTGAAAAACCTTGTTTCTGAATACATTTAAAACCCCAGCTGATTTCAGTTTTGCATATTCACATTGCTGTTGGTCATGCATTGATCAAAATAAAAAGCCATACAGGGGCAGTGGTGTACATTAGGATTCTATTCTGGAATATAATAGGTTTAAACATGGAAAAGTGGAAAGCAAAGGAAAACAAGTGAATTGCATTTCAAAGTGAATTGCAAATGAAGTCCTTCAGAACAGAGTATCATTTCAGACGTAGGATGTACATGTCCTAGATTCCTGGAGGACATTATATATGGCTTTTTACATTTGACTTTTTTCCCTAGAATTTACAGAATAATTAAAATAATGTTCATGTGCTTGCTTAAACATTATCCTCAAAATCTAGTGGTAAACTGCTAGATCATTAATTAAAGATCTGTGAGATATGAACTCTGCACTCACCTCCACCACTAAGCCCTTAATGAACCTACACATATCCCACTCAAAGTTATGAAAAGAGTGTAAACCCACAGTCTAATAAAATACCTGCCCCCAGTCCTAGGCATCTAAGCTTTTGCCAGTAGAACTTACTCTGAACACAAAATTCAGTTTGTTACCCCTGCATAGACCTGCCACCATTTCTTTTAGAACAGCAACTCAGTGTCATCTCCTTGTCCAAATCTGATGAAGAAATAAATCTTTGCACCCTTCAAACTCCCCAAAGCATTTTGTTTGGAATATGTTCTTTAAGTGTGTTTAACAAATGGTTTTGGGTCTAAATTCTGCACAAGAAAGAAAACCCTGGCCTCTGTTGCAATAAACCCCAGATAAGAAAGAAGCAATGTCTCCTCTCTTGTCTTTCTGCACAGTTTCATCAGAAATTCTCCTAATCAGAGCTATGGTGTCCTTCAAAATGAAGGCTCATACTCTTGCCTGTGAAACTATGCCTCTGTGCAAAACAGAAATTTATAAGGTTGAAAGAAAGTAAAGAAGCTACCTCATATCTTTCATTCAGGTATTAACTTACATGGAAAAATCTTGACTTCAAGGGGTATTTATACATTAGAAATTTAGTAATCATGGTGAAAAAAGAATTGTAAACCATCTCTGGTGTCTCCTCTGGTTATTAGATTAGGAAATTGTTCTCCATTTTGCATATGGGTTAGAGCTTTGATGTCCCAAATCCTAGGCAAGAGGTAGTTCTGTTTTTTAAATTACTAGGTAAAAACAGGATAACTTAAAAAATCAGAGCTCTTACCATCTTTTCTGCTTTCTTTCATTCTCCTTAATAATACTTGCCAATTCAAGTGCTTACATCCTTGAGCTTTTTGACACCATTCTTTTTTGCTGTTTTTTCCTGTTAAACAATTTATATTAAGTATCAATAGTAGTTTTGCTCCAAGAAGCAAAAAGACCTATGAGAACAGCTTTGTCCAGTCTGTGTATGTCACGTAGGGATACAGACAGGAAAGAGGCGGCTTTTAAAAAAAATCAGCTTTTTTCCTTTTAAATTTTAATTAGCATAGAATGCTACATTATCTGCTATAATATAATCTATAGAATTGTATATCAAGATTTATTGAATTCTGTATTGATTCTGATACTCCCCTTCATAGTTAATTAGTGTACAAATATGGCTTATATGGTATAATATAGACATTAAATATGGCTTTATTTGGATCAGAACTCAGTGATTACAGTTTGGGACTGTTTCTTGCAAATACTTGTTGTGCATATGTTACTGGTGGTAACTGTTGGTGTTACTGATGGTGAGGACTGATGGTGTTACTGATGCTACTGAGGTGAATAAAATGACATGACTGTTTGTATAGCTGAACTGTGGATTATAGTCATGTACATAAGAGGAGGATGGAAGAATGTTGGGTCTTCTCAATCCTCTATGCTAAGCAACATGTTCCTTTTACCTCCCTGCTTCTTCAGAATGCTGCAGAAGAGCTTAACAGTGTCCAGCCCCATGCAGTCCACACAGACATGGCACCATCCTGGTCCAAATCACAGTTATTCCTGTCTGGGAAAAGCTGAATTTCTGCAATGGAACTTGTTGTACTTAGTCTGTTGAAATTCAGAGTAATTTCAAAAGATAGTTGAAATTATTCTGAATTTCCCTTGGTGGGGAAGGAAATCCATAGAAATGGACTGCTTGGAAGCCTGGTAGACATTCTCCTTATTCATTCCTGCTCTGTGACAAATGAATTTCATAGCTGCTCACACTTAGCAGCTATCATTTGCTTTTCACTTTAGATATAACACACATTCATCTTGACATCATCAGTCCTTAAACATAGTCTGCTTCCCTGAAAGCACCTACAAAGCTCAGCTGTCAGTCCCCTTTTGCAAGACAGGCTTCTGGGGAATATGGATTTGCTTTGAGAAGGAAGGGGAAAGTGATTGAAAAAAGTTGTTTAAGTAGGGCAATAATGGATTATATACTTTGCAAATACAAGTAACAAGTGAATACTAGAAAGCCTGGTGTAATTTATGTTGTATTTTCAGAATTCATATGGTTCTGTAGATGCAGTATTGCTACAGTTGGAGCTGCCTAATAGTAGCAAAGAACTCTACAGTGTGGCAGACAAAGCAATCCAGTTTCTTCTACAAGTGCATCCCTGTATTTGTCACTCAGTGGCACTGTCTCTGTTCTTACTGTGGTAGTTTTTCTTTAATAGGCCTTCTACTCATCATCACCTGTTTGTAGCCTTCTAATCCTTTTAAATGCCCTGCTTTTACATATTTAGCATACTCTAGTGGCATTCAATTATCCTACTGGGTTTTGTCCTTCTTGGTGCCCCAGCTGCATGAATTACTTTATTATTGTGGACATGCTGACACTTCTTAAAATGTATGGGTTTGTGAGTAAATTTTAAGCTTATGATTTTTTAATAGGATTGAAAATTACTCAAATTTGTTCTGCCATCTTTTTAACTGGATCTGTTTGTATTTTAAAATACCAAAAGGATGATCTAATATGTACAAGGAATATGAGGAGCTTTCAAAATTATGTTTTAGAGATAGTTCATTAACCTCTTCAAAACTATTGACATCACTATTTCAGGACAAGAGAGTGCCCTTCATAGGATATTATATACTGCATGTTCCTTATCTCAGAGATTTACATTACTGTTTTAAAAATGTTCAGAATTCTGAAATGTAAAAAATTGCACTGTAACATCTACTGTCTAAAATGCTCTAAATATATTAGGGCAATGATATTATTTGTTCCTTTAAAATTCATATATTTTAATGTAAATATCCTACACTACAAAGGAGAGAGTTATTTTGACTTGGTAGAACTGAATCGGAGATGGAGACAACATGGAGATTATCTTTCATGTCATGTTGGAAGCAGGTGTTAAGTTCTGCTTAAATTCAAGAAGATGATTGATACAGGCAGCACCAGTCAATGGTATATAATCAAAGACCAAAAACTTGCAATAATCCTTATCATTCTGAAAAATGGAAGATTTCTGTGCATGCTCATAAGCACTGAGGTTTCAGACATGAGGTTTTAACTCAGTTAATCTGGCCCAGATCCTTCTGCTATTCACGTGCATCATTATTTAGCATGGAGTTCATAGGTAAATTATTACATGACACCTCAAGGACAGAGAGCATGTAGGAGGGCTGTTCTGCACCGAGAGCTCATCAGAACTTCCTGCCATTAAATGTAACCAAGGTGAAACAAGAAATGGTAGAATAATGGTATGGGCAAGAGAAGGAGTTTGACTCTCTGAGTAGAATGGCAGCCATAAAGTACTCGAAGCTATGCAGCTTTGATTTTCGGGAGAGGTTATAATGGAACCGTATCAATTAGTAAAGGTAAGCCTCCAATAGGTAGTTTTCTAGAATTATGCTAGACTATATAGTTATGTAAATCTTGTCAAAGTTTATTTTAAGATTCTCTTTAAATTACACCCATCTCAGAGTTATGAATATATTGGCAATTTTGAAAGGGATTATATAATAATCAGTAGTAGTAGTAGATGGACAATTGAAAATAACAGATCCCTGATAGCATTTTTTAAGAAAGGAAAACTCTTTTATTTTTTTCCTTCTTCTGAAGGAAGATACTTGTGTTATGTTAATGCAATATGAAGCTTCTTTAAGTGTTTCAGAAAATGTTACTGGAATAGATTTGCAGGATAAATGACTATCACTTCCAGTGAGAGTTCAGATGACAGATATAAATGAAGCTTTGAGTCACAGTATTAAAAGCTGGTGTTTACTGCAGTTCGTTTCTGTTTTAGTGTCTGGGAGCTATGACTGCTATATATTGCTGTAAGAGTTTACTGTAACAGTTTACTACATGTACTAAATTCAAAGGTTCCAAATACACACACACATAGGAAATATATACATATACATATACACATATACCTGTATGTATCCAAGCCCTGTTTGTTTCATTTTAAAAAAATATCCTATCTACAAAACAGAAAAGTACTGTTTACTGTTTTCCTAAGAGAAGTCTGATTGATGGATGCACATGTACAAGAGTGAATTGGACTCTCAGAGAGGAGCTAATAAGCTAAGTTCTTCATTACTACCCGTTGGACAGATTTGTGGTAAATTTAATTTTTTTAAAAGATTTTACTTTCTTATAAATTTATCGCAATATGTGTTTTCCAGGCTGAAACTGAGCTTTATTTCAGCAAAAACTCTGATTGCTATTTGCATTTTGGAAAGAGGCTCCTGAAAGTGCATTACCCAAGTTCCATTCCATCAAGAGGACTGCTGGGTTTCCTAGTATATGGCAATTTTCTCAGGAGCTATGCAATACACTTTGGAGAGCTCTACGTGTTTTCAGTAAGCCCTCAGTTCCACTTACCCCTCACTCACACACTCATGCACTTTCCAACAAGCTCCAAGTACCCTTCCTCATGTGTGAATACTCCCTTTTCCATTCCATAGTTTTCTGTGATATTTTTACAAAAATCTCCACAGACCTCAACACCATTGTGAAGTCAGTCCCCTGTGCAATCTTTTCCACTGTGGAACTTCTCGTTTTTCACTATATAAAAAAACATCACAACTCAGAGCATCTGACACCAGGCATCTGAAGGTGTTTGACTTCTGTCTTTGGAATGAACTGCATACTTTAAAAAGGGGAAAGTTCATCTGCTGAAAGTTATTTTTCAGTCAGTTGTGAAAGTCCTACAGTTACCATTCCACTTTCCAAGGAAAGTGCTTATGCTGGTGCATACTCTATGTTAGAGCTCATCCTGAGAGTCCATAGAAGACTCAGGTCGTGTTAAAAAGTTTCTTCATATGAATCCCCCTGAACTGAAAAATTTAAAGTCAAGCAAACATACAAAGTGGCTCAAAATCAAAAGAGAAATCACAGAGTTCCAAACTTAAGCTCTTCTGTCCACTTATATTTTAGTTTATGAATAAATGCTAGATCCAATAAAAAGTTAAATTCTTACATCCCAACATGTCAATTCGTACATTATCTGCTTTTGTATTTTCTTAGCAGTTTACAGTTATGTTATTAATTCTGAAGCACAAAAAAAAAAAGACAAAAAAGAATATACAGTGCCCATCAACATTGTAGAAGAAAATGATTAAATGAAGAATACTGACACTACTAGTTTTATTTATTCATCAGGTTTTATGAGGTTTTTTTGGTTAACATGGGGATTGGACTAAATGTTTCTGTAACACAGAACTGAAGATAAAGCTTCAGAAATATCATTCATTTGTATTCACCACATACATGATGCTTGATATTATGCTAATAACAATTCTGACATAGAGAGTGATAACAAGAATTTGATCTTCTTTATGCATTTATTTTGTTACTTTTTTTCCTCTCTCATCTATTACTTTTGCTGGCTGATAGCTTCTGTGTGTTTGCCTCTTACTCCTTTTCTAGGGCCTGGGTTGCTTTCATATGCTTTCATCCCTTTACTTGATTTGTGCTTCTTGATTTCCCTCATCTTTTTCATCTGTTTTGCAATATTTTCTTTTTCTTTGTGAGTTTTGCTATCCTGTACCATTTCCTTTCTGCTCTCTGTGTTCTTCCTCTTCTGGCATTCCTGTTCAGAGAATGACTTTTCAGTGATAGACTTCAGTGTTTAAAAAAAAAAAAAAAAAAAAGAGGAAAAAAGAAGTGATAGATGTAATCTTCCCTACTGTTGTAAATCCTCAAAATCACTGTAGATGTTATACAAGGCCTTTATCTCAATATTTTGAAGTATTCTGAGAAAATTGTTTCTGATGAATATTAGATAAATCCACATGTCAAATATATGCAGGTGAGATAATGTGTGTTTGCAAACATTACATTTCTCTGCTTGTTTCTGGAAAAGATTGTCTCTCATCAGCAAATCACAAAAGGATATGTTGTTCAGCCTGGAGAAGGCAGGGCTCTGGGGAGATCTTCTTGGACCCTCCAGTACCTGAAGGGTGCTTCCAAGAAGGCTGGGGACAGACTTTTTTTAGAGCATGTAGTGATAAGAAGGACTGGCTTTAAACTGAAGGAGACTACATTTAGATGAGGTGATAGGAAAAAATTCTTTTCTGTGAGGGTGGTGAGGCACTGGAACAGGTTGCCCAGAGAAGCTGTGGATGCCTCATCTCTGGAGCTTTTCAAGGCCAGGTTTGGTCAGACTTTGTGCTACCTGGCCTAGTGGGAGGGCCTGGCCAATGACAATGGAGAGTAGGAACTAACCGATCTTTAAGATCCCTTCCAACCCAAATCCTTCTATGAGTCAGATTCTGACTACTTTGGGAAGGAGAAATATGTGTTAAAGGCTTGTTACAGCAAGAGTCACTATCTGCTATGGACTCTTTACACTGAGTATAGATTCAAAACCCCACAAACTGCTTGGTGTATAAAGTTGCTGTATCAATCTAAAGCACATTCATGAATCATGGAAGTGAGAGACATTGCCTGTCAGATGCCTGTTCACTAGATCATCACAAGTTCTTACACAGGAGATAAGAGAATTAAGGATGTGACAGAGCTCAGTGGACCAGCAGGAGGAAATTCTGGGACAAAGGACAGCTCAGTGAATCCTCCATTCTTAGAGCTTCCTCGCTGTGAGGACTGACCAGAATTAGAAGGCTGCTGAGATAGTTTAAAAGCCTTATGGAAATCTTTCAGCCTTTCTTACGTGAGGATAATGTGGTTTTTAATGGTTGGAAAGGTTTAGGATTTCAGGTGTATATTTTTAGCTGCAGCAAAGAAGAATGTTTTACATCAAAGATCATAGTTCCAGTAACACTACAAGTTGCCACAACATTTGGGTTGTTCTAGGTTATCAGCAATGTTCATTTCCTTTTGCCAAATTTCTTTGAATATTTATACTTCCCTGGAAATTCTGTCATCCAAAAAGCACATTATTAACTTTTGAAATGTAAACACATAAAAAAGCACAAGAAAATATATTTTAAAGATTTATGATCTTTATATTTTTTTATATTTTTTTCATTAATTAATATAACTTTTACATTTTAGATTTCAACACAGCTTCCCCCAAAACCAAAATAATATTGTAAATGTGAAAATAAAAGGTATTTCCAAGAATTAAAAATTAAAAATGTGAGAACATACCGACTTTCCTGTAAAACTTGCACAGATTCACAGAATAGAAGCTAAATTTGAAGCCATTTTTCAAAGCTCTTAAAATTTTACTACATATGTTTTTCACAGTATTAATAATACCATGTGTCATAGCCATTGAAATACTCTTTGAAAACTTTACCTTAGTTCTTAAGAAAAGTTATCTTAGTGACATAAGACATCAGTAGCTTCCTGAAATAATCACTTGAGCTTCTAGCCAGACAGATATGGGAATAATAAAATCCTTTTATTCTTTCTTAGAATAGAAAAAATAACCTCAGTTTTGTTCTGTCCATTTAAAACTTGGTTTTAAAGATGGGTGCATGTATGATTTGACAAAGTTTTGCTTTAAGAATATTTCCCTATTTACATCTGTTATGAGCCATGGTTAAGAAAAGCTGAGTATATAAGATGATGAATTGTCTGAAAACAATCAAATGGTAAAATAAATTATCTTGCATGCTTTCTCTATTGAACTACAGTCACACTTAACTTTAGTGCTAGCATTTGCTGTCATTCCAATTACAGAAAGTTGGAAATAGAGAAGAAGTGTTTTGTTATATACTCAAAAATAATTAAACTTTGGAACAGGTTTCCATGACTTCCAAGTTATGTGCAGAAAGTGCCTCGCAATGGAGCTGTAGTTGCTCCTGTTATTATACCAGACTGCATTGTGAAGAGAGGCATATTAGAGAGAATAAGTAAGAATGAAAGTCACACTGAAAGAAATAATTTGCCTACTGCAAACTTGAATTGGTATAATACTTTCTCTTTGACTTTTAAATTTTATACAGAAGTAATAGGAAATCTTCAGAGCTGCCTTCAACTTCTAACAGCCAGAATGACAAGAGAAAAGTTTGGAAGTTCAGTTTTATTCTGTCTGGCAGCTTTCTGCTGGTATCCATTCTATGTCCTTCACTGTGTTGGTGAATAGACCATGGACTTTGTGACTTATAAAGTATTTGTGGGTTTGTAACAGTCTCATTTAACAAAGCTAAAAGTGAAACAATCCTCATCATAAAACCTTCTGTGATTTTATAGAAAATGAAATCCATCACATAATGTTCCACTATTTTTTATATTTTCTACAATTAAAAAGACTGAACTTCTCTTTGGCAGAGCAGTTATACTTATGTATTTTGATACTATAAATCAAATTTTGATATATTAATATGCAATTGACTTAATAAAAGGTATCTAAATTAAAATAAAGCTCATCTAAAATTGCTCAAACATTGCAGATTTAGTTGAAAAGCCTGAAAAAAAGGCAATATTAGTAACTTTCTCGAAATTAGCTTTGTGCAAAGCTTCATATCTGCATTACTTTAAACAGGCCAAACCGCGAAGGCAGAGCAATGTCCTGAAGAGTTACTTTTAGTTAATTAGGCAAGCAACTCAATGTAAGCTTCTGGGGCAAAAAGATAAATGTAATTTTTGTGTGTGTGAACAAGAAAGGAGGAAGACAATTTCCTTTCTGTGTACACTATTGATTGTGATATTGGTTGGTACTGTGTTTCATTGTGTCCTGGTGTGCAGTGTAGCAGAACCTAGAAAGCATAAAAGATGAAAGATATAATTCAAAAACACTTAAAAAATTGGTGATATTTTTTATAAAAAGGGATGCAGAAAGATACTTTAATAATTCAGTGTCTCAGGTATTTTTGCTGAAGGATCTATGGGGATTATGGTGTATACAAAGGTAGCACACCTGTTCAATGAAGAGAAGCACAGGATGCAGAGTAGGTTTCTTTAGCTGAGCAGAGACCTGTATGTTAGAAACAATGGCTGAAAGCTGCAACTAAAGGTCTGAATTGGTAATTACCCCCCAAAACAGCTGTAGTATAAATGATGATAATTGGTACAAACTACCAGTACTTCATATCTTTCTAGAAAGGGTTCTCTAGGCAGCCGTAACTTAGTACAGTTGTAAATATAGGAATTGCTAAGACCTGAGATGAACAGAAGAGATAGAACTCTAATGCAACCTGCATTTAAAAATAAGGAAGTGATTATGTGCAGAAAGGAATTAAAGAATTTTTAAGCAGTAAAGAGTAAATGCAAAACACATGATGAGACATGGCTGCATAGCTGATGTGTGGTGTTGACTCATAAATAGTCTTACATCCTTATTATCAAGAAATCTCTGCATCTTAGATGCCTTCACTTCTAGGTCCTATACTATAAAATATTAAATAAACTGAAACAATATATAATTATTTCTTTTAAAATATTATTATTTTTATTGTAATAAATTCTTACTTAACTTGGTGAATCAGTTAGTATATATATTGGCTGATTAATGTATAAGGAAGTTATTATCTACAGTGTATAGATGGGCTTCTCTAGAGAGCTGCTAAGCAGAATTTTATTTTCTGTACAAGATAGGGATTGTTTGTTTAAGGCTGTAATATTAAGTAATGCAAGACTAGAATGATATATCATCCTTCAAAGGACCTTGGTTGTAAAGTTAAGAAAACAGTCTTATCTCCACAACCACTGGATTGCAGCAGAAAAACAAATATATTAACCAGCAAAAGAAACATGAATTTCCCTCCAAAATTCATATAAATATTTTACAATTACCTAATTTCCTCAAGACCTAAATTGATTATAAATAGTTTATATGTTTTTTTCTGAATCTGTAACCTGCAGGACTGTTTAATCATACCCTGTCTGACTCTTGTGCTGCAGTACTGTAGGAAAACAGTGCATCAGTGCCCCCTGCAGCCTTAAAACACTAGTATAAGAATTAAAAAAAAAAACCCCAATGCTATTGATCTTCGTTGAAATAACTATTCAGAATAAGAACAGCTTTAGATCCTGTTATATCATTTCCTTTTTTCTCCTTCCTTCTTTAAAAGTGAAATCACAACTCTTGGGTAAAGAAAAAATTCTTCAGAAATGTAACCTAAAATTCAAGAAGGACCTTGATATATTTGTGAGATTAAAAGGTCCCTTTTTTTACGTTCAAATACACTGGCATATGAAAAGCAGAAAGCAGAAGCGTAAGAAATTCAGAATATATGCATAAACTTTAAAATTAATAGTTATAAAAAAGAAAGAAATTCTGACTCTCAGAAGACAAATTTCTGTAATGTTTTGAGTGTTTAGAGAATAGAGAAATGCTGCTTCATCTGTGCTAAACTGTGGGTATTCATGAATTTTCATGTATATTTTTGAAAATTTGCTCAAAATTGTACACCTAATACAAATATAAGTTTGGGGTTTGTTTCCTCTCTTCCTACACCCATACTTCCAAAATCACTGGCATATTTCTAGACACAGTATTAGATATGGGTGTACAGATTTCTGTTGAAACTCTGAAGTTTCAATGAAGCAATAGTTGGCAATAGTAGAAATCTAAAGTAATTTATCTGTGTATGGGGAGAAGGAAGATTTTCAGCTCATAAAACCATGAGCTATTAAAATTGCCAACAATGCCAAAAAGAGGACATGAACCTAAATAAAATTAATTTTAAGAAAACACCTGTATCTATGCAGTGCATGAATTTGTTGAGATACATGTGCTTCAGACCAGTTTTCTGAAGACAGATTCCCCCATTTTCCCTCTCTAGAATCATGCTAAAATTAAGAGGTAAGTAGGAGATGATGCTACACTGCTAGAACTCATACAAGGTCCTACTTGTCAAAAAAAAAGTGACTTGGCATTCCTTAACTGCCAAAAAATTCCTTATTTAAATAGCAAGATATAATGTGAAATTTTTACATCTGTAAGGATGAAGGCTGGAGGCCAAATGGCATTAGTCAATTGAAAATGCATTAATTTCTTAGAGCTAACTGTCTAACATAGTTCACTGATGTTATAAAATTGAGTAAGTATTGTATGGAAATTATAGGAAATGATTAAATCTCTTCTGAGTACTATAAACACAAGTGTGACATCAGTAACTGGCTTCCAGCATTTATCAGTTATAAAATCCATTTCATAAACCAGAAGATATAAAGTATTCTTGACTGAATTAAAGTATATGAAAGAAATTTGGCAGCATTCAGAAGTGGTGAGATGGTTCTGGTTGCAAGTGAGGTTAGTTTTACTTACAATAAATAACTTTTTCCCCTCAGAATAACTTTCTAATATAAACAGAGTAAGGGAAATTCTCTAATTTGGGAATATGGCCCTGCAGCCTTTGACAGATTTTCATCAAATTGGATTAATTGAATAAAATTACTATTTTTTACATTAAAAGGTGTATCTGTACCTCCTAAGCCCTACTAAGCACTTTGCAAATGGCAAAGCACAATCTAGTTGCCTTGGTGGGTTTCATTTTCATAATTTAAGTCTATAGCTTAGATATTTCAAGTCTTGATTAGTAAATGAGTTGTCTAAATTTTTCACAAGGAAACCAAGTATTTTTTTTAAATATTAAGAAAGCAAGCAAAACATACTTATATCTTGCGCGCGCATCTTACATCTTTTAACCTCTGGACGGCATTTATGAAGTTGTTTTGTTGATATGATGATGAGTTTGGCTGATATTATTAAATCTGACCTGCTTTGATACAATGAGCGCCTATAATCACTAATTATCAATGCTTTAAATATAGCTGCCCTTCATGATTTAAAGTTACTCAAGAAAGGATGGCTGAAAAATATAGCTCGGTTTGAAGGTAAAAATGAGAAATATTCTCTGCCATTGAGAATAATCTCCTAGCTTTGTCTCAGATTTCTTTTTACTCTTGTTTCGAGATTTGTTTTGTACTTAGAAGGACCAATTAGTTTTGCAAGTAGTGTTGCCTATTGCCAAATCATAGCTGGGTACCCAAACCATCAATGACATAGCATGTGGGTTCAGGTAGTGTTTAGGATAATGAGAAGTTCTTAGGATCAATGGATGCAAAATATCCAAAACTTCCAATGTTGCCCTGGGACAGTATGACCTCCTGATAATTTCATTATAATATATGTTGCTCAGCTGGCAACAGAAGAAACACGTGGATCTCAGAGCAGCAGTGGATTCTCCAGGCCGGACCGACCAAAAGCCCTGCCCTTCTTTATTTACCTATTTTTATATGTTTCTAAGGACAGTCAAAGATTGGTGAAAGGGGTCAACACCCCTAAAGGTTTACAGGACAAAGACATGGTCAATCATCTTTCTCCACCCCAGGGAAAGGAATGAGAAAAAATTCCACAAGTGCAAAACAATCCCGGCCGGTTTAGAAAAACAAGGACCATGTTTACAGAACAAGCATGGGAAACTGCAGCTACAGTGTTACAACTTATGGGGCCCTGTAAAACCAGGGCAACAAATATAGTTTTAGTTTATTCTATTTTCTGCCTGTCTATCTTGCCCTGTCATAACCTTTGTGTTGATAAGAAGATGGGAAGGTATAAATCCATTTATGACAATTTTCTGTTAAATAATCCACATCAAGACAAGTCAACTCCTTAACTATTCCTTAATTATTCATAATCCTAATCAAAATTGAATAGTTTAATGCAGAGTAGTGGCATGTTCTTTAGCTGTGCTTGATTTTTGCTCCTGTGCAGTCTGGAATATTGCTTACATGTTGAAAGGAAAGACAGAAATCTGCTGACAAGGCATCTGGAGTTTCCTTATTTCTTGTTTGTGAACTGTCATTTTTTTTCTTCCAGTTTTTCAGACTAAAAATAAAACTTCTCAGCCTTGATAATGTTGCCTGTTACTATCTCTCCATGTTTTAAGATTTTCCTAAGTTAGAGTCACATTCTGTTGAACATGTTAAAGTAACAGCAGTCTCTTCATTGCAAATTTAAATTGCTTAAAGTGTTAGCAAGATTACTTTAGGTTTTAAAAAGGTAAGGTAAGCTCCATGATATACTGTAAAGGTATATGATTTATGGGAAATGCTTTTCGGAAATGTTTTCAATACCTAAAAGTGGTTTGGGATGTTTTTCAGCTATATAATCAAAGCACAAATGATTTAAGTGTAACATAGTGAGCAGAAGTAGGAATTTTTCCTCACTCATCACAGTTATTTTATTTAGTACCATCTCTAGTCGATGGAGAAAGTTGGTTACTTTTCTTAGAATGTGATGAGCTGGAGATGCCTCTCTCTGCATGTAGATTGTCTGTGGGGGGAACCATGGTGATCAGCTCAGGCAAGTTTCGAAGCTCTTAGGCAGATATTGTTTGACAAAGTGCATTCTGTCCTAGAGTTTTATTTGTGGATGAAATTTCTTCAAATATTTAGGGGGAAAAAGACTTTGGGGTGGCATTTTGATGGCTTGGAGAATTAGGAATTGAAAAGACATTGAACATGAGGTCATAAGTGTCAAATTTCTTAATTACTTTGTTATTGATGATTTTTGGTGCTCTCAATATCATTGTTACAGTATTTGTTCACTCTCAGGTAAAGTGAGAGAATTCATTACAAAAACACATTTGGGCCAAAATTCAAATATTTTTCCAATTGCACAAAATATAAATATTACTTACTCCAGCATTTAACAGTCTGCCTTTAGGAAAATCCCTCTAGTAAGAACAAAATATTGTTTAGTGTACCCTTACAGTCATTCCAAGAAGGGAAAGTCATCTACCAGCATTGCATCTTACACTGAGACATGCTAAAATATGATACTGATGAAAGGGAAAAAAAGTGTTAAATTGTAAACAATAGCAATCAGCAGATAAAAGAACACACATATGAATATCCAAAACTGAACTTTTTAATTCTTAAACAGAAACCTCTGACTTCAATCAATACAATGGCAATGTCTGGACCAAAGAATAGTAGTACATCCTGAAGGCTGCAGTCAATAAAGTGACATGAGATAAGAGCATCATTTAGGAGGTTGATCCACGCTGTATTTCTGCATAGAGTGACTGATGGTCAGAGGCCATCTGGGGCACAGCAACAATGAAATGGTAGAGTTTTCAATTCCCAGTGAAGTAAGGAAGGATATCAACTAAACCTCTACCTTGAGCGGACTTTGGGTGCCTCTTCAGTACTTTGCTTCAGAAAGACCCTTAGAAAACAGTCTTTTATAACAAAGAGGCCCTCTTTAATAACAAAGTGGAAGTTAACCTTAGGTGCAAAAGGATAAGCCAGTGGGGAAGAAGGGTGGCCTGGCTGAACAGGAAGCTTTCACAGGACCTCAGGACAAAAAGACAGTTTAAGACTTTTGGAAAGTAGGCAACTCAGGAAGAGTACAAGGATATCATTAGGTCATGTAGAGAGAAAATTAGAGAGGCAAAAGCTCTGCTAGGATTCAATCTGGCCACTGCTGTGAAAGATAATAAAAAGTGTTTTTATAAATACATTAGCAGCAAAAGGAGTGCCAAGGAAAATCTCCATCATCTACTGGATGTGGAGGGGAACATTGTCACTGAGAAAAAGGAAAAGGCTGAGGTACTTAACTCCTTCTTTACCTCAGTCTTTAACAGAAAGACCAGTTATCCTCAGGGCAACTGGCCACCTGAGCTGGTAGGAGCAGCCCCTGTAATCCAGGAGGAAGTCATTTGTGACCTGCTGAGATACTTAGTCACTCTGAAGTCTGATGGGCCAGATGAGATTCACCCAAGGGCACAGGTGGAGGAAGAGGTCAGCAAGCTACTCTCCACCATTTATCATCAGTTTTGGCTAAATGTCGAGGTCTCAGATGACTGAAGGTTGACTGGTGTGATGGCCATCTACAAGTAGGACTGGAAGGAGGATCTGGAGAATTACAGGCCTGTCAGCCAGGCCTCGGTGTCCAGGAAGGTTATGGAACAGATTGAGTGCCACCATGCAGTATGTACAGCATGAGGGTATCAGGCCCAGCCATATGGGTTTAGGAAAGGCAGGTCCTTCTTGACCAAGCTTTTATAGACCAGGTGACCCACCTGGTGGATGAAGGAGAGGCTGTGGATGTTGTCTACCTTGCCTTCAATAAAGCATTTGACACCTTCTCCCACAGCATTCTCTTGGAGAAGCCCACAGTGTGGACATGTGCATTCTTCACTGGGTTGAGAACTGACTGGATGGCCAGGCCCAGAGAGCAGTGCTGAATGGTGCCACATCCATGTGACAGATGGTCACTAGAGCGGTCCCCCAGGGCTTGGTGTTGGGACCAGTCCTGCTTAATATTTTTTTATGATCTGGTTGAGAAAATGGAGTGCACCCTTGGTTTGCAGATGATACCAAGTTGGGTGGGAGTGTTGTTCTGCTGGAAGGTGGAAAGACTCTGCAGAGTTGGATCAATGGGCTGAGTTTCAACAACGCTAAGTGCTGGGTCCTGCACTTGGGTCACAACAACCTCATGCAGTGCTACAGGCTGGGGGCGGTGTGGCTGGAAAGCTGACCAGTGGAAAAGGACCAGGGGGTGCTGGTCAACAGCAGCTGAACATGAGCCAGTGTGTGCCCAGGTGGCCAAGAAGGCCAATGGCATCCAGGCCTGTACCAGCAATAGTGGCCAGCAGGACCAGGGCAGTGACTGTCCCTCTGTACTCAGCACTGATGAGGCCAGACCTAGAGTTCTGGGCTGCTCAGTACAAGAAAGATATTGAGGGACTGGAACGTGTCCAGAGGAGAGCAATGGAGCTGGAGCAGGGTCTAGGGAGTAAATCATAGAAAAAGCAGCTGAGGGACCTGGGGTTGTTTAGCCTGGAGAAAAGAAGGATCGAGGGAGACCTTATCACTGTCTACACCTTGTTGGTAGCCAGGTGGGGGTTAGCCTCTTGTCTCTGGTAACAAGTGACAGCAGCAGAGGAAATGGCCTCAAGCTGCACCAGGAGAGGTTCAGTTTGGACATAAGGAAGAATTTCTTCACTGAGAGTGGTCAGGCATTGGAACAGACTGCCGAGAGAAGTGGAGGACTCTCCATCCCTGGAAAATGTTTGAAAAATTACTGGATGTGGCACTTATTTCTATTGTTTAGTTGACATGATCACATATGGTCAAAAGTTGGAGTCAATGGTCTTGGGGATTTTTTCTGACCATAATATGATTCTATTTTTATTGGGAAAAATAAATGCTGGGTCTTCTGGATAGAAAAGTGAGTTCCTGAAAAGAAGATACAGTCTTGGTCAAAAAAAAAGGGCCAAGAAAGAAGAAGGTAAACCTCCTGGCTGGAAGAAAGATCTGGAAGTGGGGAAGGGTACTGAGGATAGGAGAGGTGCCTGGAGATGAATACCAGGGGATGCACAGGGACCGTGGCTGGTAACAGTCAAGACCAATTGCTACAGACAGCAGCTCAGTGTGAATCAACATGACTTTCCACTTGAGCTTCCCAGACCAGCAGCAACCTCCCTGCTAAAAGTGAAAGTGGAAAACCAGTGAACATAACAGGCATGGAGGAACTGAGGGCATGTGGGAGTGCATGAGATGAACAGCCAGGGTAACAACTCTAATCTCATCACTTCTTAAGTAAACCCCAATTACCCAATTTAACTACTGGCTATTGTTTACTCTCACATCTGTGTCATGCACTTTATTGATTATAAAATCATCTTTTCCTCCCAGAAAAAAATTTACATAAGGCCTATTATTCTAGTTCCTTATCTTTTACCTTGTAAAAATCTATTTAGGATGTTTCAAGTACTGTGTTTTTTATTCTCTCAGTTAATATTACAGGGATTTTTTGACCTGTCATATTTACAACATTCTTTCTTATGCACTCAATGAGAATGCGGTAATATTTTAATTAAATGCCAAATTACTGATGAATAAATGATGTTTGTGTTTATGCATGTCAGCCATTCTCCAGCATTAAGATATAATTAGAAATTAAGTCTGGAAGAAAGACTAGATGATACATAACAGTAGTCTGCATTTTTAACTATTTCTGTACTAATAATTTCTACATATCTGTCTCATCTTGCTTTCAGGACAGCTTTTATGTTAATTTCGGTAGTGTGTGATACAGAATGCTTTTTTAAATTCCTATTTCTCTCGTGTAACAGAGTCTTTGAATAGCAAAATGCTTTCTATCCAGGAATCTTAATTAATATTTATAAAATGTCATGGTTTAACCCTAGCTGGAAACTAACCCCCACTCAGACACTTGCTCAGTCCTCCCTGGTGGGATGGGGAAGAGAATCAAAAGGTATAAGTAAGAAAAGTTGTGAGTGAAGATAAAGACAGTTTAATAGGTAAAGCTAAAGCCATGATCAAGCAAAGCAAAACAAGGAATTCATTCACCACTTCCCGCAGGCAGGTGGAGGCTCAGCCATCTCCAGGAAAGCACTGCTCCATCACTTGCAACATTGACTTGGGAGGACAAATGCCATCACTCCAAATGTTCCCTCTTCCTTCTTCTTCCCCCAGCCTTATATGCTGAGCATGATGCAATGGGGTGTCCCCCTGGGTAGCTGGGATCAGGCTGTGTGCCCTTCCAACTCCTTGTANGTGGGATGGGGAAGAGAATCAAAAGGTATAAGTAAGAAAAGTTGTGAGTGAAGATAAAGACAGTTTAATAGGTAAAGCTAAAGCCATGATCAAGCAAAGCAAAACAAGGAATTCATTCACCACTTCCCGCAGGCAGGTGGAGGCTCAGCCATCTCCAGGAAAGCACTGCTCCATCACTTGCAACATTGACTTGGGAGGACAAATGCCATCACTCCAAATGTTCCCTCTTCCTTCTTCTTCCCCCAGCCTTATATGCTGAGCATGATGCAATGGGGTGTCCCCCTGGGTAGCTGGGATCAGGCTGTGTGCCCTTCCAACTCCTTGTACACTCCCAGCCTGCTCACTGGTGGGGTGGGGTGAGGAGCAGAAAAGGCCTTGACTGTGTCCAAACACTGTGTGGCAGTAACTAAAACATCTCTGTATTACCAACACTATTCCCAGAACAAATCCAAAACACAAAGCCACAGTTGCTACTGTAACTCTGTCCCAGTCAAAACCACAAATGTAGATCTCCTCTACTTCTATTAAGTAGGTAAGAACTATTTTCTGCACATGGGAAAACTAATCCTAAAAGAAATAAGGCAGTTAATCTGTAGCAATTATTTGAAGACTTAAACTATTCTTATGTGAGACATCTAAAAGCAAAGTATGTGCTCTCAAAACTGCACTTTATCTCTAATGTTATCAGGGCACACTGAATTTCCAGCCTGCCATTCATTTCTGAAAGCATCTTGATTCTCTTAAGGGTCCTCCTCACACTTGTTAGGATCTGAGAATGCCTCTATTTTATAAGTGTATCTCAGAGAGAACAATATTTCTTAAATACTCCCAGAAGAAGATGAGATGAGAATGTAAAAGACAGGTCCAGTGTTGGTACATCCCTTCTTTCTGTTTTATTCCTCATATCAGTGATAAGAGTACTCATCTGGTTTATCAGATTCTTGACTTCAGTTCTGTCCTTAGCTTGGTGGAATTATAAACATGCCAGTCCGCTTCCAGAAGTGCTGTAAGAATTCCCCAGACCAGTTTGTTTGTCTGCTCTGTCCTGCATGGAATAAACATTGACTGGGTTGAATGAATAAAGGAAAAGTGTTCACATATGGTTCCCCATCTCATGAGCTAGAATATTTACCTGTGTACAGATTTGTATTTTTCCACTGTATTAATTGTTTTTTAAGTATATCTCTTGAAACATTTCAGATTTTTTTTCTTTTCAAAGCAAGGAATATTCACTATGGGCAAAAACCAAATTTTGGCTACTATAGCCCCAAAAATTACAATGCAGAAGTCTTGCCTGAATGAATTATTGCTTATGAAATCAATTGCATGTTCAGGATCTAGAAGTGCTTCTGCTTTATCCCTCACAGACATGTTGTGCAATAATATTGCACAGGTAGATCATGCATTTTAGAGTCTAAATTACAGATAGCATCAATGAGGTGGAAGAATATCTTTACTGCTTGAACTTAGATTGAATCTTTGGTAGACAGTTGTGACTCCATTCTGGAATTGTGATTTTTGAGATGCAGTTGTCATAGCATCTCTGTCACAGGAACTCAATTTATCCAGCACAATTTACTCAGCCATTCAGGACTGAAATGGAATGCTTATATTCTAATTTTGCAGAGCCTTTTCAGAAGGACAAGTACAGTGTCATGTTAAAAAACAAAATAACATTTTTCATCTACTGAAAGAATCTTCAAAGAGAGAATGAAAGTATTTATTCCTTTCAAAACCACTAGTTTCAAGAAACTGAAGTAGTTGCAGAAGTCAACAAAAAGATGGAGTACTTAGGTCTTTCAAATGCTCTTTTTCTAAACTGCAGCTAAGATGAAACTGGTAAGAGGTTTTCCAACTGTGATTATTGACTAAATGTAAAAGAGAAAGCCGAAGTTCAGATGGATTTGAGATTTGTTTAAACTTCAGAAATTGTGAGATTTGCACACTGATCCATTCCAGTGCTCAGTAGTTTGACCTGTTTCCTTTTTTTTGAGTTCAGTGTTTGGATCATTGGTACATGTAATGTTTTACGCCTAAGTAAAGACCAGTGTCAGCTGCTGCTGAAAGATTTAATGCTCCCTTATTTCATCAAGCAAGTCAAGTAAAAAGATGACTGAGTTTGGTACAGAAATTCAGTTCTTCAGTTTTAGCAAAACCATTGTTTTCATAATTGTCCTAAACTCAGGGACTAAGGATGTTTTTCAAGTATCATCTAAGGAACACTCACTTTAATGTCTAGTTTAGAAAGGTTTTTGCTACTAAACTTTCAACATAGAATATTGTTGCTGCAATAACTTATCTATCCATTGCAAAGTTCGTGGAATCTATATACTTTAGAGGAAACAACAGGATGATGTCTTAGTATATGTATTTCCTTTTCATCTTTCCACTTTCATCTGTCTGTAACTGACATTTCTTCCCATATCTAGCGCAGCTATGCATCCTGGAGTTTAAAATTTTTCTTTGTGTTTGTAAACACAGCTTTCATGAACGTCATTCTATCTGTTAATTTTCATTCTCACATCCTTGGCTGCATTGTGTATTGAATACATTATTTGCATTGCTAAGAGTTTGCACCATTAAATGAGATTCTGTGTGTGCAAAAGCAGTTGCAAATAATGATGTTATTCCAGTTGCGAATTTTTTATTGGAAAGCTACAACTACAGTATCACTGAGTTCTTCTACCAAATGTTGTGGCTCATAGGAGGGGGAAGCTGGGCTCACAGTCTGGAACACACACTGAAAATTTAATTTTTTAAGTGATATGCCTGAGAATATATCACCTCTATTTGGAAAAATGACCCCCAGGTCTTCCAACTGAAACAAAAATTGTGATGAGTGAGGAAATCAGATTCACATATAAACTGCAGAATATAAATAATCCCTATCTGGTAAGTTCTTGAATTGTTTTCACAATTACTGTGTTGAGTGATACAAATGGTGTCTCCAGAAGGGTAAGTGCACAGATATACTGCTCTGTGGATTCATTGAAATCAGTGAGATGCCATTTAAAGTACTCTGCTTGACATGGTTGTGAACAGTGAAATAAACAGCCTGTAAAAGGCTTTATTAATTCTTGCCAAATTACATTCAAGGTACTAGGTATTTATTCCTGTCTAAACCAACATTTCCGTGAAGTGCAGTTGTTTTCATATTCATAAACTTTGAAATTATATTATACCATACATGCTAATGCTCTTGAAAAATCTTTCTTTTGGCTCCAAATTCTGAAACATTCACTTAAAATAATATTCTGTCACAACCTAAGAAAAATGGCGGATGCACAATTTTCCACTGAAGAAAACTGCAAATAAAAGCAGTTTCTTCCCAGCACAAACTACTTTATTGACAAGATAAAAATATAAACTGCCTTATCCCACTCATATCAGATAAGGCTAAATCCATTACTCCAGTAATAAAATGTTAAGTGTCTAAGTACCAGAAGATATAGGCAGTGGAGATGTTATCGTGTCGTGGGGACTCCTGTGCCATTGCCTGTCTCATCAACCTGCTTCATGGGAAATGTCAGAGTGCTTCTGTAGACACATCTGCCATCAGTCTGATAATGAATTACTTGGGGAACAAGTCTGCTCTCTTTGCAGGTCTCAGTTTGAAGTCCATTATATAGATAGATCACCCTGAACAAAAAAAAAAAAAAAGCTTTCTTACATTTATGTGGAATTTCTTGCTTTTCAGTTTGCCATATGTCCTGGCCACCAGCAAGAATCATCTGCTTCCATCCTTTCCCCTTTCCTCCCCCATCAGACTGACCAGATTCCCCAGAGCCTTCCTTTCTTCAGGCTGAGCAACCCTCATAACCCTGGTCACTGCCCCAGTGCAGGGGCTAAATTGGCAGCACCCAAGTGAGGCTCTGCCGAGGCTGAGCCCCTCCCTGCTGGGTCAGTGCAGAGCATCCCAGAGGTTCTGTTAACGTTTTAACCTGCAGTGCCAATAACTCCACACAGTGATAGTTTCAGGCTCCTATTGAATAGAGGAGAGTGTATGGGAGTGTTTGGGCACGTGTGCTTGGGTATGTGAACATTGAACATGACCCCTAAGTACTATATTCCTGCCATTCAGGTCATCATACATCTCCTGGAGTGGCAAACAATGTAATATAAAATAAACAAGACTTCAAATTGCACTAACATCTGCATTTATACAAGCATTTCAAGCTTACATGCACTCAGCTATGAAATACAAGCTTGCAGGCCTTTTAAAACTCAGCTTTTTGAGCTCATTTTAAGATTAAAAACAATGTGTTGATGCTTGCAGCAAGTTAGAAGATCTTTCTGTGCATTATTGACCTGAGAGGCAGTGATAGGCTGGGAAATTGAAAAGAAAAAAAAAACAAATATAAAATTGTGGCCTTGTTGTGAAGTAGCAGTGAATCAAGTTTCCCTTGATATATTTTTGTTACACTTTGTCAAAACTTTTAACACCTCAATTACTATTTTACTTTAAATGCTTCCCGGCTCTTTATTCAAATAATGCTGTAGTTAAAATTCATTGAGCCGAAGTCATTGCTTATTCACAGCAGCAGCTTGAACGGCTTGTGAGCGCAGCTGCAGATGTTTGCCCCACTAACCAGCCCCAGCAAACTCTTCTCCGCTTTTGTGGTGAGGCAGGGAGCTGCGGGGTGCCTGGAAGCAGTGCTGGCACGAACACAGTCAGGCACCATCTAGGAGCAAAACATCCAGAACAACACTGCAAAGGCTGACATCCTGTGAAAAATTAGCAAATGAACCAGGGAGAAATCAGCCTACCAAGTAGCTTTCCTTTCTTTCTTCTCTGCAGATTAGAATGTCAACCAAAAAATGAAGCGAGGCTGCATTACTTGCGCTCATAAAATTTCATTTAAAGCACACTGCTGTGATTCTATTTTAGAGAAAAACAGTAGCTTCCCGTCAGAAAAGGGATGTGAAACTTCCACAGCTGGAAATCAGTGCTTTCAGCAGAGACAAGAATGCACCTGCCAGTCAGACAGCTCTCCTCTTGTTCAGCATTTTACCCCTGACAGTAGCTGTGACCAGGTTCAGAGGAGTAAATTTGGCAGTGGTTAGATAGGATTATCTGTCATTAGAAAAATGGTCTCTCTAATAGCTAGTAGTAAGAGCTTAGTTTGTACCGTGTTAATTCTTCAGGTTTTAGGTAGCTTTTGTTGACTTTTTTTTTTTAGGTATAACAGAAAAATCAACAAATACCAGTAATTGCTCCCAATAAATTTCTCCTGTAAATGTCTAAATCTTTATGTAAGACTACTACTACTTCAGAGTTTCTACAACATTTAGGTTATGTTTGGGGACAAAATCAAATTATTTTGGTTTATTTACTTTTAATCAAAGGTTGTAATCTCAGAAGGTGAGTAAGCATTTTTAATTTGCTATGCTAGCCTGGTAGAAGATAACACATGTTCGTGCACCCTTAATGCTGCTCTGAATGCAATAGCCTACATGAAGTTCATGTGAGTTATTTCCCTTAAGCGAAAAGTATTGTTATAAATCCAGCAATTACGTTGTTTTCATTGTGTTTATATAAATGGAAATGTTGTTATTCTATTCATCTAAATGGAAATAAATGGTAAGACACTTATTTTCTTGAAATTTCAAGCCTTTTATCAGCAAGTCCTCAGCCTCAAAAATACTTTAAGGATTTATTTCTGGCCTCCTTGATGACTGCCATATTTTTGGATGCTTTTCTCTCATATAAAGTAGATGGCTGTCTTGAAATCCTCATTGGTAAGCACCACAGTGTGTGTGTTTTGGCTATTTTGCGTTTTGGATGCACACTGTGTCCCTGCTCAAGTATCCCATTCTAATGTTTTCCTTACTATTATGGCTCTGCACATCTCCTCTTCACTGTCACATAAGCCCTGCGTCCTTTTTGTTCTTTCCCAGGTTCCACTCCTTTCTCAGTTACTGTGCCTTTCTTTGGGTCCCCTTAGATATTTACTTTGCCCTGAACTATTTATTTTCTTCCTCTGTCCACCTCCTTTTCCTTCCTAACTGCCTCTGGGCATGTATCCTTTTTTTGCTCTACTGATAATTTAGGGAAGCAGATTTTTAATAGTGACATTAACAGACAACTTACTTACCTGGGATATGTAATGTTGGGTGGAATTTTTTCAGAATATTATGAAGTTTGTTAGTACTTTCTAAAATATGGATTCAAAAAATAAATTCTTAAAATCAGTTTTCAGGTAAATGGGATTTGTAAAATTTCACTTGACCAGGTTGCTCAGAGCGCCATCCAACCTGGCCTTGAACCAGGGATGAGGTATCCACAGCTTCTCTGGGCAACCTGTTCCAGTGCCTCACCACCCTCACAGTAAGGAATTTTTCCCTAATATCTAATCTAAACCTACCCTCCTTCAGCTTAAACCATCCCTCTTTGTTCTGTCACTACATGCTCTCACGGAAGGTGCCTCTCCAGCTTTTCTGTAGGCCTCTTCAGATCTCTACTGGAAGGCTGTAATTAGGTCTCCCCAAAGCCTTCTCTTCTCCTGGCGAAACAGTCCCAACTCTCTCAACCTGTATTCATAGGAGAGGCGTTCCAGATCTCTGATTATTTTTTTTTTTGGCACAACATTAAAACATAAGAGAAATATTCATAAAGTTTGAAATTACCAAGGAGATATAAATAGTAAGATATTTAATTAGATTTTGGTTTCCAAATTAGAATTCAGAATCAGAAATTGCTTTCTGGGAAAAAAATAGAATCTCTTGAACTTCAGAAAATGAAATAAGAATGTCTGTCTCTTATGTAAAATTCAGTGAGAACTTATTTTTTTAATATAAAAGCTTACTAAATAGTCACGAATCTTCTTGGGACTCTTGATTCCTTTTGCTTTTTCCTCACCACAGTAAACTTGTGTGATGCATATAAGTTGTTGTGCTTGGTAAATCGGAAGCCTTACATTTGCACAGTTTTAGTGAGTCACAAGTTTGGCTCTCTGGTAGAAACAAAAAACAGTAATAAATAGATTTGACAAACAGGTGATATTAAACCAAAAAAGTCTCTCTTTTTTCTTCACCTTTCACCTTTCTCCCCATTATTTCTGTGAATTAAAAGATACTGTGTTTCTGTACTACAGCTTTTTCCCTTCTGCTGTGCATGCTTGATCTAATTGTATGAAAGTCTTCTCTTCTAGAACTGCCTTTCAAGTTTTGGTAACTTCAAGCAGTAAGTTATTTAATAAGTGAAACGTGTTCATTTATCAACCATTGTTGATATCCACCAAAAAGGAATTATGAGAGCACATACAAACTGTGGTACTTGCATGAAGGCTATTTCTTGCTCCCTCACAGGGAAAAATATCTTCACTGTGTTTTTGCTAGATTTCTGAATGGGGAGTTGATTTTGGTATTCCTTATGTACTCATATTTTCTTAAGTATAGTCAGAATTTCTATAAAAAACCAAACTAATACCAATTGAAGCTGAAGTGCAGCAACAAATTAGATCTCACAAATTTTTTGTTTTGCTATGTTGTCTCTCTCCTTTCAGAATCTCTGTACCCACACATCTGTCAACAGCATTCCCTGCGGTTTCTTCTGATGTGCCTCACTTGCCTGACCCTGGCGTGCCCTCTCAGATTTCCCCTGCATTACCATCTGTGTGCCAGGAGGGACTGTGCCATAATGGAGGGACTTGTCATCCTCTCTCTCTGCCTACTGGGTCCACCTCGTTCCAGTGTGACTGCCCACTACATTTCACTGGTCGTTTCTGTGAAAAAGGTAATTGGGATTAATTTTTGCTCTATTAGTTATGAAATGCAAGTCTTATTCTACTTTGGAGATGAAAAGGGGGAAAATTGTCATATTTCTCTGCTTTTCATCCCAGTTACTGTTGGTTGACTGAAGAGCAAATTCATTGAAGTAATTCGAATCATACTTATTTGCAGTGTAAGTTAGGTGATATCAGTCAGGCACACTCTTAAGAGCTGCAATTTGAGTTAATGAAAAAAACCATTGCATTATTTGTGCAAAATAGTTATGCACAGTTTTAATGTATGTTTTTCAATGTATTATTTCTGGGACAGAAGAAAGTTAACTTAAGAAGATAAGGAGATTTCCTCAAAAGATTATATTTTCCATTTCTACAGACCAGGTTTTTTTCATCACTCTGTATGATCCTTTGTTGAAAGAGGCTTTTTTTTTTACTCTGTAACTCATTTGTACTTCTACTAATGTGGCTCATAAAGCACAGATCAATCAAATGGACATATTTTAATAGAATTCGAATAAAAAATAATTCTTTTAGTAATTTTGGTTTCTTTGTAAAAATGAATCAAGGCTATAAGGCAAACTGATCAATATTTCTTTTCATTATTGCTTTTCAGAAAGTTATTTTTTAGAATAAATTTCATAGCTGCCTTCAAAAACTCTTTTAGCTTTTAAGGTACTGTGGGTTATAAATTGCAGTAGATAATTCTCATAGCACTGAAGGACATTACTGGTGTACAGGAAAAGAACCAAAAAATTTTCCAAATTATGGTTATATAACTGTATCATCCTCCTAATGAACTTCCTATTGTATGAAGTAAAAGCAACTAGAATTGAAAATGCCCTTGCCAGACTTCAGTCCACCCGAGCTAGCATCACCTTGTATTACTGTCTAAAAATAGATCACTGGACTCACTATATGTGAAAGTAGTCACTGACAGCCAGTTCAAAAAAAATTGTCACATGTTACTTAGATATCAGAGAATATTTTACCATATAGCCTTTCTCAAGTTTATAACAAATTATTTATTCCAAATTTTCAGTGTTAAAATATGAGTGTTTTCTGCATATTTGGTATCTGGACATACTCTTTGCACTTGCTTACATTACACTGCAGCTGTGGAAACTGCAACATAAAATGGCAAAACTAAAAAACTGTGTTTCCAGAAAACATAAAAGATTTAGTTAGTGCTTCAATGAAGTATTTTCAACATTTCAATAAAGTTTTTTTTATTTATTTATTTACATACATTTTCTGTGCCAGAATTTCCTACTGTGTTCCAAAGAATGCAGTTGGCATCCTTTCTATCAGCATCATCTGTGGTATTTTGGATGACGGCAGGTTCTGGCTTTTTGCAAGGGTTATGCCAGGAGTAAGCAATGTTCAATTTAAGCAGGAGTTTGACAGACATCCTGTGGTAATAGGCCATATCAGCATGTGTGCATAATCAGTCTGTGGGACTCCACTGGTTCCTTCCACCAGTATCTGATTGCTGCTTTCTTCTGGCCTTCCAGCTGATCTGTTGGTCCCCGGGGGTCTTCTGTGGTTTGGTGTTTTTGATGATAATTGACACAATCTGTGTTTGAATTATATTATCTGGGCTGGGTACTCCCATGTGCCACAGCCTTTGGGAAAAGTACCTTCTGTTTCATTGACAGAAGAAGCTATTTTTGTGTTGCTCATTCAAAAATACAACATTCTAAGCCATGAGGCTTAACCAGTGCAGGCCGGTAGAGTTCATACAGTGGGATGAGTTGACCTCCAACTACCCTTCCAAGGGAATTTGTTTTCCAAAGGAGTTTATCTTACATGTAAATGAAGGGGACCCCTTCTTTCTTTCTGTGATTTTGTTTCAAAAATCATGTGTGGAAATATGACTAAATTATGATTACCCAAAGAGCAAATTAAAAGCAGGGGACTCTCTTGCACAAAGTTGCAGCTGTAATCTAATCTCTGACAGTTAGGACTGAAGCTCCCTATATTAGGTGCACCAGTAACCATTCCATTCAATAAAACAGAATACAAGCTTTAGAGAAACCCTGAAACTAGTAGCTCTTTCGGAGAACATGACCTCAGCTGTATAATCATACAGTCCTTTTAATGGTCAAATACTGAGATTCCATGAGGTATCTATATTTTTTCCTAAAAGTGGAAGAGATGCCTTTTGCTTTCCTGCAGCTTACCTGATGCTGAGGTATTAACAGCGATTAATACTTTCACATAGGCTGTCTACTAGTTCCAGCACTGGAAGAATAACTTTTCTTTTTCTTTTTGCATAGAGAAGATGAATTCTCTTTTCACAGAGCTCTGCTTTTACCCTCTAAAACTCTCTGCTCGATACAGGGAAGAGCCTCCTCCTTTTTGCTAGTGCTCCTGGGTCAGCCAGGGCTGCAGTATCTGACATGCTCATCGGCTGGGAGCTCACTGGGGCAGCTACATCCCAGAGCTCATGCTGTCACATTGCATCTTTATATAGATCAGAATATGACTTGATGTATCCTGTATTTAGTAGCTGAAAAGTGACTGCCACATAGAGTGATTTTATTTAACCCTAAATTCTCAATGAGATGGATAATTTAGTCTAATGAAACTAGAATTTGCCCAACTGAACTATGATTCTAAACCTTTGATATTCAGAGACCTGTTCTTCAAGAAATCTAGAGAGAGCTCATAATTACAGGAGATAAGATCTTCTGCAATAATTTTATAATTATTTACCATAGACCTTCCAATGGTGAAAGTAAATTGGCATGTATGCAATACAGAATGGCGTCTGTCTTCCAGGCAAGGAAATTTTCTCTTGTCTTCTTAAAGGTAGCTGTGATCTATTTTAAACATGCAATTACGTATACCTGTACATTTCAGCGATATATCTTCATTAACCACCTTTGTGATCTGCCTTGTACCTGCCATTAACTCAATTACAGCAAGAAACTCATCATACACTTACCCAGCATATTAACAGTCCACATGGGGTACACAGGGTCTTACATAAAAACCCTCTGTGGATATCTCAGCTTCATTAGAGTGGGTGAATTTCCTAATTTAAGAGCTATGGAAAGAAACACTTAGTTTATTAATAACTAATTTTGTTACAGCATATAAGAACACCTTCTAGAGTGAAAGCAAGTGAATGTCATTATCAGTTACTTGTTTTAACTTGATGAGTGTTATAAAATGTAATTTCATGTTTTATTCAATTTTTCCTTGACTAGTAAACTCCAGCAGGTTGTTCTGCCCTTACAAGAAATATGTTCAAGCCATGATTGTCCTTATGGCTATATTAGGCCAAGGCAGGTTATCTAAATATACAGTGTACTTACTCCAAACAGATACCTCTGAAGTATCTCTAAATTATGGTTTTGGAAAATGGAAGTCTATCTCCATTTTTCTAAGGAAATAGAAAAGTATGCATACAAGTCAGTGTATTTGCCAAATTCAAACTGAAGTTATCAACACTGGTTATATACCAAAGTGGCAAAGTGAGGATTTACTATAAAGCATGGAAGGGCAACCATCTGAGGCCTTAGTTCCCTTTAATACTGCTTTCAGTATTTCCCTTTTTCTATTTTTTTTTTTAACTATGAATTACCAAAGTTAATTGGAAATTAGAAGTTAGTACAAGATGTGTTTTAAACCTGTATTAAAATGCAGCATAGAAAATCTGTTTGTCACATAAAATTAACCTTCATTACTCAGTGGTGAGTGCTACATGACTGCTTTCATACAATAGAAAGGGAGGATTTTATAGATAGGGAATACTATGAAGGGCACATAGTATACTCTGCACTACCCATTTTTCTTTTTCCTTTCTGTATAAATAAGCTTTTTGACTTTAACATGAAATGTATCATTCTTCCTTTATTAGCTAAGCTGTGTTATCTGCTTCATTGTGAAATTCCCACACGAGTGGAAAAAGCCACAATGGTTCTGCTTTAGCATGAAAGCAGATGGTGGTGTATTGCTGGAAAGTTCATAGCAATAGGTTTGGAATATCACTGTCTTGCATGTGTGAAGATAGTACGTCCTTGACTGTTAATTATAAGATTAACATTTTTAAAGTCTCCAAAATTTTTAGTATTCCGTAAAAGTTTTATAAATTGTTCAATAAAAAGAGTATTTAAATGTCATGTGTTAAAACCAGGAAATCTGTTTAATTTGATATGTTGCCTGTGTATATTCTGTACATTACTTAAAGGTCAACTCCTTTGACAAAGCTGCAAAATTAGCAGTAAAAGGGAGGGCTGTTGCAGGCATTTAGGTTGGAACAGTCACACTAAAGACTTTGCTACATTTGTTCCCCAGGATACACTTGTTGAATTCCTGATTTGTTGAGAAATACTTGAGAATATTACCCTGAACATTAGAAGTCTCTTTTATAGATGCTTTTCTAGATGTTGTTCCCAACTTAACATTTCTAACTTGCGTCATTGACTACCATTATTCATCTCAGACAAGTCTGGGGAGTTTTGTCTTTATGTCTTTAGCTTTGAAAATAAATGTAGCTGGTCCCATTTCTGTTATTTCAGCCATATTTAGAACAATCTCACGTCTCCAGTAGAACTATTTATCTCCTTAATAACATTTATACTGTGTATGTATGATTTAAAACAAGTCTGTGACATTTTCCATCAAAAAGAAAAGTGAGCCAGTGAAAATGATATAAAGAGGTTGAAGAAGGACAATTGCACTTTCATCTCCACATTCAAGTTTCAGGTTGAGGTACCCAGAAAGAAAAAATGGGATATGGTTACCCCAAAGCCTCTGTTTTCCCAGGGTTCAAGGGTTCTTTCACTCATTTTGTCCTCCTTTAAAATAATCCATACCTTGTAAGACTCTGTGAGCAGGAAAAACAGAATGTGTATAGAGATATCCATAAATTCCCACAGTCATTAATTTGATGTCATTAACCTCAGCTTATGTCTAGACTCATGAGATACCTATTGATGTCCCACAATTTGTATTTGGGTATGTAAAACTATCAAATGAACTCTCTAGTTTTTGGGCTAGATTTGAAAACAAGTAGTAAGTTTTCCCTTCAGACTTATTTTATTTTTTAGTGGATGGGGTTGAAAATTAAGAACACAGTAGGCTAGTTAAGAACAATCAAGAATTAAGCTGGAAGTTAACTTTGTGTGCTGGATTTGATACACTAGTCGAGACTACAGCAATTTTCATAGGAGATAGATAGCAAGCCAGTCCCACAGTTTATTCCATTCAATATCATTCAACAGAGATATTATTTGAATAAGCAATGCAAAAGGGAATTAAATAACTAAATTTTCTTCTCAGCACTTTCACCTGTGGATATAATTTTGCAATTTGATACCAGACAAGGCAAACCTTGTGAAGTGTAACTTGTTAACACTTTGTAATATCCTGTGTCTGTGAGTAATCATATTAACTTCACAGTCACCTGGACTTAGAATATGGTCCTTGCTTTTTTCCTTCCTAGTTCACAAAATTATGGGGACTTTTTCAAGATGTCTAAAATACCTCCAATCCAATAGCATCTTGTTCTATCAGTTCTATTTTATTGTGTTAATTTGCTGAAGTGTTTTTAAAATCAAAGGAAAACAGGATTTTGAGGCAAAAGAAACTGAGTGAAAAGGTAAAGCAATTTTAGACTAATCCTTCTTATGCTCTCCTGAACAGCTTTGTAGAATTTTGCCACGTCAGAAACAAGTGTAAGTATGAGCTTTCATGCAACTTAATATTTCATCTAATTTGGATATTATGACCCAGATTCAGTGAAGCATGTAAGCTTTACAGGTATTTAATTTTAAGACTGTAAGGAATCTGTGTGATTCATGTGACTTACGTTCAGGTATTCTGCTACATCAGACCCTGAATTAGGATCCCTCCATTCTGTTACTTGTTTGGTCATTCATGTAAGCTTATTGCTTAAAATGAACCTACATCTCAAATTGCTCCAGAGGACTTAATGTAATTGTAAAGGTATGTGATTAAATGCGAGTTTAAGACACACCTTAACTATACCTAGGGGGAGGATAATGAGAGTTTGTTGGCATGTGGAAAAAGCTCTTCAAAGCACCAACAAACTCTTTAAAACTGCTGTCCCAGTGTCTGTAAAGTTATTTATGATTGCAGCTGCCATCTACCCACAAACAATGAACTCCAGAACAGCTATAGGGTCTACTGCTATAGCATATAAGATAGAGCTATATGCTATACTGTAGAGTTATGGGGTTCTCTTATTTAACAGACATGTAATATATACTTCACAAGCCTGTTCTGCGAAATGGATTATGGAGCCTCTTGGGCATAAGTGGCTTTGAGCGATTATGGTGAAAAAAATTAATAATAATAGAAAATTTTTATAGAGTTGTCAGTTTGCTAGTACATCCTTTGTCTTTTATTCACACCCATTCACATCCAGTCATGAGCCATTAAAATAAGAAGTATTGGTTTTAAATGTTGTTTTAAGTTGTTTATTTTTATTTGGATTTTATTAAAAATGAGACAGCTGTAGCATTCTGCTGTAAGGATTTGCATGAATGAATATTTCCAGAAAAAGCAATTGATGAAAGCTGTAGAAAAGTCTTCGTCTCCTCATCACGTAGACCAGACCTGTGAAATTTTTCCATTTCTAGCATTTGGCTTTGGAATTACTATTTATTTAATGTGGATGAATGTTTTCTTGTCATAATAATTTTAGGAGAATTGTAACAATTTGATAAGAACCTCTATTCTGGGCAAGAATGGATAGCAGAAAACAAAATAATGGTGAATTTACAATTTGCAGGGAACAAACCTCCCCTTCAATTTCCACTTGAAAATGTCAGTATAAAGTTGATTCTTTCTAAAGCTTACAAAATATTAGGTTGCTAATGTCCCAGTCCTTTTAGTCATTTTTCATTTGAATGTAATCATTGTTGCATGAGTGACAAATACTTACTTTTTTCTTCCTTTACTTCTTCATTTATGGCATCTTCTGTAAAACCTTCTTTCAGTAACTCCTGAATTGCAGTCATTTGTTCTGTTGTGCTAACTTGCTGATAATCAAGTAATCTGCAAAAATATTGTGTCTCCCCTGGCAGTGTGGCAATGCTTGCTTTCTGAGCTTGACTCATTTGAGTTCTTCCCCAGGAGATAGTGTAAAATAAAGCAGGTGAAGTATTAAATAATGTTTTTGAGCTTTATTTTGTAACCTGTAAGAAAGATACATAGAAGACTGTGTGTGCTTTTACAGCACAGTAAATTTAATAGTTAGTTAGAAATCAGCTGTGGTACTGAGTTAGGATAACTATGTTTTACTACCTTGACAGTTTGATTTCAAGAATGCTGTGATTAAAAATAGGTTTTTTTCCATTCCTTCATACAAGGTGTGCAACTGTGGGTCTGATCCCAGACCACTCTCAGGAACTTTCAGCTAGCTGAGAGAGTGAACATCAGGATTTTTTAGGGATCTCAGTAAAGTGTCCTGCTCAGGACCATGTCACCTGGCTGATCCTTTCATGTCACCCAAGGCCAGTGGTCATTTTAGGAGGATGTTTGCTACTTCCATAATGTGGCTACAGAGAAAATGGCTTTGTTGTTTCCTGGCCTAAGCATAAATTTCTGACTTAAGCATGAAACTCCACATAATTTCTAATTAAGAGTGCCCGACACATTCCTTTTCACGCATCTTCATGGAACACTGGTGCCTGCATTTGCATAAAATCTTACACTGCTGGTGTTTAAAGAGGAGGAAAAATTATAATATAGGTGTTAGGAAGTTACCACTGTGAGGCTCCTCAAGCCTAAAATCTCCTTCTGAGGAAGCCACTTTTTAGGTAATATAAAAAGCTAGTTTTCCTTTCCACCATTGTAGTTTCTTTATATTTTTGTGATAACAGTTTGTGGTGATAAAATAGGCAAGTAATTATACAGCAAAAACATTTTAGCTATTTAGCATTTTAGCTACCCAGGAAATCTACGATTCAGAAGGTGAATTTCCTAATAGCACACTATACTTATATACTTAAATTCTACATGAATGTAAATCAGTTCTATGCAGAACATGGAGAGGTTCAAAAGCTTGTCAGCATGTTGAGTCTCCCTATGTCTTAGCGCAATTGCTGAAAATAATGAATACATCATCAAACAGAGCAAAGAATTGAGACATTGTCCAAACAGATACTTTGTTAGATTCGTACTTCAAACAATGACTTTCATAAAAGAAAATAATCTTCTTATGTGAATTGCATTTCCCTACATCAAGAATTTTCTTTAATGGGTTCTTTAGTCCTATACAAGACAAAAATAAAACTACTGTATTATAAGTAAATCATAAAAGACACATGTCAAATACTATAGAAAATATGCAAATATGAAAAATAAACCCAGGAAAAAAGAAAAAAAAAAGACAAAGGTCTTATTAGCTTCTACCAACCAAAATAGAAAGCCATATATTCATCTGACTTCCAAAGCTGTTTTCCAACATGTGGCATTATTCTTAATACTATCTTAGGGAAATAATTGTAAATTAATGGCTGTTTCTTTTTATTCATATGTACAACCCATTTTAGCAACTGTTGAATGCCGGCAAAATAAAGAACAAAAATCAATCAAATATTTATATGTGTACAATATGTACAATGGGTACAGCCACAAGCTTTTTCAGTTTCTTTCAGAGTTTGACAGCAGAAGCCCAGTCCCTGTTGTACACTTCTCTCTTCACGTGCATTTTCTCGTATAAAAGGGAGTATGCTACTGAGTTTTGGGTTTTATGCATCACAGTTGCAAAATAAAAAAGGCTTATCATTGTAGGTTTTTCTGAGGTTTAAATTATGGAGTTGTTGCTGTAATAGGAAAAAAAAAACCATAAGATGGGAGTGTTCCTACTAAATACATGTGTACTTCATTGAATGCCTGGCCAAGAGCATTGCAGAATCACTGTACAGCCCTCTCTGTTCAGAGATCCTTATACAGGAGTTTTACAGAAACTCCTATTACATTAATTCTGTCCTTGATATAAAAGCATTTTAAACCTCTCATAAAAAATATTAATGCAAAGAAAAAGTGCAGAAAATCAAGAATTTCCATGCATTAAAAAATCGAGTGTGAAGGGACCTTTCATTCATTGTTCTTTGAAATCCAACAGACTGCATAAATTTCTTCCCTTAAAGTTGAATTCAGAGAGACTCAAGAGAGGAATTGGGAATATTAAATTAATTTCTGGATGATCAGAATTTGTCTTCCATCTTTTGGCATTTCTGGAGACCAACTTGAGTGCAATTGAGAATAAAGGAAAGAATGCCTGCCCAGATTTAAAGCCTGAACATTCCCATGAATAATCCAGCTGCTGATGCTTGTGGGTCTAAAATTTATCCAGAGATGCTTGGGAGGCAAAAGATTTAAAAGGAACAGTAGCAATAAATTTTGTCAGAACTGAACATTTTCATCCAAATTATTGGCTGAAAACGTGTCTGCTTCAAGGGTCATCCTGGGGTTTTTTTTGTTTGCTTTGTTTAGGATTTTAGGTCATTAAACCTTTGGTCCCAGTTAGATATGCTAAAATGTTGATAACATTTAAGAGAAGGAGGAGGGAACAGGATAAAGGAATTACTACTGTGTCACTTAACAGCAGGCAGGACAGATTTGTGAGAGTTTGTGATAGGGCAGCTGAGTAATGAAAATATTTTTAAAATATAAATCTAGAAAATGAAAATAAAATGAGCAGTTTTAAAGAAAAGTAGTCCTCAGCATTGTACTTAATCCAGCTGAAGTTCTCTTAAAAGGATAAAGAACACAGGAATGCTAATAAAAACTCAGAACCCTCTGAGGATAGAAATTAATGTTTTATGTTTGCCATTGGCACAAATTCTTTCAGCTTGCAGTGTTAACCATCCTATCTCAGTGCAGAGAATGCCTGCTATTTTGTTTTTGCTTAAATGAGGTTTCAAATGGTACTTTACAAATCCCTGCACCTGTTTGCATTTTCTGTTACCTGTGAAAAATACATCATGTTTGCTGCTTTTCCAGAACCGCAACATTCTTCATTCTTTCTTTTGGCGCCAGTAGTAGCACTTTGAAATCCTGCTGCATTGTTACAGTTTCAGAAGCAGTAGATTAATACTATGCCCTTATATTTCTGTAGCTTATTTTTCACATAAACAACTTACTGAAAACATACAGGACTCTGTGAGTAGTGATGAAGCTTACTTGTAATAATCAATAAGGCTTAGTCACTCTGCATGACATTAAGGATTTTACAACTTCTGGCAATATCTTCATTTATCTATGCCACAATCTTTTGCTCATAGCATGGCTATTTTCATTTTCTGCTCTAAAAGGTGATCCCCTAAAAAAAAACTGTCTTTCCTATAGACATTTGATTCATGAGTCTTTTAAAAAGTTATAATCAACATCTGTCTACTAAAAAACAAAAAGTGAGGGAGAAAAATGCCAAAGGCATCTATGATAATTTTGTGAAATGTCATTAAAAGTAGATTGTTAAAACCAGAAATGTCACTTCTTACTGACCCTAACCAGTGCTGTTTCTTCTTTTCTTCCTTAGTGTTATGTTACAAACCACATAACACTGTATTATATCCTTTTTTATTTTCTGGCTTTGTTCTCCAAAATAACAATAAACTATTTATATGCTACTGTGTATATTTGTATAAAACACAAAAATCTCTCTATTTCAACTTCAGAATAGTATTGTATCTTTTCCTGCCACCATTTGTTGTTTGTTTATCCTCCCTTATTTTTGTTGTAGCTGTTACAGTCCTTTTTGACTTGCCAAACCCCCCAGAGCAGTGTAAACAGAAATAAAAGAAGCTGACTCAGCATCTCCTTTTCTTGAGCCCTGGTATAAAGAAAGGGACATATTTTTATTGTCTTGTATTTGGCAACTTCTTTGTCACAGAATTACAGAATCTTCAGGGTTTGAAGAAACCTCTGGAGATCATCCAATCCAACCTCCCTGCCAAAGCAGGGTCACCTAGAGCAGTTGACACAGGAACATACTCAGGTGAGCTTTGGATGTCTCCAGAGAGAGAGATTCCATGACCTCCCTGAGCAGCCTGTTCCAGTGCTCTGCAACTCTCAATGTAAAGTTCTTCCTCATGCTGAGATGAAACTTCCTGTGTTTTAGTTTATGGCCATTGCTTCTCATCCTGTCACTGGGCACCACTGTAGAGAGCCTGGCACCATCCTCCTGGCACCTGCATTTGAGATATTTTTTTGCGTTAATGGGATCTCTTCTCAGTCTTTTCTTGACTGGACTAAACAGGCCCAGCTTTTGCAGTCTCTCCTCATGACAGAGATTCTCCAGACCCCAAATCATCTCTGTGACCTCTGCTGGACCCTTTCCAGTAGCTCCTAGTCTTTCTTGTACTGAGGAGTCCAGAACCAGACACAGTACCTCAGGTACTAGGGCCAAGTCACTCTTATGCTTGTACACTTTTCCACTTAGGTGGAAGTCTTCTTTCTGGTGCCTGGTCACTGTTACAAACTTGCATTACTTTTTTTCTAATCCAGATGTGTGGAAAACATTTCTGATGTCCAGACCAGACTGGTTTAATTAACTAGTTAAAAGTTAATTAAGTCAATTAAAATTGCAGATGCAGCAAAGAATATGTGTCATGTACCGACTCTCACACTGCTTTCAGAGGCAGTCTGAGCCATGCAGCACCCACCTAGACTAGCATTTGTCTGAACTAACCTGCTCGTTTTGCATGAGTTTTGCAGGAGATGTGTTCTGTGATAAAGGTGTTCACAGTGGTTGTAGATATAGGTGTTTGTAGTGGGCCCTGTGGTGGGGAGGTCAGGTCAGTAGAACTGTTGTGTACCACATTTAGTAGGGAATGCAGGTGAGACAAGAAGTGAAAGTGAGATTCTGTACTACCAATGGGTTACTGAATGCTTAGTGGATAAAGTGTTTTTACTTTAAATACTCCTTCAATATTCTCCTTGCTTTTATGTGCTATCTACACATAATTTATTTTTTCTGTGGTTATTTATATTGATATGAAAGTAACTTTGAAAATGAGATAATACTTACTAAACAAAACTTGAATTCAGTTATCTCTTGGTAGTATTTCTGGGTACAAATCTGGGTACAATTTTAGAACTGGTAATATTTAGTCCACATCCTACTTAGACTTTTTTCTTAAAAGTACTTGAATGTTTCCCGATCATCCTCACTGAATGAAGACTGAACTATGGAGTTTCTTTCTCTGGGGAAAAAAATGAATGGGTTTGGACAACGTGTAGAAAAACACAGAGAGTTTTCCAATCAATACTTCACTATGTAGTATTGTGAGGTCCTCTTTACTTCCTTTTCTAACCCTGGGATGTCTGATCATTCAGAAAACTGGCTTACAAAAGCCAATATACTTTCATAGCAAGCAAAGGGCTCAATTTAATTAGCAGCCATTGTGATCTTCAAAATTAATAGAACGTGGTGAAGGTGAAATGGAAAATTCCATGAAAATGCGGGGTTGAAATTTTGTTAACATATGCACCACCTAAAGAGACAACTCTAGGAAATAACTGGAGAATTTAAGTAAAAAGCTGAATACTGTCACTGCTATCAGTTGGATTACTTCAGAAAATATATCCAAATACTCATGTTACAATTTGATACTGGCAATCACTGTGCTTTATTCATTCTCTCTTTGACCAGAAAACCTATGGCCTATACTTTTTGTTGTTCTGATGGATCCATAAGCCCTTCTCTGGAAATCTGCGGGAACTAGTTGCTTGTTTTCCTTGTTTTTGTGACCACTGGTCCATCACACGTATGATACAACAGAGAATAGAATCCACCACCCAACTTAACTTGATGCTCTGCACTTGTCACATCAGAGCTACAATAAGGACAAAGAAAGGGGGAAAAGATTTAAGGAGGAAGAGTATATATATTCTGAGATGAACTGAATCACTCAGAGACCACAAAAAGAGCTTTCTTTGTCTATATGTAGTGGATTACAAAGCTGAATCAAAGGCAGCAAAGAAAAATACCCTCACTAAATTGGATTATACGAGAAAGAGTTTGACTTGAAAGAGATAAGTTTTGGAGATAGATAATGTCCTGTAGCATTGCAGAATTAGTTTCCTGAAGCTAACTGTTCAGTTGTTTGATATTAACAGTAGAAGAGGTACTTGCACTGACAATGTTCAGTGTAAGGGAAGAAATAACAAAGCCAAATACACTGAAAGAAAGGTAAAATGAACTGTCACAAATCAAAGACTGTAACTGCTTCTCAGTCGACACAGAGTGTATTTGAGGAAAGAAAGAAAAATCAGATAAAGAAGTGAAAAGAGCATCCTTGCTTCTATCTCCAAGTAAACCTATAGTCAACCTATCCCTAGGAGTAGTTTAGGCAGAGTGTCAGGACACTAGAAGCAGCTCTGTCCACTCTCTGTAATAACTGATTTTCCAGTAGTGGATGTATTTTATTTTCTATTGTAGTCTGAAAAATTCAGTGTGTGATACAGAGACTGGACTTTTAAATAGCATAGGATAAAAAAATCAAGTTCACCAATATTCTTGAATTAGCCTCAGACTCACACTATGACCTTGGAATTCTGTTCCCTTGATAGCATTAGGTCAAAATGTTTCTAAAGTCACAGTAGCATAGTAGGCCTTGAGCAGCATGTTCTAAATGTAATGATCACTTAGTAAACATAATTATTTGGGAGGGGGGAATTATGGAAAGGGGAGCTAAAACTTATGCTTGAATGGAAACAAAGGAACTGAAACTTATGGTTGGATGGAAACAAAGGGGATTGAAACTCATGCCTGGATAAAAACAATATACAATAGAATAATATCGAGTTAGTGATTAACAAATGATCATATGAAAGTTATGTAAGTAAAAGGTATAAATATGTTTTGATTTTGAAATCATGTCGAACTCTAGATTTGGGTTTGGCCCCAGAGTTCCAGGGCCCTTCAACAAAGCACCTTCATATCATCATTCTGTGATTATGTGTTTCCACGCTAACACCCTCACTGCAGTTCTGCTGCTCTTTCTTCTATAGTTTTGTCTGTTTAGGGTTTTTTTGTGGGATCATGAGTTTATCTGGTTTGGTACAGATTTCAGACTCTTACAATGAAAGAAAATCCAGGTCCCAAACTATAAGTGTTACTTAGCTTCCTATAATACATGTCTGTTTTATGACAACTTTTTTTCATATCATATTTCAGATTATGTTTTCTTATTAGCCTTTTGAATCAGACTTTGACCAGATGCTGCATGACTGCTCCATTCTAGGCATGTCCTTATGAACATTGACAGATGGTGATGCTCTGACTTGATCTGAAAAATCACTTGTCTTGAAGCAGTGTGTCAAGAAATCATAAATAATGTGACTTTATTAGCATAGGAATTCACACATTTGGGAGAATTACTACCATCTGTGTCCATTAGTGCAGCATCATGATTTGTAGATCAGATCTGATCCCTGCCCTGCCAGGTTTGAATAGAAATTGTATTACTCAGTATTTTTCTGCATAAGATCATGCAGACAGGCCTCTGTATGTCCATCCAATTGCTGGTATCAATTGCTGGTATCAATTGCTGAATACCAGAAATATGTTATTATCAACATTTTCATATATGACTACATGCCAGAGGACTCTGATTATGATCGTAGATAAATAAATACAGTAATTTTATTATATGCCATATTCTCCATGAGGATGAGGAGAGGATTTGCCTGGAAGTTGACCACCCCATACCAGATCATGTTTGCTTTGACTCACCCATCAGGTCTACAGGAAATCATACTGGAAAACTTTAGCAGACATGCTCTCCTCATATCATCAGTGGAAAATCAAAGACTCCATTCCATATGACAACATATCTTTTAAAGACTTGGACATAGCCTTAGGTGTGTATATATTTAGGCTCTGATTAGTTCCTAAAACATGGATGTCATGCAGGATTCAAACAGTTATTTTCTGGAGCTCAAATCCATTCAGCTCCCCTCCTCGGCATTCTGCTATTCCACTTGAATCTCTGATCACAAAACAAACCAGCACTGTAAATAGACAATCTTTTACAAACATCACAAACAGGTTCACTTGTGTACATCAGAAATCCATAGGGCCTGCAGAATGAGGGATACTTTTCACTTTATTTATGGTGATACTTCAGTAGAAATCTAATTCCAGCAAGACTTTGGCACCTTCCATTGTAGAGAGTTTATTAAAACTGAAATAGAGCAATTTGGCATTAAACTTGGTCAAAGATTGTTTGGCTGTTACCAACTTCACTATTTGTGTAAAACAAATTTCTCCCATCCTCTCTTAAAGTAAAATTATTGGCAGTTTTGATTTAAGAGAATGAGTATTTAAACCCATTAAAGACCCAATCACAACTAGGAACTTAATTTAGCATTTTTAGCCAATGGAACTGTCTTAAATGAATGACAATATGATCCCTCACAGACTTAACAGTAAAAGTCACTTGCATTTTGGCTAGAAAATTGATTTCTGAGCTGCAATTGCACTTTTCTTCTCACTTATCTTTACAAGAAATTGCCATCTAAGTTCTTGAAAGTAATGACGGAAATACATTCTAACGCAAAATCTTAATGTATCTGTACTATTTCCTAATTTATTTGTTCTCATGTTGTAAGAGCTGGTAACAGCTCTCGCATATTCTGTTGTGTTCTAGTCTTCTGGCTTCAAAAACTGAAATCATCCAGATATTTGCCAGTTCTTTCTGCAGATGTCTCAAAAAGGAATGAAAGGCAAAGCTGTCTGAATTCAGTCTGATAAGATCATTTTCATCTGAATGAAAACTTGCTATTGAGTAGTCTATCACTTAGAAGTCACTTAGCCAGCACTCCCTGGTATCACTGGAGTATGTGTTCAATTTGAATATTGATACAACAGCTGCAGGCATCTGTTTATACTTCATGAAAGCTGCTGTCATTAGATCTTCAAGAGGTTGAGATGATATTTCTCTGGGGTTTTTCTCTTAGCACAGAGTACAACAATGAAATGAATGTTCAATGAAAAAATGTTCAAATAAATCTTCATACAAAATATACACAGTATGTTTGTGTCTTTAGGGGAATATACAAATAGGCAACACATTTTGAAGTATCTAATATGAGGTGATTAATTTCTTATTTTCTAATGCATGCTCCAGAACTTACAAGAAAGTTATCTACTATATAATTGAAGTTATGCAGATATTTGAACAGTAATTTACAGAACTTGCTTTTGACTTATGTATCAGTTCTAGATGAAGTACTGTGTAATAGGGTAATTTTTGCTACAGGAGACTTTTCAGTATTATGTATACAAATTAAATACTTGAGGAAGAACTTGCTGTATTAAATATGCAAATTAAACTTCAGGAAGACATGTAACTGAATTAGCACTGAGAAGTCCTTGGTATTCTGTAGCTTACTTTGAGATTGCTTCAGAGAAAAGCCATGAAAACTTCTGCCCTAGAGAACAAAAGTCTTTAGCTAAAGTTTGATGAGAAAAGTATTAATAATAGTCACCAAACTAGGGTAAAGTGGAGCAGGAAACTTACTGTGCTTTGGTACTATTGATTATGGCCTCCTAGAATGCTTCATTATAAGCCAACTATGCATTGCTTATAAATGCATTAGAGTTTTGGGACAAATCAGTCATTGTTAAATTGGCAGTTTAGTCCCTAAAGACAGACAGCGTGCAGAGCCTAGATGTGTGTGGTCCCTCAGTAACATCCCTCTTGTACTTCTACCACTTTCCAGGTAATTTTTTTACAGACTATAAAGTATCTTATTGATTGAGCTCTGAAAGTTGTAAATGTGATTTATGAGTTATATTTGATTAAAAGTGTGGCTGCTCTGGGGGACACAGGGATTTCTTCCCCCCTGGTCTAATGCTAAGTAAATCACTTAAATCCATTACCTCAGAGAGTATGCCCTTTAAAAAGACTAGTAAAAATGGAAAGTTGCATTGGAAAACCATATAGGAGAGCTTTATTTTAACCAGAGTGCCAGGTGAAAAAGATGCATGAGCATGGGATGACTAAAACACTGCAAACATTACTCACTAGCAGGTAAAGTACTGCAGTTTTTCCAGCAGTTTTTTAAGTACAGCAGTTTGAAGATAGTAAAGTAAAACTTGACAGCAGGGTAAGTAGCTAAGTTGTCACTACTGCCACTGTCCTTTTAATTATACTTTTATTTGATGTGCAGTGCTATGTATCCTGACAGGAAGGAAACTTTATCTTCTGAAAAAAAAAAGCAAAATGGGAGAAGACTAACTTTTAACCAGCACATTTTCCTAGCTTTTTAGAAGTAAGTATTTGTCTTTCAGATTGTTTACATATGAAAGAAGAGGCCTTTACAGGCTTTGGAGTTGCACTGCTTTTAAGTTAGAACCAAGGGAACATAGAGTGAAGATATGTGATGTGTGTTGGTGTCTCTTCTGCTAATTAAGATTAGGTGTTTTGTGAGTGCCCACATGACTTATCTCTTGTGGCTGATATCCAGTGAAGCTGTAGTCTGTAAGTTTAAAAGAAAAATATCTCTCTCCTTATCTTCAGCCTATAAAATTGGCTAGAACACTGTGCTTGCTCTACCAATTGATCAAACTGACCTTGCAATGTACTACAACTTCTTTCCTATATTAATAATTTTCCTAATAACACCCATTTAGCAAGAAGAATATTTCAAGTCTTTCTATTTCAAGGTGTCAAGGGTTCAGGAAACTAATAATTAACGAGGGTTGAAAAAGCATATTTAAAAAATGATTGGAACACTTTTCCCCAGAATGCATGAACTTTCATCTTTTTAACATAGCAATTGTATTAGTTGCATCTTTCTTTGACACAAGATGTCAATAGCTGCTCTGATGTAGCAAACAGTAACAGAAACCATGTGATGAAATTTTTAAGCATGTGACAAGTTATTGATGAGCCTTTAGTCATTCATTTCTATATGATCTCCCCATGAACATCCTGTCATCCAATCTCTGACAGCTTTACATGCTTCTTAGTTCAAACAGTGCAAAAATTCAGTGCTTCCTTCTTTTGGATCAAATGCGTAATTTGTCATAAAAATACTCAGCCTGAACTGCTGGATGGATAATATTTAGTCAAACACTAGTGTTAAGTTGCAGATAATACTTTCTTACTTTGCTCAGATCCATGGACTTTCTGATATGACAGTGTATCTTAAATGAATTGCATCACTCTTAAGCATGCTCTTTTGTTTTTCTTAGAAAGCTCTGCATTTGAAATTGGCTCTTGTAAAATGCTATATTGAGCTTTCTCAACAGAGGAGTCTAGAAAATAGTAACAATAATATTTTAAAATACTTCAGTTTAGTAGTATTAGTTCATCTTAATTAGTTCATCTATAAAATCTGTGATTCCTTATGATAGGTAGAAACCTGTGGTAGCCCAATACTGCACAATACAAGCTGTGGTAACTCACTTTTAGTCATGACTGTAAATAAATATTGACCATATGCAGTTACTCAGTCTAGCCTCTCTGTACAAAGGTGTAACTGTGAAAGTGAGCTCTAGAGACTGGGTGATTTTCTTCTCTTCTTTGCTCAAGCCTACCAGCAGCCTTAACTAATGTTGCCAAATTTCTCAATGTAGTTTCAAAAAAGCGGTGAAGTCCCACAGAGTTAAGTTTCCCAGGGCCGAATATCCTCTCCTTTTCTGATATTTAGGATTATATTTGTGATATTGAGCTAAGTCTTCACTAATATGAACGGAAACCTGTAAACCTCCTACTCTAATTTAAAAAAAGACTTGACTGAAGCTCTGGAGGGGCCTTCAATTTGATTCATTATTAAATAGCTTTATATTTTGAGGGGGACTTGGGAGGTTGATGTTGCAGCTGCAGGCACTGGTTATTTTTTCTCATAGGATAATTAGAATTAGGGATGCATTTTATGTTAGCTATTTTCACCAGATTTCAAGAGAATAGACATTTTTTATAACAATGGCTTGAGTTTTCCAATGTTTTCTGCTCTGCCAATATATGAAAAATATGCTCCTCACTGAGTGATAGCTTGCATATATTTTGTTCCCACTGCTAATGAAGTGCCAAAATAAGGTTTCAAATAATTAAGAACGTACATTGTGTTTTTGTGTATCCATCATACCTCTGCATAGCTCCATAGGTACTTTATTCACCATACTACACTCCAAGCCAGCTGCAGTCAATTACATACCTGTCAGGCCACTGTCTTACCTGCTAGTACAAATATTCAGTAATTGGTCTCCAAGGTTATGCCCTTCCTATTTCACTGCATCACCAAAACTGCAGTCTCAGTTGTTCTGGAGCCTCTGTAAGCTTTGTGGTTCTGACTTCACACAGCACTGTGCAGAGCCAGTTTTCTGAATGGATCAGTGCCCATCCAAAATGGATCAGCACATAGTGCAGTTCTTTCCTTCTCTTCCTCATTCTCTGTTGTGCAGGCATTGCAACTCTAGGAAGTAATACAGTTTTAAAATCCTTAAAGCTGAGGAGTTTTTTGAAGTAACTGTTCTAATATCCTCTTGCATGTTTGCTTGCTTGGCTGCTTGGATACCTTTGTCATTGCTTACCACTGGCAGAAAGGATTCATCAGCTGTATTTGTACTCTAGAGGTATACATGAGAAGAGGAAATATTTTCTATAAGACTATTAAGATGCTAAAGAAATTTAGGAAATATGAAGGTCCTCAGTCTTAAATCACTACAGGGTTATTTTTCATGGACATTGCAACTCAAAAAACTGTGAGTAAAGATAATTATTTACCTGTCTGTCTATATATACTCTTTTCAAATCTGAAAACACTGTAGATGTAATTTAGCTGTAACAGTGCAGAACTCTGAACACTACTCCAGAAGATGTTAGACTTTGATTGTTAAGATTTATACCAGAGTCTTCAGTGATTGAAACTACCTTTCTGCTGAGCAACCTGAGGGAAGGTTGTGAGACAACTGCACAGAAAACTACAGAAACACAGTGGGAGACAAGTTCAAATCACAATTTTAAAACCAGGCTCAAACACTGAAAATATTGATATGATTCTAAATTATTATTGCTAAATAAAAATAATTCCTTTGACAATATTACATACAGCATGTGTCTATGCAGTCCATTAAAGCTACAGTCAAGCTTGTACCATGGAGACAGCTGAGTGTGAATCTGGTTTTGCACCAAAGCAGAACATCTGTAGTGATGCCACACTGGACAAGGACTTTGCTGAAAGCATACTTTGCAAGAAATTTCATATTGTTAGAATTTAATACAATCAGTGTGGTGTAAACAATCACTTTATCATTGTCAGAAAGTCCTTTTCTAGTAGCATTTCCTTGGGAGCACTATAAATAGGCAGTAAATTGGAGTATAAAAGTGTCTGAGACTGAACTGACTTGTGGAGACCAAATGGACTAAGACACAGAGGCACTGCCAGTGCAGATCTGTCTGTACCACTAACGAGGGACCAGCCTCCCTGTTCATGGTGGGGGAGATGGACAGCCTGAGAGGAGAAGGCAGATCAGGGTAAATGTTCCTCACAGAAAGCCATGGCCCCTCGGCAGCAATAGTGGTGGTGGTGGTGCCCAGGCAATAATATTTGGGAAGGAGGTGGGACAGGTCAGGGCAGCATTGCCAGCCAGAGCCCCAAAGCTCTCTGTCCCCCAGTGACCCCAGGGCTCCTCTCAGTCACAGGAGCAGTGAGGGAATACCTGGGGCTCTGACTGAGCCAAGTTCCCATGGCAGATGGCTGTAGGGGGCCACTGTGAGGCCACTCCCCACCTGTCACTCTGAAGGATTCTCCACACCAAGGTAAGAATGAAGCTGCCTTTAGCACTGAGGGACAGGATGGGTTGTCTGAGAGTCAACAGGGTTTAACCTGTCCTATCAAGAGTTAAACTCAAAACTAAAACCAAAAACTGAGCTCTAATTGTTATCCAGACAGCAGTGTGTTATGTTTGAGCCCGTTGAGCCATTGCTGAAAGTGTAGGTTTCCTGACTGTCCTGATGTGCAGGACTCACTGCTCTTCATGACTGTAAACACTTGAGCAGGAATGCTGCTTTTCCACTATATAAGGAAGGCTATTCTTATTTAAGAGGATTATTTGGCAACTGTCTATTGTTTCATGATGCTGAAATGGTACACTCACATGTGAGTGTTTATTGTTATATTTCATTGGGTTTTGTTTAGCCTGGATCTGCATGTATTTCACATTGACATTATTTGGATTCCTTTAACACTTACAATAATAAACCACGAAATTTTATAATGAGCCCTCATTTCATTGAGGCTGCAACATCAGCCTAAGGCAAAAACAACAGAATTTTTTTCATTATTACTTTAATCTAACACTGAATAGAAGCAAAGATGCAGGAAAACAAGATTATTTTGCCCTCAGGTGCACTTTAAAGACTTGAGATGTACAGAAGGATTAAAAAGATAAAGAAAGGTGTGAACATACTTGAGGGTCGTGCAAGGGACAACTTTTACATTTTCTGATAAAAACTGAAGTTTTTAATTTATAGCAAAAAGCAAAAAGGGATAATCTACAAGTTCTTTATCACCACTTTGTATAACAAGATTCATAAGTGTCACCTAACTTTTCAAATCACTTTCCCCAGTTGCACTGCCCTTTGCTTTTGTTGTTGCTCTAGCCCAGGCTGCCAAATACAACAGGCTTAGATTATCCCATGGTGATGCAGCTGCTGCTGGGAAATTATGACTTATTGTGAGTGCCAGTCTTCACTTGATGGTAAAGCCCAAACAAAATTGAAGTCTTTCAACCCCTGTGGATCATTGTTCTCTTTCCAGTGCTTGTGCCATTTTCCCCTCCATGGCCATAGGCCATTTTCATAAAGTTTCTGTGACATTTCACCTAATAAATATGCCAAAATTAGCTAGCTGTGTGTGACTTCATAAAGGAATCCATCCTCTCACCAGCATTTCCAAATTGCTTTCAAGTAAGAAGAACATTTCATGTTTGAAGAAAATTTTCCCTCTGTCTAGACAGGTACATGTTCTGAATAGTTGGAAATAAATGGTTGAGGAATAAAATATAGGTCCATCACAAATGAAGGGATCTCTAGTGTAAGACGTGGATATCGGGTTATACCATCATGCAGATGAAAGATCTGCTGGTTCTGACAAAATTGTAGCCAACTATTTTAGGACTCAGGCCCATCAAATGAACCTTGGACATAGGCCATTTTTTCTCTTGAATCCTTTGGGGAATATCATACAGTAATGTTTTTAAATGTCTTCTCATTAAATATGCCATTTTTATGATGCAAAACTTGGTGCACTTTTGCTTTGGTCACTTTGTGGATAATATTTTTGACAGAGTTTCTATTAAAAGAACTTGTTGCAGTAGAACACCAGCTGCAGATGATTTCAACTCAAGGAGGAAACTGCCTCTTATCTTCCAGTAAATGATGTACCACGAAATATGTTGTAATTGATTTTGTGATGTGCCTTCTGTTACCATTATTTAATCATAAAAACTTTGCAGAAAAAAAACTTCCCCAACTGCTGTAGAAAATTCTCTCTTGAACAAGAGAAAAATACTATGGTACAGGGTGCATCTCAAAATCCCCTGGCTGTCATAAGGCACCTCAGTATTTGTCATCACTTGCATATATTTCATATATAAATTGCCAGATAGTTTTCATTATTTATGTATTTGGCCAATGATTTACCCATGAACACTTATAAAGTGATTGATATGTATTAAATATGTATTAAATATGTCCTTTAAAAGAATGACAAAATGACAGAGTCAGTTTCTGTCTTTTGCTTTTCCATGTTGCTCTATTCTATTTCCACTTGTTTTCAGTCTTCTGCATCATCAGTTCTGCCTTATAATGCAATTTTTATTTATTTGGTGGGGTAAAGTGTATTTATTTGTTACAGTGATGAACGCTTCAGAAAAATAGAATTTCCTGACACAGTTTGTACTGCTTGCGTACTTAGGTGTTAGGTTCCATTTCAAGGGATCTGACAATAATTTAGAAAGAGTACTGATGCAAAAATAGATACTCTTCTTCAGGAACAAATGCAGGTTTTGTTCTGTTGATGGGAATCTATCTATTTGTAACCAGTTAATTTTGCTGACACAATGCAGACTAATAGAACTGTTACACAAGTTGGCCAAAGGTCTTGGTCAAAAAAAGAAGAAAAATTAAAAAGAAAATCTATTAGGAGTTTTAAGTGTACCTTCAATAGCTTTTGGCAGTGTCTGTCTGCATGCTGAACAGCTAATTCCAGTCCTAACTGCTATTTCTCTCGCACAGCCATATACTTACATTACAGAAATCTGGGTTTCACTGTTAATTATAAAATTGGTGTATTTAGTGGATTTCTTTAAAAATTGAGAGAAAAGAAATTGTGATGATATTTAAGAAACAGGTCATTCTTAAAATTGGTTTATCCTTTGCAAGGGCAGGCTGTTTTTCAGGATTGAAATTTCATGCAGCAAAACTCTAAGTTTCCTACTTTCTGAATGAGCAGAGCACTTTTAGCAAGTGCACCATCAATACTAGCATCCTAGTCAATTATTGTCAGTAACATTTAAAGCATTTATCTCTAGCACATGGCAAATCTGCCTCTAAGCTAACTGATGGCTTTAAAATTATTCATAGTACAATTTGTTATGGTGTGATACTGACACTGAATCAGAAATTAGATGGCACCACCAAATCTTTTTAGTTTTATGTAGATCATTGAAAGCTCACAATCTCACAGTGATGTCCCCAGTGCCACATTTTATGTGGTTAATTGGTGTGCATAAGCACCTTGAGATTGGGCAGCTCCTGATGCTGTGAGTGTGTGGTAACCAAAGCTCTGCCTCCCTGGAGCATGAACGTATGGTGTTGCTCAGTCTACTTCCCAGCTGCCTCATGTACAACATGGAAATGTCAGTTGTCTAGGCATCCCTCAACAATTCTCACTCAAGGGATGAATGTTGAACTAGATGATCCTTAAATGTCCCTTCCAATCCCAGCCATTCTATGATTCTAAGTTTGGATGATGGTTATTACTTCTAAGGAATAAAAGCAAATTGAGTCTAGCCAGACTATCTGTGAACATTAATTTTCTTGCTTTCCTGTAAATCTCTACAGTTAAATCCTAGCATTCCAGTAACATCTTTTGGACATAAATCAGATTTTGCATGGTCAAAATTTTCAGCTTTATTCATTTAATGAGGCGCTGAAAAACTGAAATTTCAGTAAATGTGAAATAATGCCCCACTGATACCATGATACGATATCTAGCCCACCTCCATGTGTAAGGTAGAGGTAAGGAAATAGAATCAGCCTCACATAAAATTTATTATACCAAATTTTAGTGATCAATTTGCATCAATATTCAATGTCATACCTGTAGAGGCTGAAGTGCCACATCAGATGTCCGTAATTATGACAGAAACTTTCTCACACACAGTGATGCTACTAAAATTTCCTTGCAAAACATAAAATCCTGGGGGGAAAAGTGTTGCAATTTATTCCTGTTATTATATGTGACAGTACACTCACATAAATATAGTACCATTGTGATTATCTGAAATATAACCACTGCAAACCTCATCGTATTTAAGTTATTTATTTTTGCATGAAAAATTCCGATCAGGATCATTCCAAAATACCTTATACATGAGAAAGTAAGAACTCTTAAAAAACTGAGTTTAGCAATGAAATCCATTGGATTATAATGATATAAAATATAATCGAATGCAAAAAGCAATAATTAAGAACAGGAAACAAAGACCATAGAAGCTTCTGCTGAGTGTGTGTTAGGAGTTATTATCATTATTCTTATTTGGATCTAATGAAACTATCAAGGGTGTTCTGGTTCTTTAGAAGTCCATGGTTTCCACATGCCTGTCCCAAGGCAATATTTATTTAAAGGTTCATATGAAATCTTAACTCTCCAAAGTTTTCTGTTTCCTAAAAGACTGAATGCTTTTGGAAGCACGAAATTGAATGCATGAAGCAAAAGGCATATTTTTTGATATTTTTCAAGGACTTGGTAAACTGTAAGTCTACTGTCTAATTTTTCTCCTAATTTAAGATATTATTGTAATCCATGGTGATAAAAGTTGATTCTGCAATGCTCTCATTTACATGATTGAAATTAACATTACTGTGCGCTGAAATGTACTGAAAGGAATTACCATTCATATGATTAGATCTTATTTGAGGGCACAGTAATGAGCAGTTGAAGAGCAGTAGCATTTTAAGCTACTACATCTAATTCATAAATGAACATGAATATAGTGTCAGCATTTCCACTATTTCTAAAATTGTAGCTCATTTGGAAAAATTTTCTTTCTGTCATTTTAAAATTAACAGGTTCATCTTGTTCTCTCTGTGTATGTCCTCTGATATTCTTTTTCAGACGAGTTAGTTAAATTTCAATTCTTTCATTAGATGGTGGTATTTTTTGAGAAGAATAAAAATGCAATGAAGTGGGGCATGAATTAAATTACATTTACAGATAGAGAGATGAAGGGTAGACGTGTCTGGATGAACATGAGAGTTTTGACCAGGAATTTCTCCCATGACACCAGAATGCATACTCTGTGAAGAAATAATTGAGGCTTCAAGGCTTCTTGAGCTCTGACTGTAAATTTATGCTGGTAGAAACCAGTTTCATAACAGATGATACTGTCTTTTATTTCTTTTGACATTAGAAATGGTAGTTTGTTATCTTTTGCTATGCCTATATACTTTTTAGTCATCAAGACTTTTTTTAATTTGCAATTGACAACAGCAGAATTGGTTGCTTGCTCTCATTATCCTCAGCAAATGTGTTGAAAGTTATAATAGGTTTTATGAGTTTTCAGATTCTGAAGATAAATACGGAGTTTTTCAGGAAAAAAAGTCAGTTCTGGAACTAATGTCTTGTCTGCTAGAAGAATGTCCAAAGATCTATTTAATGGAGTTCATATTTTCCCATAGGTTTGAACTGTTTTGCTTTTACAAATACTCTGTGTTCAGAGGGGAAAGAAACCCTAACTGAAATCATTTGGGATTCTTCTGCTTGTATTCTTCACATAGTCCAATTAAGCAGTGGGACTTTTTATTTGTCAGAAATTGTAGATACTAGAAGTTTTATCATGGTGTGAGAGAAATGACATCTGAGTAACAGCACCAAAGGGCCAAGGGGTAGATTTTGTGTAAATTGTCCATTTTCATTTGGTGCCATGATGATGTTATTTTGCTTTTGTATGTGGAATTTTTGTCTTGCTTTGTTTGGTTAGTTTTGTTGATGTGAGCGTAGGTTCTGTGATGAATGTGGATTTTTGCCAATAATTCTTATAGGTGTGATTCACAGGGGTGATGGGTGGAATGTATTGGTTTGACATGGCCAGGTTTCGGTAGCAGGGGGGCTACAGGGATGGCTTCTGTGAGAAGCTGCCAGAAGCCTCCTCCATGTCCAGCAGAGCCAATGTCAGCTGGCTGCAAGACAGACCTGCTGTTGGCAAGGGCTGGCCAATTAGAAAGTATGCTATTGCCTATGTGATAACATATTTAAGAAGAAGAAAAAGCTTATTGCTCAGATGTAATTTTCACCCCAGAGAAAAGTGGGGTGAGAACATGTGAAGGGAACAGCTCTGCAGAGCCCAAATTCAGTGCAGAAGGAGGGGCAGGAGGTGCTCCAGGTGCCAGAGCTGAGGTTCCCCTGCAGCCCGTGGTGCAGCCCATGGTGAGGCAGCTGTGCCCCTGCAGCCCATGGAGAACCACGGGGATGCAGAGATCCACCTGCAGCCCATGGAGGAGACCCATGCCAGAGAAGGTGGATGCTTGAGATGAGGTTGTGACCCAGTGGGAGGTGTGTGCTGGAACAGGCTCCTGGCAGGGACCTCTGGACCCGTGGACAGGGGAGCCCAGGCTGGAGCAGGTTTTGTGATGGGACTTGTGACCCCGTGGGGTACCCACATTGGAGCAGCCTGTCCTTGAAGGACTGCACACCATGGAAGAGTGACCCATGTGGCAGCAGTTTGTAGAAGACTGTCCTGTAGGAGGGACCCTATATTGGAGCAGGGGAAGGATTCCTGTCCCTGAGCAGTGGCAGGAACACCTTGTGATGAACTGATCCTAACCCCCATTGCCTGTGTCCCTGTGCCACTGTGGGGAGAGGAGTTAGAGCTGGGAAGGTATTTTTAAGGTCTTATTTTACTTCTCATTATCCTGCTCTGGTTTTTTGGTTTTTTTTTTTTTTTTAATATTCAATTAATATCTCTAATTAGAGCCTGTTTTGCCCATGACAGTATTTGGTGAGTGATATCTCTGTCCTTATCTCTGCTCATGAACCCTCTGTTATATTTCGTCTCCCCTGTCCAACTGCAGAGGGGAGTGATAGAGAGGCTTTGGTGTGTGTCTGACATCCAGCCAGAATCAACTCCTTACACATGGGTTCAAAGAGCAACACATATAAATTCATGAGATAAACGTTCCTTGAAAGATATTAAATGCAAAGACAAAATCTTTGTCTTATAAAGTCCATGAGTTGCAAATCATTGAAGGCTGGCAGAATACTTTTCAAAAGCATCACTGTGTACTTGCCATGTTTCTGTCTTCTGTGACATCCACTCAGCCCCATCATAAAAAGAATCCAGAGTCAGGCTGTGGCTGCACACCTTGTTCCTTTGACACCAAGATTTCAGCTCAGCTCATATGCAAGTTTCACCTGTATTACAGCTTGGCTATTTCTAGCCACAAGGATGGTTGTGAGAGTCTCTTCATGTGTGTACCTGCCCCATATGCAAGTCCTAGTTGGAGAGTTCAACACTCGAGAGCAGACTCACCAGCTCGATATTTCTGACCTCAGATCCTTCATATCTGGAGTTTCAATATCTCAGATCCCTCCTTCATATTTCTCCAGCTGGAAATCCCATTTCTGATGCTTCTCTTAGCAGAACTTTAGTCTGTGACCTGCAGTGGCTGGCTCTCACCCCTCCTAGGAAAACAGAATTTCTTCTCTAGGTGAGGAGAAAAAATCATTAACTTATTTTGTTGATTCATCAGGACTTTGGGTTTTTGTCTCCTTGATACATAAACATAAGCAAAGAAGGATCAATATGTTTTGGCTCTAGACAACTCCTTATGTAAATATGAGAATTTAATTGAAGACCAGGCAGTACATTTTTACAGCAGTAGTTTCAGTTTAGTCACCACACTTTCTGTTCCATGGCAGAGTTGTATATCATAGTAGCAGATAAATTCGTTTATTGCCAAAGAATAAGGAGGCCACACAGTTCTTAATATCTAACTTCCCATAGAATAAAAAGCAATTATGTCAGCTTGTAAGACTTAGGTGGTTATTGAAGGTACTAGTCTAAGTTCGTGTTATCATTTTCTCTCTTGTTCCTCTTCTACAGTTTTAAATGTGTCTAACAAAGCCAATATGGTCTCTCAGTAAGACCACTACTGTAGGCTCTTAGCAATGCCAGCATGATTTAAAAAGTCATTTTATATTTGGATGTAATTTTGAAAATGTTGTACTTATTTTGCACAATTTGTTCTTCATAATCATCATGAAACTACTTTCAAAACATTTGCTGCTCAGAAACAAAGCAACATACACTATATAATGAGGTTTTAAACATTTATTGTTTATTTACATGCTGTGCATAAAAGGAAAAAACCCAAGTTTTCATTCTTTTGGTCCTAGATACAAAAAGAGATTAAGTTTATTTTTGTCATATTTTATATTGTTAATAACGGTTGCCCACACTTAGTGGTAGTAGTCACTATCATACATTGCTTTACAGACTCTTTATTTTGGATTTATACCACTGTGTCTGACATAAATAAGCACAGTAGAAAAACAAGCCAAATGGCAATTTTCAAATTTTACAGGCATGTATTAAAACAAATGTGATTTTAAGTCAGTCTAAACAAGACTGCTCACTGTCTGACTCTACTAGACATTAGATAATAAAGGTAAAGAGCATTTTGCAAAATGACAGATTTTAGTTATTTTGTGCCTTACATCCAAGTTATAAAATGGAAGTGTTATGTTAATGACATGAAGTTTCTCTCCACTTGTTTTTTTTAACTTTGTGGGAGGTTATTTGACTTGAGGAAAGTGTGTAGGAGTATTTTTTTTTCAAATAAGTGTTTTTGTTCATTTTTCTGTTTCAAAAATCTGGTAGTAATAGCTGACAGTCCAAAACCAATTAAAGTGATTTAGCAGATAAATTAGATTAAAGCTGTGTTGGATCATTTACCTGCAGTTCACCCATTGTGGTACTTTTTAGTAGGTTTGTTACCAAATGAATGTAAAATCCAGAAAAGCAATTACATTTTCCAATATGAAATCCATCAGCACTGAGACTGTTAGGGAGAAAATATCTGAGGTGTGACTTCACATAAGATGTAGTTCAAAGATGAAAACTCAAACAGCACTAAAATGCAGAATGTACTTTTGTTAATAATTAGATAACACAAGTTAAAAGGGCAGGTGTTCCTTATGCTGGGACATGTTCTTCTGAGCATATTTTGATTTTATCACCCTTTCAGAGTGTCTTGAGATTGTGTCTCTTTCAAAAGAATAATCAGCACTGCTACTGCTCTAAGCTGCATCTGAGCTACACTGAATGATAGCTCATTTAAACCTTGTTTTTTCCTCTCATACCAATTTTTCATCTATGATTAGAAAAAGAAGCAATTTCCTACATGACTATTTATAGCCTAGCAGATATTAGTAAGGCAGATGGGGAAAGTGTATTTAAAAGTAGCAGTAAATATGATTGTGGCATTGTTTTATTCTCTGCTTTCATGGGGTTTTTTCCATGTACCAGAGAACCCTGATATTGTGTGGCATTAGTGGCAGATTAGTGTTGGTTAGTTAGCAACAGAAGAAACACGCGGATCTCAGAGCAGCAGTGGTTTCACCAGGCAGGACCGACCAAAAGCCCTGCCCTTCTTTATTTACCTATTTTTATAGGGTTCTAAGGACAGTTAAAGATTGGTGAAAGGGGTCAACACCCCTGAAGGTTTACAGGACAAAGACATGGTCAATCATCTTTCTCCACCCCAGGGAAAGGAATGAAAAACAATTCCACAAGTGCAAAACAATCCTGGTTGGTTAAGGAAAACAAGGACCATGTTTACAGAACAAGCATGGGAAACTACAGCTACAGTGTTACAACTTATGGGGCCCTGTAAAACCAGAGCAACAGATTAGATTGGGAAAAATTATAGAAAATTGGTATTACAGTAGTGCAGTTCTCAAAACAAAACCTAATTCTAACCCTGTCAATGACTTTAAATAACATTTCCCATCCTAAAGTACCATGTCCTATTAGAAAGGAATTGTCAGTAACTGTGCTTTGTTTTGTAAGAGCAGAGCTTGGGAGAGGCTCCTCTCTGCACAGTTCAGGTCCATAGTTTTTGAAGGTAAAGAATTAAAAGTGTTACTGGAATTATGCTTGTGAACCAAAAAGTGAACATAGTAAATTCTTGGTGCAACCTCTAGCTATTCTTTGGTTGCACCACTGATGCAGTTAAGAGGATGTGGTTTGTTTTTGCAATGGCTCTCAGAAATATTATCTGCCTCCTCTATTTCTCCTTTTCAATACGTCACATTGCTTTTCCCAGGCCTGTCATTCTAAAATGATTTTTTAAAATTTTGTGCGAGGGAAAGAGCAGTTGGTATACAAAGAGGACTGTCAAAGGAGTGATGCCTCATTTAATTCTAATCTAGAAATTCTTGTTCTGAATTGTTACCTTAGACATTTCAGACATTTTTAGAAATTCTTGCTGTTGCCAGTCAATGAAGATTGTGCTGCTTGTTTTGAAAGTTCGCCGTTCAGTCTTAGGACTCCAGGCAGATGTATAGTTCCCATCCATTGTTTTCAGCATCCAAGGCTGAGCAAGGAGTTCACCTTCTTTTCAGAGTTATTAATAGTTGGTTCCCATAAAATGACAGCAACCTGCCTTGCAATGCTTTCTAGAGAGCCTGAAAGTATTTTTCCTAGAACACTGTTGTGGTTTAAGAAGCCCAGGGGGCAGCTCAATCCAATACAGCTGTTCCCTCCCTCCCTCACTCCCAGTGGGATGGGGAAGAGAACTGGAAGGTAGAAGTGAGGAACATTGTTTTCATCACAAGACCACAGAGCTATGACTCTATGCCAGGTAAAACGAGGACAGTCATGCCATTGAAATTTACTGTAGAACATCTGAGGTTTAAAACTGAAAAGATAACTTTATAAGTATCAACAGCAAGAAGATACTGAACTTCGTGAAGTAGCTCTTGACATTCTAATTAACACAGCAAAAGACTGGCCCATTGAACAATTGAGTCTATTCTAGATTATCGGTTAATTTTAGCTATACAAAAGCAAATCAAATCTTTTTATATTTTGATAGTATGCTCCAGTATCTTAGGTAATAGAAGTAAGTTAGTGTAAAATGGTAGATAAATTGTTATTTAATAGGTATCAGCCATAGACCAGTGATAAATGGAACAAAGTAGAAAATAGCAATCTACCAAAATTGGTTATTTTGCTATCAGTACATCAGACTGTAGGTTTATTTTGCTATATGCCAGTTATACTATATTACGTAGTTAGACTCAGAAGTATTTCAGTTTCAAACCTTTTCTGCTTATAAACTGCTGCTTCAGTGTAGACATCAGTGCTTCTGAGTAAAAAAATATGCTGACCAGCCTTCTTGCATATACTGTGTTTTGTCAGCAGCTCTAAGGTCAGAAAAAGAAATACACCAGCTGAGAACCTGGAAGAGTTTTTAGCTTTCCATTGGTGAGGGCAGCAGACTTTCTAGCTCCAATACTTTGAGATTTCTGGTATCACATATTCCTGATGAACATCTGGCGTCCTATATTTCTGTCTGCCTTAGTAGGCAACTGACTGAATGAGTGTCAAAGCTAAATCTAAAACTGATATCAAACCTGAGGTGAAGTATTAATCTCTCAATCTTGGAATGTGTGAGAATATATGTTATGGAACCATAATGAATGGAAGGAAAAGAAGACAATCAGAAGTGTTTACTTTGAAAAGGAAGGCGTTATTTCCATTTGTTTCCTTATTTGAATACATCAAATTGAAGCCTGAATAGTTTCACAAAATATGATGAAAAGTTAGTATTTGTTTATCAAGCAGGCTCACCTCTTCAATCTGAGAAATTTTATGAAATCTTACTGATTTCCCAGCTTCATACATAGCAATTAATATTCCAATGGAATATATAGGTGGATTTATTTTTACTTTAAAGAAATAGATACCCAACATTACAATGGAGTTTGTCTTCTGAGTTGCCTATGACTTTATTAGAAAGGGGCAGCCTAAGTGTTGCAACAAAATCAGAAGCTTCATTTTGAAATGATCTTTCAGAGTTTGCTGGGAGAACAGCTGATATACAAATATTAAATCTCTAATTTGGATGTAATAAATGGCATAAAATTATTATTTGTGGCTTGTCAAGAAAGATGCAGGAATTGGTAGGCATGCTAATGTCAAGCACAATATAAAGTTACTTGTCCTGAGACTCTGGGTTCTGGTGTGCCACGGTGTTTTATTGTACAAAATATTGATCCAAACTAGGAAAAGAAAAGAAACACTGAATACTGCAGGCACACATGGAGGAGCAGCAGAACACAAAGCCTCAAAACAAGTAGACTCTGTAGTTTACAATAGCTTCAATTGCTGCACTCACCTGTAACCAGAAATTAATTCTTTGAGTCCTGGAAGCAATGTGGATTCATGATACAATATCCTGACACAGCTCCATTTTGAACTGCAGTTCCATAGGGTCATATGAAGTGAGGAGTAAGTTTTTTCAACATGATTTATACTTTTCACATGTCCATTTGGTTGTGATCTAAGCAGTTCACTCAAGTGAAATAATTATCTTTTTTCTTTTTGGTTTTTTTTTCTTTTTTTTTTCTTTTTTTTTTTCCTGCTGAGATTTGAGAGATGGTCCCATGTGCCTTATATACACAAGTAAAAAATATTTCTCTTCTGGGCTTTTTCCCCTATATGTTCATTACTTTTCTTTCTCTAGATCACACCTACAAAATGGCTCCAGACTCAAAATTCCTGGCTCAGATTATAATGCCATTTTTCTTACACTATTTGATACCAGATTTTAAGCTTGAATTTTAAAATAGCCCATAAAAACAAATGCATTAGATTAAAAAAAAGCTCACTGGATATTCTTGAGAAGTTGCTATGCAGAAAGATGTACTAATGAAGTAACTTATAGCTGTGAACTTTTAAAACAATTCTGTCTAAATATGGAAAGTAAATTAATATATTTCATATAAATTCTTATGGTTGGTTCCATTCGCTCTTTAACACTGGAATGTATCGGATGGATTTATGCCTGTATTTCCTATCTCAACTTTTAGCCTGAAAATTTCCTTTTTAAGACAAGAATGAAAAAAAAAGTAGACTATTTTATCTTCTCCTGGTTGCTGGAAGCAACACATATAAAATGTGCAGTGTGACAAAGCAATAAATAAAGCAGAAAAACATAAAAAAACAGAAGTAAAAAAAGTTAGTACTTTCACAATGTGTTCCATGGATAGTTTTGAAGCTTAGCTGGAGAAATAAGTTCTTCAACTGTGGGGGAAAAAAAATTAGGAGTTTGAGTTTTTTCTTCTGATTTTAATTTGGAACAATAAAACCAAAATTAGATGGTTACTGGGATCTAGTACTTTGCGATTATTACTATCAGAAACTCACCAAGGCCTTTCCAAACTTGAGACAGGTGGTTCTTTAATCTTGCAGAAATTCATTTATCTCCAGAACAAGTAGACCGTAATCTGTAAACTCCTGGATGATCTGATGGGTGTCCAGAAGCATAGGGTTTCCTTCCTCAGACATCTCCAGATTTCTGTTTCCCAAGTAAGGATCAAGCAATTTTTAATAGGACCTGTCTTTTTTTCATAATGAAACTAGGTGTACTTGCGATCTATTGCTGTTTCATACCTTAATTAAGAAATTCTCTTTTACACGGTGTTGAGGAACAGGGATTACTTTAGTCTATGACAAATGTTTCTGTATTTGTATTGTTGCCTGGAAGAGATGATTATTTACTTCCTGGGATCCTTTCTAAGAATATCCATGTACACAAGAAACTGTTTCCTCACTATTGGCAAATGCTGGAAAATAACTAGTCATTTGCTTTCCATCATTTGTGTCATTTCAATTAGTACATTTTCCAAACTATATTCTGGTGTTGTAGCTTGGACACCTTGACTTGAATTGCTATCAAGCAGAAGTTTTCCATATCTTGAAACTAATGTATTTAAAATCTGCAGTAAACTACAGAGAAAAGGAAATATTTGGTGTGTACTGTTCTGCAGAATAAAATTATCTCTGTCCTTTCATCGACCACCTTGCTATTCATTTAATTTCAACAGCCTGGTGGAGTAGATCTACTTACACGAATGCAAAGAAGGTAATAGTAGTGGTAAAATCTACTTCTGTACAGTTAAACAAAAGGAAGATTTTGTCATGTGGTGAAATCAATAGGTAATATTTAAATAACCTTTAAATATTCTTTGTTGCCTGTTATTCGTTGATTTTTTCCACCAAGTCCTTGAGTTAGCTACATGATGGCCAAAAAAAGCCATAGCAAGATGTTAATGTAATCAAGAGATGGAGAAGAAATTGCTTTCATGTTCCTATTTTATTTGCACCCTGAAGCTGTGAAAACAAATTCAGATAAGAACTCAGATTAGATTTACACAATTCTGTAAATTATGTACCTATATAACTAAATAATAATAGGAAAGTCTAATCAAAATCTCATCAAAATCTCTCAGGAAAGTAATAAAAGTCTGTTGCATACATGGTGCAGCAATACATAAACTGTGCTATTTATGTGAGCACATTAAATTTAGTGTTCTTAAAACTACAGTTTGCATTTCACTTTTAATATTGATCATCTAATATCTGGTGTCAGCCATATGACAAATTAGTCTACAGTGTTATCCAGATGGAATATTCCTCTTCAACTCACTAAATATGACACACACTGAAAAAATCTGAATATTTTTCCAAATTAAACTTTTATAGCCAATTACTCTTCAAGTATTTCTAAGATCCTTTGGGACAGGAATGTTTGTTTATGTGTTCAAACACCATTGCAGAGAATAAAATTAAACTTAGATGGCAGAAATAAAATTAAAGTGACTGAAAACACATTGATAATCCATTAAAAAAGAAACAAAACAAAAAAGGCCTTGGAATTTTGATAAACATAAGAATTATAACATGCAAATAAAATATGTACACATTTAGCTGAGACTCACTGCAAACCAGTAGAAAATTAAGTTATTTGACCCATTCATTTGTGGAACCAAACAGTGCTCATTACAATGAGTAATATATGATCTCTAGCACATCAGCTTGTTATGAAAAGTATGAGTTTTCAAACCTATTATGACAGCTGCCTCTTTTCCCACTGAAAACCAATACTTTATTTCATTTTCTTCTTTTACCAGTTCATTAGATGTGAATCAAAACTGCGAAAGCTCATGTTCAAGTGGATCTTCTGTGATATTTTACAGAACAAATATATTAATGAGGGAACTTCAAAAGATTTTTACAAGTCTTGCTTCATTAAATTTTACCATCATATATGTCACAGCGACCTTCAAAGCAACCAGCATTTCAGCATCAAATATAGTAGTGTAATATGACAACTCCAATTTAAATAATGGTTTCATATTAAAAGTCTGCCTTAGATTTTTTCCTGTAATTGGGAAAGATAGAAATATATAAATTAAGATATAAAGGACATTCATTTCCCTCCTAGAAATGAATGCTTTTTAAAAATAGATAAAACTCTTGTGTTTTTGCAGGAAGATCGTATTTCCTGTCAAATATGTTGAGCTTGAAAAAATATTAGATAATAGCTTCCCAATTTCCTCTATGTCAAATTCAGGAAAAGAGAAGCACTTATGCATCATTTTGAATGCAGGTGGTAAAATACATCTGATTAGGTACAAGTATCAATTAGGAACATTCTTTCCGCTTCAAAATCCAATGCACTTAGGAGAAAAGTAATAAATTTTGGAGATGAATCTAATCAAACAGAAAAAGACAAATCACTGTGTTGTTTTCAAAACTATCAAAAAACAGGCAGTAAGAACTAATTCTGTTTGTGGATTTAGGCTAACAATAGCTAGATTGTTTGGGATTTTTTCAACACACAACATCTTCACTATTTTTTATCTTTCTGTGGAGGTGTCACTTCTATTTTCACAAAATCTTGAGCTGAATATGAATGAATAGTTTTCTTTTTTTCTTTTTCATGTCAGTCTGTTGTACTTCCTGGCACATCTGTACTTTACATATCTATGCAACATCCAGAAAAAATTACAGATCTTAATAATTTCATCTGGACATTTTAGAATGTTTCTTGCCCATTAGCCGAATAAAATTCTTCTTATTCTGAGACAGGTAATTTTCAACCTTTCACACAGACACAGTAGTGACTAAATTCTCGTCTTCTGTAAATGAATGCAGTTATAACTTTGCTGATGTGCAGCAACTGAGGGTCTAGGCAAAACAATAAAAACGTGATCTTTCCTTCCTAAAATTGGAAGAGGAATATTGTGAGCTACAAAATAGGAATATGAAAATATTTTTTTCATCCTCTTGTGACTCTCTTTTTCACAAAGCATCAAGCTGATTTACTGTGATCTTCTTCTGTCAGACATGCAGCTATCTTTTCAACTTCTTTGTATTTAAGGAATGCTAGAACTATCAACAATTCTTTTTCCTTGAAATAAATCTAGCATATTTACATTGGGTTGATCTGCTTATTGCAATACAGCTGTCAAAAGAGAGGGGTAACTCTAGACTCTAGGTGATGACAATTGCTATATGCTTCAGATACCTACAGAATCATTAATTTCCTTTATGTTAAATGGTCTGCATCTCTCTTAGTTTCTATCATACAATCCTAGTAGTGATACACAGAGCAGAGCAAGTCACACAAAAATCACAAGCCAGATCAAGCCATGAGGACATCTAGCTCAATATCCTGTCTCAGAGAAAAAACAGTCTCTCCTTGAAAAGGATATATTAAACAGGACAAATGAGATTTTCCCCCAAGTGCATTACTTCAGCCTCCACCAATCAATGAGACTAGGATTTCCTGACCTGTGGTTCCATTATATTAGCTAATCTGGAGGATGTTTCCCTTTTTCTTATATTGCTCCTAATTTTTCATTATTTTTTTATATACTTTTGACCCACATAATATCTTTTGGCAATAAATTAGCCCAAACATTCTGAAAAGAGTTAAGAAGAATTTCGTTTTGTTTTTCAAGCCTGTGACCTGATAGTAACAATAATTGAGTAACTGAGTGCCCTCACTTCTGTGTTCCAAGACATGGAGATGCCATTTCTTACTCACATTTTCCTCTGCATGTTGAATAGGCCTGTTGTGTTTCTCCATTTGGCTGCAACACCATCCCTTTGATCATCCCAGTTTCTGTTCTGTGTTTCATTGTACTTTTGCAGATGCATGTTTGCCAAATATCTTCTGCTTTATTTTCCTAAATTTTTTTAAGTCTTTTTTCTTCTATTGCTGTTCCACTTGTATGGCAGTTTCCTTCAATGAAAATGAATTGATGTCCCGCTCTGAGGATTGTTTATGTGACCCATTGCCTCTAGTGCTTTTCTCTTGAGTCTTTGCAATTAAATGCACTGTCTTTCTGCCATTCCAAGGCCCTAGCAGTCTGCAAAGTAAGAGATTAAGTCAGTGATCTGATTTCAGACCTCCCAGCTGAAAAAAGAGAGCATTATCAACAAGGCACCAGGCTGGCCTGATAAAGGAAGACTTGTACTTTGTAAGGATTTTTTGCTTTGTGATGCAGGAGTTCAGTTACAGCAGGCAGGAGGCTTTGTGCATTGAGACAAATGAATGAAAGCAGCAAGGGTAAGATTTATTTTGTTTCATATTTTATTGTCTTGAAACAGCTGAACTCAGCTAATCAATTATTTCATAGGAAATGGTTACTGTATTTCTGTACTGTTGTAGGTGCGTGTGATGCTTTATGAAACACCCAAGTCAGATTTCATATGTGCCAAATATAATCCCTAGGAATTTTCTGAATAATATTTATTTCACTTTGATTTTCTTCACACCATGAACATGAGATAAAAGAATGCATTACTCTAAGGTGGTTAAATTTGGTTGCCTGGGATATTCTGTGAGCATGAGATGGATAGAGCAGATCATGTATTCATCAGACCCTTGATATTGCTGCTTAACTGACCTTCTGCCTACTGAGAACACCTCCATTCTTGATAATGTGGAAAAGGTTTGCTGCACTGCTTGACGAAGTTTTTATCGCCTGTGCTTCTATTATATTCTCTGAGTGATGGAAAAGAAGAAGCACAGAATCTGTCCATAGATTTCAGAGGATGTTTACTATTGAAATTGAAAGACACAAACAGCAAATTCAGAGTTTAAGCCCCTGACTAAATATTCTCACATCCCGTTCAGTTCACATCTCTAACACTTCAACTCAGAACTACTGTACTAATTTGGTTTTGCCTAAAGAAAATCCTTCTGCAGTCTGTCTATCTCTGATGCACAAGCAACAAGATTGAGAATTTTTCATCTACCTTCAGATATTGCTGGTGTACATATTTACAGCTAAACTATTGACCCTCAAGCCCTTTAATAGCAAATAGAGAGAAATAGGCAGCTTTAGGTCTTGATTGGGTGAGGCTAATCCCATTTACTTTCATTATTAAAGAGGACCAAGGACATTCAATGAAGTTATCTACCCTGTAGGTTGTAGACAAGCTTAGTCAGAGGCTTGGTCTGATTTTCCTGCCAGAAGATGAATGCATTTCTTCTCTTTCAAAGATTTTGTGATGTTTCTTAGTTCTCATTTGAATTTATTTAGTAATGGCTGGTGCAGTTGATGAGTCTTAACATCTTCAGGAGTGAAAAATCTATTTTAAAAAGGATTCAACAGAATTTGATATTAGCCAAACTTATCATAAAAAACAAAGAATGCAAAGGGAAAATTGGAGCTAGGAGTGGAAACAGATTGATTCCATTTTACTAGCAGTGGAACACTATGTTCTTCCCTTTACTCCTCTTCATTTTCTGACTAAAACAAAGTCAAGTAGGGACATAACAGAAACGTGTTGATGTTTCTCAACTTTTTCTTGTTGTACTATGTATTATCATGAAAATTGTCATAAATAATATCCCAGATAATTATTTATTTCAGTAGAAAGTCTGAGTCTTCAGTTAAATTGTTAAATTATAAATCTTAGCAATATATTTATCAGGTAATTCAGACCCAGTTCTGTGGTCTCTGTTACAAATTTTTTCTCTTTAATTATTTGTAATCTTTTTTACCCTTAAAATGTGAGAAAATTTTTATTTCTTCCTGTATCCTAGTTAATTGTTTTGAGAGCCCCTTAGGGTGCATGCACTCTGCTCACTTCGGAGACCACTGCCCCAGTGAGGAACAGTCCCTTGTGATCATGGATAGAGGTGACAGTGTCAGAGAGTGGGTAGAATAATGTAACTATTTCTTCTTGTTAGCCTGTCCTCCGAAATGAATGAAATACAAAATTACTCATTACCAGCAACCATCTTAAAATATGAAGATCTGTAAATATTGCTAGGAAGCAGTACTGAAATGCTCTCATGCTGTAATCGAGAATTAGCTCATTGTAGTTCATCATATGCCCTTCTTTGGATCTGATTCATGGATTCAACCAGTCATGCAGTCATGGTCAGTGCTGCATGGGACTTTAATTTCTGCTAATTAAGAGTTTAGTAGAACGACAGAAGCGGAAAAATTTAGTCCAGACTAGCAGCTCTGCCCATAGTATTCTGTGTGCTTTATCACAGATACAGATTTTGAGTTCTTATTCCACAAACTCAATCTGTTTTCTCCCACTTCAGCCCTTTATCCAAGCAGAAGACTAATCCCTGTGCTCTCAGTGACCTCTTAACTGATGTTGTAGACTTGCAGAGATTGCAGCTGCTGTACAGCTTTAGGGCAGAAAATTACTGTTAAGGATCAGCAGGCTAATAGCCTGCTCACCACAGGGAAGAAGATGTGCTCTGCATCTTGGCGTTTCTGGATGGCTTTTGTGGCCAGGTATGCATTTGTTTCTGATACAGTTTCTGTATTTGCTGTGTCTCTTCTGCTGATTTCTGAGAGGACTTCACAGCACTGATGATGGAAACCTAGGCTGCTTTGGGCACAGCACTGCAGATGTAGACATGACTGTTGAAATAGCATCTTTTCTCAATAGTTTTGCCTATACCTCAATGCAAAGACTTCTGGGTGCACGGTGCTGGACTCCCTGGAAAGTTTTAAGACTTTAAGGGAGACCTCTCCTTTGAAGGGAGCTGGCCTTCCTAAAGGACTGATGAGATTGTCCTTTCTTTCAAAATTGCCCAGATATACCATGCTCCCTTCCCCTCCTCATTCTTCCCCCCCTTCCCTTCACCTAGCTGAAAGAAACTTCACAGATTAATTTTAACTTAGAATATAAATTGCGGGTAGTTATTCTCCAAGTTAACTAGTTTGGGTTTTTTTAACTACCTAATAAAAGCCATTTTAATAGCTTTAGTTGTTCAGTGTCCCACTATATTGTGAGAACTACACTGAGATTTCAAAAGGCACTGCACTCGAAGAATAATAATTAAGGCTGACTGCACAGAACCTCTCTGTGAAGGATAACAGAATCATGAATTAGTTGAGGTTGGAAGGGACCATCATCTTGAGACCATCAAGTCCAACCACCTGCTCAAGCAGAGCAGGGTCACCTAGAACAGGTTTCTCACAACCATGTGCAATTAGGTTTTGAAAATCTCCAAGGACCAAGACCTGACAAACCTTTCTGGGAAACCTATGTCAGTGTTTGACCACCCTCAAAGTGAAAAGGAGTTTTCATGTGTTCATGAAACTTGGGTTTTCATTTGTACCCATCGCCTGTCAAATGAACTGCTGAGAGAGGTTTGGCTCCCTCTTCTCCATCCCAATGGATTTACAGACATTGATAAGATTCACCTGAGCTTTTTCTTCTGCAGCCTTAGGAGTCCTGGCTCTCTCAGCCTTTCCTCATGTGAAAGAGAACCCAGCCCTTAATCATGTTAGTGGCCCTGCTCTACACTGCTAGGTCTCGTGAAAGTATGAATTTAATTACGCAAAAAACACTCTCATAATCATGTAGGTCTGCCTCTGATTTCCAATGTCACTGACCTTTTTATCATCCCATAGTTTTTTCCACTTTCTCCAATGATCCTGACTTTTCCAGGCCTGTGATTTAGAAACATAACTAGTCATCCTTTCCATCCTTCCTTTCTTTTGCTGTCAGGGTGTGGGTTTTTTTTAATGACTATCCTTCAGCATGTGCTTGTTCAGCTAGGCCTTTCCTTTTGTCCTTTTTTCTTAAGTCCAATAAAACAGCAGAAGATAAACAGTGGTCAGATTCTCAAACAAACTAAAAATTTTAGAAGTGAATACAAATTTTTAAACTAAAAATTTCTTTGCAAAAATATTACTTGAACTCAAAATATTTTTCTTGATGCTTATTCCTTATTCATATCCCTGGTGATCAATCTGGGCAATATTCAAGGTGTTTTGCTTAAATAGAATTCTTAAGGCATCGGGAAAACATTCTGCCTAACCTCAATTAATTTTGGTTTATTTTTTCTTGCATTTATGATACTATTATCATGTCTACGACGTAAAAAAAAATGACACTGTAATGACTAAAGTAGTGAAAGCAATAAACATTGTAAATGTTAAGCCTTCACACTCAAAAATTTTCTCTTAACAATTATTCATTTCTAGAGTAGTGTAGTGAAAAAATGCATATACTACCTAATTGCATCCTCTTTATAATTTCAAACCCTGAAAATCTGAGTATTCTGAAAAATAAGAAGAACTGGGTTTCTTGTCTAGAAATAAAAATGAAAAGTTCTTCTCAGGGATGTCATAGGACAAAAGTTCTGCACTGACTCATCTGTAAAGATGAAAATTTATGACAGCCTTTTGAACTTGCATCTTCTGGCAGTATTCACTCCTATAATGGTCTTTTCACTTCTGGTAATATGGAAAATGCTAGAACTTTTTCATTTTCTGCATATTTGATTTGAATGATTGAAATTAAATAAACTTATATGCATGCTCAGCAAATAATATAGTTGACAATGCTATTCACAGGTATATAAAAAAATGGATATTTTTAATGTGCTTGCATTTTATTACTTTATTTTGTAATAGATTAATAAAATTAGCTTTTTGTTTACCATTTCAGACATAGCACTGTTTTTTCCATCCTTCACTGGAAATTCTTATTTGGAACTACCTTCTTTGACATCTGTATCTGATACCAGGACTGCATCTGGGCAGGAAAGAAGCAATCTGACGACTCTGTACTTGACAGTGAAAACAACTGCTCTAAATGGCACAATTCTTTACAGTGAGTACCAAAGATACTTGAAGCTAAGTATCAGTTTTAGCTCCTTCAGGTCCTTATTAACTTTAGTGTATATCAGCTGGCATTTCCTCTTCAACTGCAAAATGAGTCATTAAAATGCAGTAGAAGCCTTTTGGTATTCTAATGCATGCTGCATTATAAAATTCGAACCATTGTTCCTTGTGTTCCTCTGGAAGGTTCTTTAATTTATGACTCATTGAGCAAAACATAACTTACAAGAGAAAATGCTGCTTCCTGACAAGAAAGAACATAGTAAGCATATGACTTTAGTTTAAGTGTTACAGCTCTAAAATACAAATGTTGAAGAAGTTTTGAACAACTTACTATAGAGAAACAGCTTCTCCAGAGTTGGATTGGGTCTCGCTTTTTATAATTGTGATCTTGGTTCCAAATTCTTGATTTATAGAACTATCTTAAGTTCTGCAGTTTTGCCATATTTTGAAGTACTTACTGTGATTTCACACTTCAGAGAATTCTTTTGTGATCCCCAGAGAGTATACTTGCAGACTTGGATGTATGCCTGTTAATACTACATAAAAAAGTTGCTTCTTGCCTGCATATTTCATTCCTCAATTTATGGCATAAACTTCTGAGACAGAAGTACACTTTTCACTAGTCAGCAAGAAAAAATAGACTTCTCTGCCAGTTGAGTATTTCATTATATATTTTATCTTGCAATTTCTTGCAAATGGAAAACATGGAAAGTGAGGTGATTTCTTCCCTAACCCAAGAAGAGCTAGAAAAATATGATTATTTGATAGAATTACTCCACAAAGATAAAATCACTAGGAGCATTTTCAGTTCACTGCAGCTTCATAGGCTTTCTCTACACAAAAAAAATCTCATTGATATAGCATTAATAATTTTGATTACATTTTGTTGTATTTATATTAATCTGGTAGTAGTATATGTGAATTCACCTGAACTATGTACATATTTATAAGCCAGGGTTAAAAGTAATATAAGCTGTGTGGCATTATTTAATTATGCCTTTTAATATTATCTGTACTAGACCTTATTTAGATGTAAAACACTCTAGCCCCAAATTAAAAATTTATGTCTAGTGCTTTTCAAAATAGCATCTCAAGTCCTTGTATGTTATATCTGGGCTGTTGCTGCAGCTGCCTAAGCTACAGTACTGCAAAATTTGCTAAGAATTATGGATAAGTGGTGATGGGGCAGTTCTTTATATGGAAATGTTTTATACTTGTTAGTTATTTCAATTTCAAGAGGAGTTATTTGCCCTTGAAGTATTCAGGGAAGATTATTGGCAGTACTTTGAATATATTTGGCATTTAGTGATTTTGTTTGCTTCATCACTGCAAAGTAATTTGGCTCCAGCCAAAGTTAATCTTGCTATCTACACATAAGCCCTGAGTAAGTATCTCTGTGAACAAAACATCTCAAAAAACTCCTAACCAAAAGAAAATAATGGAAGATTTTTTGCAATACTCAGGAGGAAGTGGTGTTTTCTGAAGCTAAAGGAGTTGAGTTTGTTCAGCCTGGAGAAGAGAAGACTCTGGAGAGACCACATTCCAGTCTTTAAGTATTAAAAAGGGGCTTATAAGAAATATGGAGTTAATATCTTAGCAGGGCCTGTTGCAATAGAACATGGGGTAATGGCTTTAAACTAAAAGAGTATAAATGTAGACTACATATAAAGAAGAAATTTTTTTTACAATGAGGGGAGCAAGGTACTGGAATAGGTTGCCTGGAGAAGTGGTAGATTCCTCGTCCCTGGAATAATCCAAGGTCAGGTTTGAGAAGACTCTGAGCAACCTGATCTGGTTGAAGATGTCCCTGCTCATTGCAGGGTGTTAACTAGATGACCAACCCAAACTTTTCTGTGATTCTATGACTCTATGCATTTTCTTTTCTAGATAATGTACTCATTCTGCATCTTAATCTAATTAGATATTAACACCTAATAACCTGTTCAGCTATTAGTTCATACTGTCTATGGAAAATTGTTAATATGGTATTTTTCAGGTGTTTGCAGATATTTTGTTACAGCAGTGTTGGAGGACTTCACATTCTTTAGAGTAGATTTGTTTCTGCTTTCTGGAAATAGAGAATGGCATTCGTGGAGAACAGTGCAGTTTTTGCTTTCCAATTACTGATATCTGATATCCATGGACTGTGTCACAGCTCACTTCTTGTCCCTTCATGCACCCAAAAAGAAGCAAGAAGGGTGGGACAGGATAAGCGGTATGAGTTCATTTCTCACCCTAAAATTGAGCTAGGTTAGCTCCAGCAACTTGGGATAATTTTTGTTTATTTTCACACAGTGAAAACTCACCTTTTCTTCATAGGTTCTCAGTAGCATGTCATACTTGCATTCTCATTCCCTTTACTACCCCTAAAATGGAATTTTAACTGGCTTGCAATATTCCACACTTTTAGTGGCCAGCAGGTTTTGTATTAAGGTTAGACTTCTGTTAAGATAAATCAATAAATAAGTAAATAAGAAAAACTTATTATCTCTGCCTGGCTGAGGAACACAGACACAGAAAGTAATGGATGACTATACATCTTGTAGAATTCTGATACTGTGTTTAACATTAGATACATCTTTGCTTTACATTTCTACTTTATCAATCTCTGCCCCTCTTTCTATAATACCAATTTTTTTCTTTGTTTTTACTCTTTCTTTTTGTTGTTCTTTGTCTCCCTAGTAATTAGATTCCTTTCCAAATATTACAAGTGTTTGTTATGATGGTTCAGATCACTATTCTTATTTTTACATGAATGTAAAATAAAATATTCTATAAATTTATAAATAAAAATCTCTCCTGTTTTTTATGAATGAACTCCATGTTCCTCTACAGATAATTGAGAATTTTTAAATTATTTCTGTATGCAGGCATAAAACTCTTCAGATAAATATCCTTTGTGAGTTCCCTCATATGCTTTCTCTGTATTTCCTTCATCCCCATTTTTTTTCTCCCTGCTCTTTCATTTTCACTTCTAACGACTACAAAAGAGAAGCTGCAGTTGTCAGCTCTTCCCTTTTTAATAGTAATACAACTCCTGTTTTTACTGCTGCTTTTTTGGAGCTGTGTTACCATCAAACATCTGAGGAATGAGCTGTCAGCAGAAAGCCAACTTGAGGCTATTGCACTCACTAGGTACAAGAACCACACGCTTCCAAGGATAATGTTCCCAACATTTTCAGATTCTGTTAATTTATGCACGTTAGCAATGGTTTCATAATTATGGTTACAATAAGCTTCAGACATTCAGAAAGCAAAAACCTATTTGTCAAAATATTTTTTTTAAATAGAAAGAACATTACAGTGATCCTCTTCTTTCAGACAGAAGATTTACTAGAAAATTGTTACACATTTTGATTCTTTTTTTTTAATTAATCCACCTTCAGATTACACATTTCACAAACACACCTGTTTTTACCAGGTGGTGGTGTGGTTACATCTGTTTCTCTGGCAGATAATTAGTAAACATTTAATTACAGGGAGAAATCTCAGACAAGATGCTACTGATATACAAATGAATTTGAATCAGAAAGTATGCATAAGAAGACTATTAAAGTCAAAATCATAAGGATAACATAAAATGAATAAACCTTGCATCTGTCTTTACCTAGTATATTAGCCAGTGAAGAACAAAAAAGATCTGTACCTTCTTCACCCTTTCATATCCACGTGCCTTAAAATAAAGAGAACAGATCACTTTAAACAACCAATGCATTATTTTAATACCGTTTAGCAGTTAGTACGATTATATATGTGCAAATATATATAAGACAAATGAAGTACATATGGAAAATACAGCAAATAATCCTGCTTGTAAGTTAACTGATAGGCACAATATGAGAATCATTACTTGTATTAGGCATGTCACTTTACTAAATCATACCATACTGTTGTTAAAAATAATTTTTCTTATTTGATGCCTTTATTAGCAAGAATTTTATCAATGGTTGGTTGAAATTAGCAAGTACTAAGGACTGTAGAGGCTGCCAAAAATAGATTTTTTGTTTAAAAAATGGGCAGATAAGATATCATAGAATCATATGTGTGATTTATAGACAATAACTATATGTTTATCTGTTTCAATACAAAGGAAAACGCATGTTCATTCTTAAAAATGACATTTTCCCTAATTATTTCAGTAGTCAAGAAACACCTGAATGCAAACAGTAAATGGGCTAAAACTGGATTTTTTGCAGTTACCTTATGTTTAAATTGTTTATAGAATGTGACAATTACAATCGTGCCAATAAAGATTAGCCATCATTTGAGAAGATTTATTTGTTGAATACAGAATGCATTCATAAAATTTCTATTCTATTCCTTAATTGTTTTAAATGTTTGCATGATTAAATTTCATCAACATGTCAAAGCAAATTGTGATATTTAGCCACAAAGCAAAATAAATTGCCAGTGATCATAAAAACCTGATACAGTTGTAAAGTTTTACTTCATCATTTTCACTTTCAACAGAGTCAGCATAATGCTGTTCACAATCCCTTCAAGGGTAGATTGTTTGGCTTCTACTATATATGGTAGCCTATAACTTCTGACAATTGGATTTCAAATATCACAGCCCATGTTTATAGCATTCCTTAAGGACAACAGCTCCCTTTTCATAAGTTGTGTTCATAAATTATTTCCTGTGCTCTCAGAAGCTCTGTTCCCCTGATCTAACCATATTCTGCTTACCCTTCTGAAAGTGAATAGGGGCATTTCAGGCATTTCAGTTGTAGTCTCTTTGTCTCTTCTTTTCAGCTAGCATTTTCAAGCAGAGCATTTCCTTTCTCAGAGAACAGTATCCTTTCTCTGTGTCAAAAGAGATTTTCTTTCTTAATAAATCTTATCCGATATTTTAATGAGACTTCAAATCTCTCTTTTAGATAGGCAACCATTTAAGCCGAGTGGCCACTTGCTTGTTGTCATACTGATGTACAAAAACAACCTTCCAGCTAGCAATTTTCTGTGAAAGGACAATTGCTGAGATCTAGGTTCTTTAGCCTGAACCCTTTGCATAATCTCTACTAATGTCAAGATCATTTACCCCAAACATCTAACAAGATTTTTAACTCAGCTATTTCCTGATCTCTGTCTCTTCCCCCAACCTGTCTGTTTTGCTTGTGACTCAGGCTTTTCTTATGAAGGTAACTTCCATCATATGTACTAGGTAGCATATGATCTTTCACATTACCAGAACAAAATTCTCTGCCTCCTCATGTTCACTGTAGAAAGATTTAATGGGTTTTCTTTTCAAAGGATTTCATACCACCTAGCAAATAATATGAAGAATGCTGTTAGTCACCTGTAAGTGTGACTTAAAAGTGCTCCCTAGACTGAAGTTCAAGCAACAACACTCACTGAGGTTTCAAGAAGTAATGCTGCCTTTGGGAGAGTTGTCCCAGATTTTTTACTTTACTGGTAATAATGAGGCCTTCTTCCAAGTTTTGACTAGTGGGCAATGTGAATAGACAGACAGAGTCACTGGGAGAAGGGAAACAAGCTGTTCATCTGTAACTTCCTTTTTTTCAAGACATGTTATATACATTCACAACCGTCCCCCACTTCATTGTCTCTGAATCAAAGTGACTTACAGATCTACTTACAGACAGAAATTGGAAATGCCAGAAACAGCATGTGCAGGGAGGGGAGAAGATAAGGAAACAAATAATGCAGTATGTGCATATATCAGTTATGCCAGGGTTAAAAAGCAGTGCAACAGAGCAATATATTCTGAAAGAGAATTATCAGACTATTGTAGAAAGAATTGTAAAAGCCAAAGGCATGAAATCCAGTCAAATTAAAATAGCTTTGGAGTTAATTAGGTATTCAGAATACAAAATACGTTTGAGCATAAAAGACTTCAGTAGGTCATCAGGATTTGTAACAGACTGAAGAAATGCAATGTTGACTAGAAAGTTGCTCTCTAGGAGGGAGTTTACATTGTGAACTGTTTCTGCTAGGAACTATACAAAAAGAATGATCAGGCACTTGCATGCACTGTCCTCTCTCTGTCTGCTAAAAGATCATTTTTTGCTTTTTTTTTGTCCTCCAAAATAAAATTCATAATTTTGTCTTTACACATTAGTATGCTTTCTAAGTCCCAAGTATGCCCTCATTCTTTTTACCTTTCTGAATAAAAATATTAAAGGATGTTCTGACCTGTGGTCCCCTCCAACAGCTCCAGGCCTGGGAGCTTCTACCCAGCCCCTCCAGGCTCCTTCCCAGCAGCTGAAACCCAGCGGAGATCCCAGCCCTTGTGACCCACTCTGGGGACTCCTCCTCATGGTTCATGGACAGACTTACTCAAGGCTCACACACCCAAACCCAGGCACTCCATGACAGAGGGTCGCCCAAATGCTGGTGTAAGATTTCTACCTACCTGATACCCAATCCAGCACTCAGCGCCTCCTACTCAGAGGCAGTAGTGTGTCAAACAATACATGCAGTACTTTTTGCTTCAGTTAAGTATAGTAAAATACAACGAATAAAACAGATTAACATTTTAACAATTTGTCTTAAAGGGGAAAGAAAATTGTAAACAGGAACCGTCTTACCTTTTATGAAAAGTAAATAAAGTTAAATTCAAAAGACAAATTCACGCAATTAGGAAGTGTATGTGTCTGTCCTTTCTTTTGAAGAGCCATGTATCATCCACCAGTTAAATATAAATATTTTGCTGTCGTTTTTACAGTGTATAATATGCTCTTTAGTGGAAATGAAATTAAGCATATTTTTATTAATATTTTTAAGAGTGCAAGTAACAGTATGTTTGATGTTTTGTAAATAATTTTTCTTCTCATAAAGTCTGAAATATATAATTAATTGGGAAAGGTGAATTTTTCATAGTCTTTAAATCTATTATAAGAGAAGTTTTTGTTTTCTATAATTTATTTGAAAAGCTGAATGAATGTGATCTGATTTTTTTTTATTGTCACCTTTGTTGCCTTAATGATACTGCTGGATATGGAGAAAAGTTTGATTAATGTAGAGATCTCTGTAAGATTGATGCAACTGCAGTGGCATTAAGTAAATTTTGTCTTTTATTTTCTTTTACTTTTAACTGTTATCAGCTAAATACAGAGATTTACAGAGTCTGAGTTTTTTTCTCACAGTCACTGAAGAAGATTCCAGTATATGGAGTCCCCAGTGTCACATAGGTGTTCCAGCAGTGTGAAATAGTTCTATAAGCTCCTACCCTTTCAGAAATGTGACTTATCCCCATTTTTGTTTTCAAAGCTGGTGAAAGAAATTTTGGAGAGCAGTTTCTTCACTTGTACCTTGTGGAGGGAAGACCAACAGTTCGACTCGGCTGTGGAAACTCTCGGAACATTCTGACTGTGTCCCTCAACCAATCTGTCAGCCAGGGTGCACTCATCCCTATCACAGTAAGGTAAGAATTTACCAATGGGTAACACTAAAAGAGATTTAGTCATCTATATTGAGAAAGGAAATGTGATTTTACCTTTTTTTTTTTTTTAACAATAAAAATACAAGTCAAATTGGAGAGCAAATTTGGAAACCTTTTTCATAAGGTAGTCTCATTGATCAAAAATATATTTCAGTTCAAACAGATTACTTCAGTCCTTTGGAGAACTTAAGAATCATTCAAAGTCCAGATACATTTACAGCTACAGATTAAGTCAGCTTGAGAACTGAAACAGTTTAAACATAATTTTGGAGGTTACAAATGGGGGTCTGATATTTTATGCTTATTAATTAACACATTGAATAAATTAGATTTGTCATCAGAATTTTAGTGCTACATATAAGACTAATCTATTGTTTAAGATAAAAAAATAAAAATGGGCATGCTAACAACATCTCATATTGCAGGATGGAATTGGTGATTTTAAAAGTCTTATTCAAACAATTATGATTCTAAAGATTGTCATATCTACTTGGGCACTGTACTATCAGGGTTATACAAGAGTGGCTAATCACTACTGTCATTTTTCATCTTGTACAAACAATAATTCTCAGAATGGTTCATTTTTCATTTTGAGAAGGTATCATCCTTTGATAATGAGTAAACACTTTTCCAGTCATGGAATTTCATATGTGCAAGCTAGGTAAGAAGTAAAACAGAAATAATATAGGGTTTTTTTTGTTATATTTATATTAGTAACGTTAAATAATGGTAAATTATTCAACTTTTACTTCAGAAACATTTTAGAAATAATTCTAACACCCATATAAAATATCAAATTACTGTGATTAAGAAAATATTTTATTTTTTACATAGTTTAAGTATTAGAGATAATTGCTGCACCTGAACTGTAAACATTTGTGATGTGACGGAATGTAGTGCACACATTATTACTTCAAAGGAAACCTTAGCTAGGACTATTTTTGCTCTTAGAGGATGGTATGTGAAGGAGACTTCTGCAAAAGCTACCATGAAACACACGTTAGACTTCTCAAAATTGCCTTACTACCAAAAAAGGAAAATCAAAGCAAAATCTGAAAATCTGAATATTTTTGTGGTTTTCTTCTGAGCTGTTTCTCTGTGATGTAAATGTTGATAAATTCTACAATGACAGAGGTTTGATGATCTCAGTATATAGAGTAGATTGATATGGGGAGAAGAGAATGTTCAGCACTTTTTTGTTGGATTGTATGCTTAACCCATAAGCTTTGCAACTTCTTTTAGAAACAAACTTGTTAGAGTATAAATCCTCTTTTCAATATATGGAAGGCTAACAGGAGCTGCCATTTAAGAAACTGTTTTGTTCCCGTCTTCTATTTCTTCTCAGCCACAGGTCTCTACTCCTTTCCTAAATTTAAATCAGGGACTTTTTCCTTTTATTCTTAGTATTAGTATCTAGTATTAATGGAGCAAAGTCACATAGCATACATTCAAATCTTATTAGCTGACAGTGTATTTGTATTAGGATTTTTGTACAGATTGTAAAAGCATATAAAATTTACAAAGAAAATTGTATCACTTCCTCTCCTTTTGATCTAGCAGATAAAGAGGGGTTTTTTCTCTCAGAAAATATTTGATAGAATTATACAGCTCAGTACTAATAAACTAGTCTAAATTTGTTTTTTAATCCCAGAGACTTCTCTTGAGTGAGACATTGGTCAGAGAATTATCTGCACTGTATCAGCTGTGGTAGCATTTTCTTTGCTTCATACACTTAAGCCATTAAAATGTTGTACGGATTTCAAAGCCTAATAATATCTTAGCAACAAATGCAGCTAAATGGCAATTAAAAATTGATTCTAGGTATAGAGTTTAAGTTTACACTGAAAAATTTATTTGCCTCTCTTTCGACCTTAAAATTAGCACCTCTGTATTTATGGCCTCATTCTGTTTGCTGTTACACTAAAAAATAATGGCAGTTCAATTTACACATTTCCTTTGTTTACTGAAACCTTATACTGCTGTCTTTGAAACAGTGGCATACTAAATAACTTGCAAGGTGTAATTGTAGACTGTGACTAGCAGGGATTTACATGAATCTGAGTTTATGGGCTTGGCCTTCAAAATGACTTGTGATTATTCTTGTGAGTCCTTCTAAAATGTAGAGAGAGCAGTATATCCTTCACCAAGTAGCAATAAAACTGTAATCCTTCAGCAATCATCCTTAACCTCTGTCACAGAAAAAAGCAAACTTGACAAGGCATTTGTAGCCTCCCAAATTCTTGTATCGTAAGATATAAAATATGAATCCATGACAAAACTGTTGATTTGTGTTCTCACTGGCTGGTGGAGGTAGATAATTCTATCTGTATGCTTTACCTGCAAAATTAATGTGTGGGGTTTTTTCCCTATAATGCAGGGAAAGAGTCAAAGAGTAGAATAAATGACCATTATTTGTTCCTGTTTCGAAGTTCTCCAACTGGGGAACAATACATTTGTTACATCTGACTTTGAATCAGTTTGGAAGATCATATTTGACAGTTATTCGGGTTTTGGATGCAGTGATGACTCTAGTGGTTAAACACCACGATTAACACATCCAATAACATCTATAGAAGCAGATTTTCTCCTGTTCAAACTTTTTCTTTTTAAATCCACATGTGCAGGAAACTAACACATTCCCATAGTTGAGAACTATTGCTTTCTTTTAACTGTATGATTACTTTCCTTAGATATGGCCATTTTCTCAAACCTGATGAAGATTAAATGAGTTTTAAATGTTCAGTCATTGTCTTTATGATCCTTGTGAAACAGCAGCTTTATAGAAGAAAGTCAATAAAGCTCTGATTGCTTACTCTTTTTGCCTTGCCTAAAGAAAATAGAAACCTATTTCAATGCAATTTCATTCATTGTTTCTATTTCTGTTTATTTTAGGATGATTTGATTACTGGTTTGAAAATGTGCTTTCATTTGAGTTTAATTTTTTGTGATTTCATAATTGAGATTGTACTGTTTTTTACAGTTAAAGCTGTGAGCACTTACTTGAAATGTAGTTTGGATTGGTTTTATGGATTTGTTCTTTAAAGCTATTCAAAGAACATTAATTCAAACACATTTCATTCCATGAATGGGTTCTGAAATGCATTTGCCTGATATAAAATTTGCTGTACTTTCTTGTTAAAGTGATATGACTGTCATGGGGCCGAATTCTTCAATTCAGTGATTGAAGGAAGGTAAATTTAACAAGAAAGAGAGTGAGATAATCAGGTCATCAGGATTTTGATTTTTCTAGATAGTAAGGTGGACTGTCACTTTTAGAATATGAGTACTGATATTTTTTTATACATCTTAGATTTTTGTCTCTAAATGATATTTTTGTCTGTTCTGTACAGTGATGTGATACAGCACATCCTTTTCTGTTTGGGAGATTCTAAGCAAGCATTAATTAAACTCTTCCCTGTATGTGACAGCATCACTCTTACCTCTTATTTGCCTGGAGAACTTTCAGAATTTTTCTCTGGAATTTAAAGAGCATAGTGCCCATCCCCACAGAGCTATATGATGGTATTATGTACATTTACATTTCATGTATCTTCCAAGTGAACATATTGAAAGCAGTTGTTTCCAGTTTTCTGTCACACTTTAATTAGTAGTATGGATGTGAGCATTTAGTCATGGCTGAGAAGGGCACCTTTAGCTGTCCTTAAAAGAGTTTGTTAAATACATTATCCAGTTAATTTGGCCAACTCTCACCTAGAGCATGCAGTGGTACAGAAGCTGCTTAAGTTTATTATTTGGTCTTCCAGCTTCAAAAGCAGATGGCACATTCTGAACTGTGAAAGTCCTCAACAGGTTTTTGTACCTCCACATGGAAACTTTAGCAAGATGTAATGTATTAAGTACTAGCTAAATGATTATATTATTGGTGTCCATGATCTTACCTACACTTCTACCACCTCCCTTTCCACGGAAGAGGAAAATCATTAATTGAACTATTCTACAGTTTTTTTCTTGGATGTGCATTCTCAAAATGTGTTTCTAAAAAGAATACATAAATCACTATCCAAACAATATTTTGGTTCATTTTGAGTGAAGGCGTTTACCTATTTAATTTCATTATTTCAGATATATAAAGTTTTTCATATTAGTGCAAATATTTAAGTTATATTTTGATTATTATTTACAGGTGTTGGGTATTCTGTGTAGTATGAAGGTATTACTTAAAATTACCTTAAATCAGGAAACAAAAAAAACTCCTAATTATCTGATGTCTTGCTATTTCTTCAAACATTACCAGTTACCTAGAAATATAGGATTTTTTTTGTTTGATGATTTGGCAACATCTGAGCAGCAGGTTTTGTATCTCAGTGTGTACATACTGTAGCCTAAGTTTCATAGGTGCAATACTCAGTTCCAACGTAACCAATTATGTGATGAATGAGAAATGGAAAGGTGATTTGGTAAATGATTTGAGACAACTTAATGCAATGTGACTGTTATCATACCTCATCTTTTCAAAATTGTTTGAATATTAACAGTGAAAGCAGTCTGGGGTAGATTTAAGAATTTTTATTTTATTATATGAATTTATAAAATTGTTAAAGGAAACACATTTAGATGTGGTTTGAAAAAGGAATATTTTACATACTCTATACCTTAATTTTGAATTTTAAGTCAGCATGGATATAAATAATACCCAGGCCGATATTGTGTTGCATAGAACTGGAAATGCTGTAGGATATTAATTATGTTTAATAAATTTTGACGAAAATTTGTGATTACTTTTAGAGGGACATATATACAACTACATTCATTTATGTTTATTGCATTTTCTATAGCAATTAAAAATTTCATTAAATCACATTTGCCACTATAAGGTGAGAATGTTTTTGCAGTGTATGCCTATGTAATATTTGTCCTCAGAAAACCTTAATATCAGTTTCATCAATCCAGCTGTTACAGTTTTATACAAGTAGATCCCTACATCTGTTATTCAGTCTTAGAAATAGTCCTATAAGAGATGCATTACATCAAGCTAATGAATACAAATTCTTATATATGTAATTATTTAAAAAAATAAAAAAAAAATTTGGTACATCATGTGGCATGGTATCTGGAATAACTCAAATAAGAAAATGGATTCTTGTAAAGAATATAGAAAAGGTTACCTTTTATGTTTGTTTCAATTTCAGCTTTTTCAATTTTTTTTTTACGAACAGAACTTTCAGTGCGTAGAAACATAAGCCACTTACTGAAACCTTTTTTTTTGCCTTCATTCATCAGCAGTGTGCAATATTTCATCCGTGATCTGTCAAAGCCAACAAACCAACTGCTATGGCTGTTCAAGCTCATTAGCTACTGACTTCAAGAACAGATGTTTGAATTCCTGTACCCTTCATGCTCTGGGTTTACGCTAGATTTTCTTACATTAACTGACCTTACAGAAATGACCCAAGAACACAGAAGGACAGAATCAAGTGATTCTTTAGGCTGGAAAGAACCTCTTGTGGTCCTTCCAACAGTCCTGCTCAAGCCAGCTGTCCTGGTTTCAGCTGGGATAGAGTTTTCTTCTCAGTACCTGGTATAGTGCTGTGTTTTGCACAGTGTGAGGGTAAGGTTGATAACACATTAATGCTATGGTTGTTGCTAAATCATGATTACCCTGAGTCAAGGGCTTGTTTTTTGTGTCTCATACTCTGTAAGGAGGTACACAAAAAAAAGCCATTAACTGATATTGGATTTGAGTTCCTACAAGGATGTGTATTCCAAAAGCTAAAACTACTGACTGAAGTCAATGCATTAAAGAAGGTTTGAGGTTCTCTTGCTTGGTGTGAGTTTTCTTCAGTCTCTTTCAAAGCCATTCAGACTTATATAAATTTTAGAATGTGAACTGTATTAGCAGTTCAGTAATACAGAGCAGCAGCAGGCATCCAGACCTCCTCACTGAACGGGGCTCTGAGTCACAGTTGGGGTGCTATGACCTACCTGAAACCAGAGAAACAACAAGGAAAAGCAATGTATATTTACCACATTTCAAAGATAAAGATTTGAAAAATTATGAGGCCATTGATTACTTTGATGCCTTTTTCCTGGTCTTAGGAAATAAAAGCTCAGACACAGTTAGAAGGTTGGGGGTCATTTACCTCAGTATTTTAATAGGATCCCATTTGATGCATTGCTTCACCCAGGTGAGAGCGTCGCTATGTCCTCTCTCCCCCAATCGAGTATACAATTAAAGACCTTACTCATTAGCATATCTAACAAGAGGGCCCAATAAGGGACTGAGGTGGGCTAACGTCTAGTTTACAGAATCTGTCCTGCTAGGGGACCTTGAGTGCTTATGGCAATAGAATGTTTGGTCTTCTAACTCTACAGTTCTGGGGTGTTTGTTCTCCCAGCCTACTGGACCCCAAGAAATCAGGCTAAATTATCACACCTAAAGCATCACAAGTGTGCATGCTAATACTTGTGGGTATAGAGAACTGTGTAAAAAGTGTAGAAAAGAGAAAGCAAAAATCCTTTCAGCATCACTTATGTTAAGAAAAATTCTGATGAGTCTTATTTACTCCATCTAACCACACCTACTTTCAAGTCAAGTATTCATCTAAAGGAGTTTGTCTGTATAAGTACATGGATTTATGGCTAAAAATTAAAAATTCATGCAGTACTCAGACACTTATTGCTCATTAGGCCTTTTTGACACTCAGCTAAAAACTGACAGTTTGTTATAGTTTGCCTCCCTCAGTGGTCAGTGTTAAATGGTGAACATGCTGAAAAAATAGAATTGATTTGCAAAATAATCATTATTTGTTTCTCACAATCTTTTTTCCAATTGATGGCCCTTTTTTCTGTTGCAATTACTGCAGTTTCAAATCTACTTAAAATTCAAGATTTTGTTGTTTTAAGTCTTAATGAAAAAAGAAATATATTTCTTAAATGTCTCTGGTATCACAGAAAATATTACTGGAAAGTGTAATTTGGAAAGTCCTGTTAGCATGGGACACCCTCTAATGTCCTGTTGAACATGGAATCTGAAAAATAAAATTTTGTTGGTAATCTTATGTATCTAAATTTTATGCCAAATCTGGCATTCGGTTAAATCAAATTCTTTCTGGGGGAAAATGCTGACTTTACCTTAAAAAGATGCTCCAATCAAAAGCTTGAAATTGACTTAGTAAATTCCTGTTTGCCCTTCAACCTCCTGAAAAAAAAAATGGCAGAGCATCATTTAATGTCTATTCCTGAAGGCATCCACCAGAATTTAAACTTTTTAACTGATAGAATGAGAGATGCTGCAGATGGCTGTATTTCCTATAGGAAAAAGGATAACTGTTATTTTTAGCCCTATTATCTTTTTTACAAATGTAGCATATTTCATTTGAATTACCAATGTTGCTAAAGGGTATTTGTATCTATAAGTTCAACTTAGCATAACAAAACAAAATTAAGTAGCACAAAAAATATACTAACTTTCATAGTATTTTATTTTGGATTGTGTTTACTATTGCAGGATGAATTAAGTCATCCTAAAAGATGGTGATAGGCATAACTGTCTCACAGCTATGCAGAGTTAATCATTCACCACAAAGACTTGAAGATTTAATTTTCCACAATTTTGCAAGAAATATAAAAAATGTTTTATGATGGTGAGCAAAAAAAAATCATTGTTCTGAAGAAAATTCTGTCATGTCAGTGATCGTTTTGATGTGAGTCCAGCTTTATATTTTATATGCTGACTGTCCCAGTGAGAGTGCTTGTATAGTCTAATGGTAGAATGGAAGAGTTTTTTCCATTTTTCCTATGGTTAAGGTGCATTCCTGCCCAAATATTTTGTTGTTCCACCATTCTCCCTCTCTAATTTATAGAACCAGACCTGAAAATAATAATGAAGCTTGATAATATCAGTTTGGAGCAATGCTTTTATTATATCCATTTTTTCCCTAAGATAGGTCAAACACTTCACTAATACCATCATGCTCCTATTCTGAATTTCATTGATTCCGGTTATTGATTTTAAAGAAGTCTACTTGAACCAACTGGTTCAGGAAAATATATTTTCTTTGGTTTTTTTCCTGCAGAACTGGTAAAAAGAAAAGGACTAATGAGGAATTCTTAAAAACCTTGTCATATTAATTTCAGCATCTTTAAACAGGATCAGATGTTTAATGACCATGGCAGTCGCCAATGTACATTTAATATTTCATTGTTAAGCAATATTACAAATATGTTGGTAATTAGATATGTGAATAGATTATTAGGTTTTCATGCTATAACCTTCACAAATCATGACTAAAATTGTGTAATTCAGAGCATTCTAAAACCTTCCTGTTTAGCAGACCCTCCTATCAAACACAACAAAATAATAGCCAGTGTAATTTTCAGAATAACCAGAAAATTTCATTTTCCAAAGGAAGTTGTAAGATTAATACTCACATTAAAGAAACTGTTTCAATGTGCTGTTGACAATTGCAGTAATTATTTATTACTTTGTTAGTGAGTGGTGCTGTTAACAGCAGTCATTTCTCTATGAGATTTTACTGAATCTCTATGCCATAATTTATTAGGTCTTCTAAAGACAGTGAGTTGTGAATTCACCAGAATTAAAGTATACATTATAAAGCATAATGAATGCACATTTCTTTATCTTTTAGATTTGGCTGTTATAATTTTAAAATTCCAATATTCAAAGAATCTCTGAGTTTCTGCAAGAAAAATAGGAAAAATAAAGCTCTAATAGTCTGTATAACCCAATTTCCATTTTCTGGATACATCTGCTTTGTAATTTATATTACTTGCCTTTCAGTAGTGTTGCAGATAAAGCATATGTAAGAGGTTTTTTATTATATCATGGAAATTCTAAACTGCATTTAAGCTAAATTTCCAAAATTTGCTCAGTCTTTTGAAACCCTCCCTTTCTGTATTAAAGGAGACACTGCTTTAATGGTGCAGACTTGTAACTAGTCTTGTTTTTTCTGTGTGCTGCACAAAGCATTGTATTCCAAGTACTGTTGATGTGATTGCTTACTCACTGCAGCTTCTCTACATGGACAGTGATCTCGTATGATTCACTTTTCCATCTTCTTGTGTCTGGGTCAGGCTGGGTGAAACAGACAGCTTATATTTCAAAATATTTGGCTACTCCTGCTGTTCCAGGAAGGAATTGGGATTCATGGACTTTCTGATCTGCTTGGAAGAACTAAGTTATTTCACATACATGCTAGTACAAAAGGATTTCAGTACAGCTGAAGGGACCCTAGGCATTATGCATGAAACAGTGCAGATATCATTGACATGAAGGAAAAAAGGACTCCCTGGATTACAGAAGGTATAATAAAATAGTAAAATTCAAGACAGTCTGATATATTGTTCAATATTTTTATCATTTCAATATTTATCATTTATTTTTAATGTATATAAAATTCTCCAAAATTCATCATCTATCTCTGGTCACCCAATTATTTACACAGAGGACTCTTCAGGCAACAATTTGCTTTCTGTTGGTTTGGCACAGCACATGGAACTATAGCAATAGGGTATAGAGCCAAATATCTTATAAAGGTGGTGTGTTGCCTTCTAAGTGAGATGATAGTTTACACTGTAGTATTTGAGAGTTCTGAAGAGCTAAACAACAAAATACAACTGTGAGGAAGGAGTTTTTTAATTCTCTTCCTCAAGTCTGTTGTTCTGTATGTGAAAGATCAATACAGAAATAAAATTGGTCCAGTGTGCTTGTAACCATTGGCAATTCTCTACAGGTTTGCTTTAGCTGAGAGCAATAGGAAGTGCTATTTGCTCTGTAGGTATTGAAAATCAGTAGAAAATAAAAACCAGTAGTCAGCAAGCCTTTGTATGAATGTCCAAAAAAGCAGTGGTAGAGGGAAGGGCAAGAAAATGAATCTATCTCTCAACAAGCCAGTTTGGCTCTCTTTGATTCATCTCATGAGCACCAATAACCACAGAAGAGTTACTAGGCAGAGCTCCACAAACAACAACGCAGGCAGAGAAGTCATGCAGTCCACTGAATTTTCTTCTGTTTGCTGAGAAGAGAGCAGTTCTTCTTGGTCTAGGTGACCAGCTCCTAGCTCAGCAGCAAATTTTCAACATGCTTTCAAAAATTTTGGTCAATCTTAGCTTGTTAGTTAGTTCGCACAACTCCTAAGTGGGATTAGTATTTACCTATCTCCAAAATATGTTCAAAAGACTGAATGTTCCGAGGCAAAGAATTTTGAAAATGTGACATTGAGCTTCTGGTGCATGATCTGTATTTTGTGCTACACTCAGTCCATCTCTGTGACCAAAAATTTTCACAAGACCTCAGGGGTACTGGGGATCTTTGTTTCATATAGTTCATTGGATAACCTTTTTCATGGGGGCTGAGGGAAAGAACAAACAGTGATGGTTATTATTTAATTTCAATTTCTATAATCTTATTTTTTCTAAATTCTTGCTTTCTAAATAAATTTCAGGCGGGTGTTTAATATATAGTTTTCATGTATGCAGAGAAGAAAGAACAAAACAGGACATCAGACAGCTTTTTGTTTCAAGACTAGCCAGTTTAGCTCTAGTTCTGCTTACTAGCAGTAAGAAAATTTGGTGATGCAAATTGAGTCACTTGATTAAAGAGAATATTCAGTAAAATTCACACATGCATTTATTAAATAGTCCTACTTGGTAGTCATGAAAGAGAGAGAAAAAAGAGAGAGATGTCAACTTCATCTTTCCGAGAGAGAAACATCCACTGCCTCTTTCTGAGAGTCTGTGAGAAATTCATTTGTGGAACACATCATCAGAAGGAAAGTATTTCTCTTCCTTTAACTGAGGTACATTGATTCTGTGAGGAATTTATATTTTGGTGTAATTAATTAAGGTGGGAGAAGTTATTTTATTTATCTGTCCACCACTTTGATTGTCACTATCACTAACTTGTTCTTTGAAGCACACAGTAACCTGGCTTTTTCTTAGACTCTGAAGTGCCTGGGGAACTTTCTTCTCTGCTTGGTCACCATTGAGCCCCACTTGCCTTCTGTCCCATGCTCTTTAGCTTTGTTAATCTATTTTCTGTGGAGTTAGTGAGGCTGCTGTTAGATCTGTGATCACCTTCATCCAAAGATGCTTTGTCATTTTGTGACCATTACTTGATTGTTTAATATTTTATCAAAGTGCTGCAAAGGTTATAGAAAGGGGATATACAGAGTGTAGGTGTCCAGGCACTGGCAGTGGGGCACAGGCACTGTAGCAGGTGGGTATTTCATGAAAGAACTGTGACCCAAGGAGACCCCACACTGGATGAGTGGGAAGGTGTGAGAGGCAAGGAGCAGCAGAGAGGAGCTCTTACAGACTGACCCGTATTCCCCATCCTCATTCTGCACTGTTTGGGTTTGGGAGATACAGAAGTTGGGGATGGAACAAAGTTGAGCCTGGAAAAAAGGGGGTTAGGGAGCAGGGGGTTAATTTTTCTCTGTGTTTCTTACCATCCAAATCTATTTAGTTGCCAATAAATTAAATAAATTTTCCCCATGTCAGTCCTGTGATGATAACTGGTAAGTGATCTCCGTGTCTTTATCTTTGCCCAGTGTAGAAGTTTTAGCGATTAACGCCCAACCGCAAACGAGAACTGAGGCGTTCGCTACTTCTACAGGGTTCAGCCACCGCCGGCCGTGTGCTAGAGGGGTGGGTTCCGGTGAGCCGGTGTCCCCGAGGCTAAGCCAGTGGTTGCCACGGGGGGAGCGCAGAACTGTCTCCCCAGGGCACCCCGGAACCTGGTCGGCAGCGCCTTCCCTTGAGCTGGAGGAGGCTGGGAGGGATCCTTAGCCCCGGAATAATAGAGACACAGACATGAGGTAGCAGCACTCTGGGCATCCGGGTTCTAAAGACCCGTAGCACCAATAGCACCAGACTTTTATTCATGGGGATAAACCAATCACAGCACAAGGTGGGGGCGGTATAAGGGCGGGACAAGTAGTAGGGACAAATGGGGAAGGACAAGGGGAGGAGGAAGGAATACAGGCATGAACATAAACCAATTAGCAACCGAATAACATGGAACAATCTAGAAACTAAGAATGATAGGCAGGAGATGGGCAGTTGGCAGGGCGAATAGGAAAAGGCAAGCAACCTTAGGCTTTTAGGGGCAAAACCAACTCCAACAGCCCAGGAGTTTTCTCATCGTGCCTCCTCACCCTCACTGTCATGTTGAGAGGGAGGGGTGAGAGAGCAGCTGGGTGAGCAGCTGATTGAGGTCAACCCACCACAGAAGGAACAGGGAAGTGATACTGAACATGATTTTCCTGCATTCCTTCCATGTGCACTTGTGTGGGTAAAATTTTGTAACAGATATGCAACCTCTTCAGTTTATTCAAATTATAAGTAGTGCTGTCTTGTGTTGGATAAGGCTGTATTCTGTTGTTCAACTCAATGTAAGCGTGAGTATATTGAGAATTCTTGTAGTCACAGGGTAAGTGTTAGCATAGAGTGAACACATAAAAGTAATTCTTGTCTCACACTGCTGGTGCTATGGCCTTTCCAGAGGTGGGAAAAATATCTGCTGCATTAGAGAGTATTTCCAGGTAAAGTAACTGTTTCAACAGTTTGCAAACAGGTTCTCTGGGTGTATGGAAACCTTGAGCTTTTCTATAAAATAGCAACACTTTATATAATGCCAAATCTGCTTTTGAGCTCACACTTCAAATGAACTGTATTAAATAGACATGTAACTGTTGAAGGTTTGGAGCACATTAAAATAAAATTATTCTTTTGGTTTTGGACTGCCTTTTCTGGAGGCTTTGCTCAAGTGTTATCCCATGTTTGCTGTACATTTCCCTGTTTGGGGAAATGGTGTTTATATGGCACCAATTCACGTCTGTGCCTTGGGATATGTGTCCCTGTGGTTTTCCTTCTGCAGCTTCTGTGCACTATGCAGTCCTGCTCTGCTGTTTGCAGCGACGGTGGATGTGACTTCCCACTGCACTGAGGGGTTTTAGTGAGAACACCAGGAACTAGGGACCTATACATTGTCACAGAAATTGTTTTATCCCCCCTACGGTTCACATGGTCTTGTCAGAGCTGCCAGCACCTAGCAGACCAACAGCAATGAAAGATGTGAATGTGAGAGCTACAGTGTCGCATGCTGTGTTGCTACTAAATTACTCAGCAGCCGTTCAAAACACCTTCAGAAAATACATTTTCTCTTGATTTGAATACATTTTATGTAAATCTGACATGTGCTTTGGCCCCTGGGTTTTGTTCCCAACACTGTCAGAAACAATCTTCTGCAACCTCTTTTGTTCATCCATCTGGAAAATAACAGGATTATGCTTGCCTGCCTTCTGGGGCAGGTATAAGTTTTGCTCGACAGCAAATGTTGTGAAAAACACAAAACTCAACACCAGTCTGTGCCTGAAATAAGCCAAGGTATGTTCTGACCATTTCTTTCTGTGGCTGAGGAGTACTTCTTTTCAACCAGCCAAACAGGAAGACATTGATTATTAAGACTGAGTTTTACCTTCACTTTTAATAGAAGAGAAGAACGCTTTGTTTTAATGGATTTATTTCAAACAAATACTTAACCCTGTAATCTTTCAAGATTTCTTAATGTATTTCATGGAGGTAGTGAATCTGGCACTTTTATCTTACCATTTTGTAAATGGCATTTCTTCAATTCTCATGTGGAGAAGCAGGCACACAAGCAGATTTACTGAAAACTTAAGGTGGGGATATATGAGGAAAAAAAGGCTTAGGGTGACATGCGAGGGGAGTTTTCTGGCTGCTTGATGCAGACAATAATCTCAGCAGCAGCCTATGCCAAATGTATATCCATGTTTTTCAGTTTTAGGACTCAGTTTGGTGATGCACTAAGGTTGATGAGGTATTGTTGGTCTTGCTAAGAACTCAGTCTGAACTCCAAGGGCTATGAATGCTTTCCAAAGCCCATATAATTTCATCTGTTTCCTTTTAAACTCTTTAACCTTCAGATTTGAGCCAGAAAGTTTTTGGGTTTATTTTGTGAGTTTTGGGTTTATTTAGGGTTTATTTTATTTGTGAGTTTTACACTGGTCAGTGTCTTACAGCTCTTAAAATTCGTATCTCCTTTTAAAGCCCTCTTTGTTCAGGAAGATAATGTCAGTCTTACTAAGCAGGCAGTTGAACAAAAGAGTGATTAACTTGGTTTGATTAGTTGTGAACTGCTGTAGAAATTCTACTGATCTGACTAAAAAATTATCTTTTGGGGGATTTGGTAACTTGGTATTTAATCAGGTCAGATCACTAGTCACACTCCCTGAACAGTTTCTTCAATTGGGCACCATTCTTTTTGGTAGCAGCACAGTTTCATATTGACTAAAACTGTCCCTTATTAACAGTAGATTAAATATGAAACATTTTACCACTCAAGCAAGTATGGCAGTTGGATCCAGAAAGAATCCTAGATCTTGGAAAGTCCTCTCATTCTTACTCTAGAGAGTCAATGTGTAGAAGACAAACATTATTCAATGTATCCAACATTGTCGGAATTAGTTCACCTCATATCATTGCTTTGCTATTTAAAGTAATTAAGTGATTTGTCCATATATTTTTTATTATGGCTGATCAGGTTTTCTGACAGGTTGGCAGCAAGGTTGTGAGATTTTTTTGGTAGCTTTTATCTCCTTGATCATGTAATATTACAGCAGTGATTAAATGCTGAACATGTATTTTTGCTCTCACTTAGAATTCTTGCTATGATATTTTGTGTTTTTTCCTTTTACACTTTTTCTTTATAAACTAGTCAAAATCTGCTTCCATTTTTCTCAGTTATGAGCAGGAAGACAGTTAAGTACACCAAAGGATGAGTACTGAATACAGACAACCAAAGGGCCAAAACATTTGCAGGTACATTGAGTAGGAAATGAAGCAGCGCAGAACGGTTCAGTTTAAATTAAAGATGAGCTTCAAGAAGCTAGTATATATCTCATCTCACCTTACACAAGTTCTTGAACTAAACATGAACTAACATTTTGTGGCCTGCAACTTTGACAGCATAGTACTGCTGCATCTTCAGATGATGAAAAAAATTAAATTGCCTAATAACTGGGAAAACTTTATGTAAGCATTCATGCTTTTAAAATCTCATTGCATACCTTTAAACAAAATGCAGACAAAAATTCAGATATTTTATTCTTCCAAACTGCATATTGAATTGTTGAAATATTTCATGTCAGTAGCTGAGAGTACCCCTGCTCATTTTAATCCCAGATAGCTGAGAATGATTTTATATGGGCTCCAAAGAACATCTCCTATAAAAATACTGTGCCTTAAATCATTATCCCGGATTGTTGATTTCAAAATGTTTAATTGATCAAAGATGAGAATTAAAAACTTTGCTTAATAAGATTTTCCTCTTTTCAGTTTTCCCTCTAGAAATATTCATGCTCTCTTTTTACGTCAGTGTAGAGTTTGTATCTGATTCAAGCCAAATAAGGTCTGTTTCTTCCCTACCTGCCCAAACTGTAACTTCAATTTTCAGTGGTGACAACAGAGGACAAAGACAGAACTTCCTTTGCTCCCTCGACCCTTCCTGAATAAGAGAAGATGATAAAAAGAAGACAGAGAAAATAAAAAAAATGAAGTAGATTTTCCATAACTACCTCTCCACACAATTTATTCTGTTTATCTAATTATGTGTCCCACATATTATAGTTGAATCATCAGCAGGTGTCCTGCCTTTCATATGTCAGGCACAGGTGTATGGGTTTTTTTTTCCTTCCTGACCAAACAGGAGCCTGTTTCAGTTGGGGTTTTTGTTTGTCTGCTTGCTTGTTTGGTTTGGTTTGGTTGGTTTTTTTGTCTTTTTTTTTTTCCTTTATTTGAAAAACAGTGCAAGAGTTGTTTAATGAAAGCAATGGTAGAATTAGCTGACCTAATCCTGCTCACCCTATCTTCCTGCCAGCTCTCTTCCTCTGGCACACAAATGAGAGGCAGATGCATAGCAGGCGAAGTTTTCCAGGTTCATCATTAAGCAAAGCATTTAATATTGACTGAAAACAGGCAAATATTTGACTGCTGCAATTTAATAAGTGCAATGGGTATGTTCTTTAAAAGCAAGGTCTGTTTAGATTAATTCTTCCTAATTTCTATGAACTTCACATAAGATCAATAAAAGCATGACAATCACAGAACTTGCACTCATTACCTGACGTATTTGGCATTCTTCAGACAACATCTTGGGCAAGTTTCTTCATCCGCTTCAGCTTGTTCCCTGTGATACAAGATTTGCAGAGATCTTTTTATTATAAAGTTCATTATTAATCACAAGGTTCTGAGGTGCATAGGTGAAGACTAAAATAATTTCTAAAAATAACTTTTAATGGATAGGTAAAACTGTTTCCTAAAATACACTGCCATTCAGCTAAAGCATGCCTTTCAGGCTGTCCTAGTACCCTTTATATCCAGATCAGCTAAGTGGGTAGGAAATTTGTTGGTCAGAATCGCATTGTCTATCTGGCAGTCAGTTATACATGGCATCCCTCAGAGCTCAGTGTGACCCAGGGAAATAATGAAGTTTTTCACTGCGTCCTTCAGAGGAAAAGAATCTTCCAGCATGACCTCCTAGGGTTTGCCTCAGAGGCATGTCTGAAGTGAAAACCCATGAATGCTCTTCTGACCACATTAGAAATGTTTTTACTATATCAAATTATTTTAAATTATTCCATTTTTCCTTTTCTATTTAAATTTGAAGGACAACTTTCTTCTCCAAACCTTCAAAGTATCTGATATATGGGGTGGGATATGCTGATATATTTAGTTTGATCATTTTTTAATAAGATTGGTTTGTTCTTGGTATTTTGGTGTTTGAAGCTTTAAAGAGTGACTTGAAATGAAAGACAGCTCTTTGATTTTATTTCATTCTAAAGCAAGACTTCTTGTTTTGCAACCCATTTGATGGATTTCAACTACTGATCAGTTTGAATCCTCTGAGCCAAAAGACATCCATGATGTGATCATGTTACCATCTTTTTTTCTAGAGTCCAATATTCTTTTATCTATTGCAGTAGAAAATAAGCAAACAAACAAACCAACCCCATAAAATAACCTTTGGCAAGGGAATGCTGCAAAGGGACCAGCTATAATCATGAATACAAACACACAGAAGACAGTCAAGAGGCAGCAGCCAGAACCTGGAACACAGAAAGTTCCCCCTGACCTGGGGAAGAGTTTCTTTGCTGTGGGGATGGCTGAGTGCTGGAACAGAGTGCCCAGAGACACTGTGGGCAGTCTCCTTCTATGGAGATACTCAAAAGCTATCCAGATGCAAACATGAGAAATGTGCTCTAAGGGACCCTGCTTCAGTAGGGAGGTTGGAACAGATGACCTCCAGTGACTCCTTCTAACCTGGCCCATTCAATGATACCATGTGAAATGTTAAAATTCAGTGTATGCTTTGGCTTTATGATGGGCCATAATAGAAGTGTGAATGCTCTTAACATCCTGTTAGGACACTTAAGTGTTAGAGTGCCTAAAAATGGTCTGTCCTTCAGGCTCATTTAGGCCACTTCAGCAACTTGTTTATTTTTACTGTTGTCTGCAGAGGCTGCCAGACGCACTCAGGTAGTGAGTTGCAATATTCAGTATAACCTGGTAGGGAGCAGGACAGTGTATGAGGCGGGCCTGGATCACACACTCTGGAGTTCCCTACCTTTCAGGATAATGAACACTAACTCTCCCAGTATGCAGGGATTCTCACTCTGCAAACACTGATTTAAAAGGCTTTTCATTAGGGCTAACACTGTAAAGAAGAGAATATAACTAGTAACTGATAAACCCTGATTATGCACGGTTTAATTTGTTGCTAATCAGAGACAGCTTAATCTGAAGTTAATTTTTGTCAGTTAGAAATATTAATTCTGATAATTTGATACATTTTTCAGTGCTTGAATCTTGACCTAAAGTATCTACATGGTTAATAACACCAAGCATATCTCTGAAATGAAATAGTTAATCACAGGGTGGTTTTGTAGTGAAATATTTTCTAATATTTCCAAATTCAATATGTGTGTACTTGCATTTATAGTATATAAGTGGAAAATTGGACATCAAAATCAAGAAATAAAGAACCTAATCTGTAAGCAAAACCAGATTTTCCATACACAGCAACAGGCATTGTGATGCTTGTTTATACTTCCACAATTTCCTTAATGACTTGCATTCATAAACTTTAATCTTGTTAAAAGGCCTATGTAAGACTTTGACTATCCATGAAGAAATGTGGCACATTTCACATCATAAAAGATTGGGTTTTTTTCCATGAACACCTCATACTTTTTGTTTCTGCAGTCTGATGAAAGTAATTTTTCTTGTTTAAAAAAACAAAAAACTTCCTAAAAGATGGCCTGTGAACATGCATTTACACGTACAAGCCAAATGGATTATACTTACCTTGCTTTTCTTTTTTGCATTTAATATTCACGAATCTTGTGCAGTATTTATTTCCCAAATAATACATTTCAGCTCAAATATATCACTAAACGCAGTGAATGAAAAGAAACAGTAGAGACATTTGTAATACACTAGGAAACATACATCTGGCTATTTAGGCAGTTTCTGCTGAAGCACATCCAAATGACATTATAATCTATATTTTGCCTTTTGATATTCAAATAGGCAATAGGCATCATAATTCTGCACCTTCAAGTATGTGTAAGATTGCAGCTACAATGTGTATAAACATACCACCATAAAGCAGTCTCTTTTTTCTTTAAAAATAGCTGTTTATGTTGGATGCTTTGATTTAGACAAGTTCAAGTAGAAAATACACATGAAATTACTATGGGAATCTTAATTTCTTTGATAGAGCAGTTCTAAAGCTCATATTTTTGTTCTGATAGGGGAAAACACAGCACATTTGGTACCAAAAGCAGACTGCAACAAAACATTTAATGAGTCTGGCCCAGATAAAGACAAGTAGAGAACTTTAATGTTTAGATGACAACAGTAAGCTTCAAGTTCTGTGCAATTCTGTATTTATGCATGTATTCTGAAATCACAGATCTGCTCTGTTCTGTTCCTTTGTGTGTTCAAAGCAATAAGTATCTCTCAAGAAACAATTTTGTAAAAAATGCAATGAACTGGTTATTTTGTGTGGCCATTAGGCTTCATAAATCCATAAATCTTAAGTCTGGTAAGTGGGCGTGTCATTTAATAATTCTGCCTTATATTATTGACTTCAGGTGAGTTGTTCACGCTTTGTGAAAGTAGGTTTGTAACATGCCCAGCACTTTTAGCAATGATATCTCTCATTTCTCCAAAAATCAATTATTCTTGCCTGTACTGAAGAGGGCCTGAAGGGATTATGACAAGGCCTTACCTTCTTTCTTACTGGTGGTGTCAAAAGGAGAGACAAAATGTTGGTGAGGACTGTAGGCACAGAGATAACTCTCTTAACTGGTGCTATGGCTTATAAAGAAAGATTCATTCCCATTTTTATCTGGGTTACAAATGATGCATTACCCTTCTCTGCAGTTCTCCATGGCCCTTTGTGACAGCATAAGTAATGCTTAACTCAGACAATATGTTAGTGATAATTCTTGTCATAAATAGAAAACTTTTCTTTGACAATAACATGTTTGTACCTTAAATTCTTAAGCAATACAGTGGAAAACTAAATATCCTCTTTTAAGAGGCTACTTTTAGCTCTGTGTGCCCTGACTCACATTCTCTTGCCATATTTTCTGTTGATCTTAATGTATTTCAACTGAATTAGGCGTTCATAAACCATTATAGAAGAGCTGAATAGAGTATATAGGTGTTTCAGCTGTAGTTGCTGAATTATAAGAGCAATTAAGTGCCTGCCTATTTCTTTTTTCCTATTGTGATGCTTCTGAGAATGTCACCAGAAGGGACCAAGAACAGACTGTTTGAATAGCACTATGAGAAGCTGGCACATAAAGTTTGCCTAAGTCATGATTAGAGAAATGTGACAGTAGCTCCAAGGTCCAAAGGCTTAATGTTACAAAGGATTAGACAACATGAGCCTTAAAGAGTCTGAAAGCAAAATACTTTTTTTTTACATTGAGATTTATATGTGTAAAACTGAAATACAGCAGGATGTCTCTTGGTCCTGAGTATTAACAAATATGCCAGCCTCAGCCTCAGGGCTTGCTTTAGTTGGCAATAGGTCTTTATTCTCCATTCTACACAGGATTTCTTGTACTAGTATATAAATTGTTCCTTCTCTTGGCATTCAAACTGAAGAGTCGCTTCCTCATTAACCACATTGCTTAACCCATTTTTCTCTTAGTTTTCCCATGCAAAGAGGAGGTAACAGATCATTTTAGACCATCAGAGTATGCAAAAGAAAACTAATTAGTGCTGCCTGCTAGAAGTAATATATGTTACTGATCATTGTATTTCTTCTGTCTGTAATAGGTAAGAAAAGATCCTCGACTGGAGATCATTGTAGTATTGCAATTATCTGTACAGCACTGCATTGATAGAGCTTTATTCACATGTCAAGTGGCTTCCTAATTTTCATTCATAGGATCAGAATAATGTAAGACAATAAATGGAAGACTGTGTCTGAAGATGGTTAAACATAATAATTCATTACTAGGCTCTAGTGCAATACCAAGCTGTTGCTAGCTCCAGAAGAGTCCCTCTGCTGCTGGGAGTGATAGCCCTCCTCAGGGAAGGGGAGACATAATTTGGAGACTGCTGACTATGTCTCTCTTTGAGAACATTTCCAATGTCTTTTTTGTGGCATTTTCTTGGTGAGGTGTTAGGATAATTGGACTCTCAGAATTTGTTTGATTTTACCTTTTTTTCTTACTTTCTTGAGGGGAACTTACCCCCCTCAAAATATGTTTTGGATATTTTATTATTTTCCTTTATTCTTTTCTTTGTTCTGGTTTAACCATTCTGAAAAGCATAACTTATGCATACATAAGTTGCATAAGAAAAATTTTTAAACATAGTTTGTTGTCAGAAATACATGTATATATATTTTTTCTTCAAACTTTGTATCTCATAGCCACGGCACCGTTGCTTCTATATGTACATAAACTGTTCTCTTGTTTCTCTTTATTTTCACCAATCTATTCATATGCATGAGATTCAGTTACCTGGTAGGTAGATAAATGGCGTAAAAAGAGTTTTAAGATGTGATGCCAAAGCAACAATGTAGACAAATTTTGAAATTTGAAGTTTTACCAAGTGCTCTTTTCATATTTTGCCAGGCTTACAGCAGTGTTAATTTGCTCACCAGGAGGTAATACTGAATACTTCTTACATGGAGTTATATGCTACTTCTACTGATATTAATGTTTTCTTTCTTAAACAGAAACATGATCCAAGACTCCTTTTCAGTGTGTTCGAAATCACCCTACCTACAAATGATCTTGTACTTAAAGAGAAGGAAATGCTTGATAGTGGTCAGAGAGTCATGTTTTGCTTGAGACTGAAAGACCTCTGAGTTGGTACTTCTTTAGGGTACTCTTTTAAAGTTAGTGTTCATATGTTCCATGAAATCAAATTTTATTTATTATTTAGCAGAAGTCCTCCAACTTCTTCCAGTCTTCATCAGTATAAAACTGCATTGTTGCATTTGATGACTATTTAGGATTTTTCTAAATTAATTCCCTAGAATCACCTATTATTCCAGACAATTTTTCCCATTTCTCAGAGAGAAAGGTATATGACTTTTCAGGTAATAGGTCAGCACTGCTATTTTGCTTGCTGAAATTATTTCATCTCTATTTAAGGGAAGAGCTGGCCAAAACCTATTATCTAATGACCCTTCATAAAAAGGATTTTACTCTTTTCACACCAACATATTCTTTCAGTGAAGATTATGGTTGAATTTTCATGTCTTACATATTTTGTATTAGTTGTTGCATAAGCTTTAGCTGAAGGCTTTTTACTGAAAGAGGAAGGTCAACTTTCTTTTCTGACATTATACTATTTTTAATAAAATTGCTTGAATGCAATTACATCTATATTAAAAATCAGTGATTTAGTGAAGCCGGATTAGAGGGTAAGAATGAACGGTGTAAAAGACCACAAGCACTTTCCCTAAGGAGTTTTCATCTCTGGAGTGCCAAAGAATAGAAGAGTAGTAGTCTTTCTCTTTGATATAATGTAGACTCAAAGAGAAGGTAAAAGTAGCCATAATGAAATTAGGCATCCTTGTTCAGGTGCAGCAAATACCCAGTTGGTACATGAACCTGAGGCAATGCAGTCAGAAACAGGAGGAAGCAACTGTATTCAGTCTTGAAGGTGGATTACTGGGTTTAGAAACACAGGGTTTTTAGCTGCAGAAAAACCTCAATGAATTCATTTAACAGACAAAAAAGCCCACAAAATACACTATGAAGCCTGATCCAACAGACATAAAAACAAGCACATTATATATTCTGTATTCCTCTATGGACAAAGTTGTCCTGAAACTCAGTTTAGAACATAAGGTTTTTGTAGGACTTGGTGTTTGCTGCCAGGATCAATTTTGTAACAATCTATTCTTCCAATACTGTCATGATCATGAACAACAACAATAATGACTATGGTAATGATTACGATAAAAATTCAAACTTGTTGTAACTTCAGAACTCTACATAAGTGTTAGTACTAATTATTCCAGTATCTTTGTGTTATTCCCATTCTTGCATGTGCGAAATGGAGGTGTCCCAGTCTATCAGTTTGTTGTCACAGCAAATTGATGTATTGTGTTTACAGCAGAGAAGTCCCTGTGAAGTCAATGGAATGGCAGAGATATGATTAAAAGCAGAATTTACACTTTCCTTTAAAGATCCAGTCTGGGAACACACATCTTTAAAGTTATGATTCATAAAATATATATGTTGAAGAAAAGCATTCCATTGAAATAAATGATCCTTGGGTGTATGCTGCCTGTAGTATGCTTGGCAATGTATGCATTAGAAAGAGTCCCATTAGCCAGTCTGCTAAAGGATCATAAACTTGACTGTTGGACTAGCAGAGCTGGAGTAAATGAAGCATAAACCAAGTTAAGCAGAACCTAAGATAAACAGTATCTTTTTCACCTAATGTAGGTATTACCATTTTCAGCTACTAATATGCTTACACAAAAACATTGATTTTTGAGGGGTTTTTTTAGATTCTGTATAATGTATGAAAAAAATTAACGAATTGCATCTTCTGTACAAAGTAGGTAGTATTTGGCAAGGCAAAGGGTCTGAGTTTTCATAATATTCTTCAATTCTACCAGTACCCCCATAGTAAAAAGAGAAGAGGGTCTTTTTTACGAGCACATCTAGTGACAGTACAAGGGGGAATGGCTTCTAACTGAAGAAGGGCAGGTGTAGATTAGATGCAAGGTAAAAATTCTTCACCATGAGAGTGGTGAGGCACTGGAACAGGATGCCCAGATAATTCATGGATGTCCCATCTCTAGAAATGTTCAAGGCCAAGTTGAATGGGGTTTTGAGCAACCTGGTCTACTGGATGGGCCATGGCAGTGGGGTTGAATTTAGATGCTCTTTAAGGTCATTTCCAACCCATGCCAATCTATGAATCTATGAATCTGTGAATCTATGAATCTATGAATCTATGCTCTCTAATAAAAAGATATTGTTTGACATTCTCAAATTGGAAGGGCCCCCTAGGGATTATTGATTCCAGCTCTCTGCTCCTTGCAAAGCTACCTAAAATTAAACCACACACTTAAGAGCATCATCCAGATGCTCCTTGAACTCTGGCACTTTGGTGCCATGACCACTTTCCTGGGGAAGCTGTTCCAGTGACTTCACCCTCTCAGTGAAGTAACTTTTCCTGATGTTCAATCTGAACTTCCCTTGATGCAGCTCAGCTCATTCTATTTCCTTGTGTCCTATCACTGGTCACCAGAGACTGACCAGGATCTCCCCTTACACTGCTCCCCTTGAGAATGAGGTCACTCCTCTGCTTTCTTTACTCTAAGATGAACAAACCAAGCGACCTCAGACACTCCTTTTAAGTCTTGCCATCGAGGCCTTGCACCATCTTTGTCAGTCTCCTTTGGGCACACTGTAATAGCTTTCTATCCTTCTTTTACTGAGACCCCCAAAACTGCATGCATTGATTGAGATGGGTCTGCTCCACCTCGAGTGAGACAATCATCTCCCTCAACTGGCTCACGAAGCTGTGCCTGATGCACCCCAAGAGTTCCCCTTTGGCTGCCAGGGTACACAGGTGGCTCATATTCAACTTGCCATGAACTCAAGGGATGTCTCAGATGTCTCTCCTACAGAGTGGTTCCCCAGCCTCTCATCCCCCAGCTTGTATGTATAACCGAAATTACCCATTCCAGGTGAAGACTCTGGCACTTGCTCTTGTTAAATTTTATATGGTTGGTGGTTGCCCAGCTCTCTGGTCGATCCAGATCTCTGTTAGGTCTCTCTGCCCCTGAAGGAGTCCACAGCTCCTCCTCGTTTATTGTCGTCAGCAAATTTACTTTAATATACACTTAATTTCTGCGTCCAGATTTCTTATAAAAATGTTGAATAACACTGGCCCTAAATTTGAGCCCTGAGGAGCCCACTGGTGACTGGCTGCCAGCCTGATGCAACCCCATCTACTACGTCTCTGAGCCAACTGCTCAGCCAATGTGTTAAAGACTTCTCTGTGTACTGGACATTTTATCCAGGAGGATATTGTGGGAAATAGTACAGAAAACTTTGCTGAAATCCAAATGCACCACATCTACTCTCTTTTCTTGGTCAACTGGATGGCTGACCTAGCCCTAAAAGGAGATTAAGTTGGTTAAGCAAAACTTTCCCCTCATGAACTCGTGCTATGTGTGGCCACTGAGAGTGTTGTCTTCCAGATGTTTTACAGTAATTCCCAGACTAAGCTCCTCCATAATTTTATCAGGCACTGAAGTGAGACTGACAGGCCTGTAATTTACAGAGTCTTCCTTCCTTCCCTTCTTGAAAACTGAAACAATATTTGCCAGCTTCCAGTCAAGTGGAACTTCTCCAGACTCCCAAGATCTTTGACAAATAATGAAGAGAGCTCTTGTGATGACACTGGCCACATCATTCAGTACTCTGGGATGAGTCCCATCAGGGCCCAGAGATTTATGTACATTCAGCTGGAGCAGCAAGTTTCAAACAAGTTCAGGGTCAGCTGAGAGTTTATTGTTCCCTAATGCGTTCCCAGAGTTCACACACCCCTTTTTGTGTGTGATTTATTTTTCCTAAAGGAAGGGGCATCAAGGGACTCCTGCAAGACACTTTAGGAGTCAAAGGAATTTGAGATTTTTCATCTTCCTTGTTTATGTCTATTCTTCTCCTTGGTCTCCTTTTCTCTTTCCCTCTCTGTACACTTTTACTATTTGGTCAGTTTACAGCAACAAGAAAACCTGAGAAGTGATGTTGAATTGCTGGAGGTTATGAAATATGTTTCATTGATTTCAAATAAAATGTCAGACATAAAATGCAGCATTCATTTTTATAATTGTCACTTCTGAGGGTTGCAATTGAAGTTGGTAAGAAATACCGAAATTTGACGTTACTGAAATAGAAGAAGGTAAAGAGCAATGCCAACATTTCAATGAAAGAAATATGCTGATGTTAATTTTTGGGAAATGAAGGTATGGTTTTTATAACAATGGAATTTTTAGAAATATATTTTTAAGGGACAAGAAGGTAGTAAGCACAAGAATTTTGGAAAAGTATAAAGAGATTATTAAAACTATAAGGCACAATACAGATTATTAAAACAAGGCACAATACAGTTTTCACACTTGTGAATTGAATATGCTCAGTCAAAAGTAAAATCATTGTTCTTGAAAAATGTCCTGTATTACTTGACAGTTGGTTAGGTGTTCCCTTGACAACTGCTCTGGTTAATCAAGGGTGTAAATGAAGCCACTATTTCAGCATTTTGCAGGACACTTTTATTTTATGTCTTTAATATCAATACTTTTTTATTAAAGGATTTTTGTGGGGCTTTTTTCCTACGTTGAACTGTTAAGGTGGGCTAGCGTTTTTCACATTGTAGGGAGAAAAATAGCAAGTAGTTCTAAATGTAGTCCTTCAATTGTGGCATTATAAAATAGACAGTAATGTAACTAGTTTCTAAGAATTTTTCAGAAGACCAGAAACTCTGCTATCAGTGTGAGGTCTTTGTTCATAAACAATCTTCCCATGATTATTTAGCTTGGATAAAAACAAAGGTTCTCATTATAATGCCTGGGGTTACTTATACCTGCTGATATGACATTTTAGTTTTGCTATACCTCTCTTTAATCTGTTAGAAATATGGCTGCACCTTCAGTTTTATATAGAAAATAAAACTGCTATAAACTAAATTTTCTTAAGTATGTTTACATAACCATGAATACACCATTTTTACATGATTATGTTAGGTAGTTGTAATGCACGAAAGCAGTTAAAAATCTTGCAGGAGTTCCAGTCTCTGGACCTATTCTCATCCATATTGTCAAATATATAATCAGTTTAAGATACTTTACTATGTTTCCCTTGATACAACTGGAAGCTGAAGCAATTATGCTATCAATTAGAGCTTAAGTCAGTCTTTCCAATTATTAGAAGAGACATTAGTAGGGATTTTACATTCATGCTTTCTACTGTGCTCCTTTAGTGCCACCTGGTGACTAGCTTGAAAGGAAAAACAAAAAAAAAAAATTTATTTCCAGCTGGAGAAGTAGTCTTATGATAATTTAAGCTAACACATTTACTTGAGCAAGATCATACCAGGTAACATTTGATTTAGAGGTGCCGCAATCTTAGCTTAAGAGGATTTCTTTGACTATCAGTTCCAGACCTAAAGTAATCCAATACCTAATATGCACAATTGCATTGTGAGTGCGTGAGGTACACATTGCACTTTGTTGGTGTTCATGCACATAATTAATCAACATGCAACTAGTAATGACACAGTATATAACTTTTGGTTTGCACCTGTTGAGGTCCATGAGTCTTTCATAAAAAAAATAGTAAATCCCTTGTCATTCTTGTTCTTAACTTTATATAAAATCCACAGCAACTGTGAAAAAAATCATTATATTCTAAGCCAAGAGCAAATAGGAAGGCTGAACATCTTCTCATTTCAAATTTGTGGAAATAAATGTTTGAATGCATCAGGCCTGTATCTTAGCATCTCCAGCAACAAGTTGGGCTTCCCATGGCTCCAGACCTGTTTAGATTAATGTGCATAACACTGCCCACATGTCCTCCACATATACATATTTCCCATAACTACTCCTCACACACCCAATTCTTTACTTCCCTGTGAATCCTTTTTGTATTATTATGAGTGTGATGCATATAAATCACAATTCTGGTGCCTGACAAAAATTATCCTGCAGTAGGAATTGTATTGCATTCTCTCCTGTCACTGTCTCTGGAGGGAAAAATATGCTGGCTTTAAATGCAGCCAGAATATGCCACTGAGATGCGAGGCAGATGGACTGAAACGCCTTCAGCATCTAAACGAGTGAAAAAGCACCCCTGAACTAAAAATACTTCAAAATTTAAAGATGTCCGTGATTAGCCACTTTCATCTCAGGTGTTCTTAATGTGAGGTCAGGATCTCATAATATGAGGTTAATTAGAAAAATAAAGAAAAAATGTCAAGAGAATAAATCATCAGTTTCATTTTCTCTTTTCTAATGTGGATAATGGATTTTAATCTGCCGTGAGGAGCATGAAATAATACAAATACATTTATTCAATTGCAAGATTAAGACAGATTTAAACATAGATTATAAAAAAACTATAACCAGGTTATAGAGCAACATGAATGGTATTTTAGTTCAGGTCATTTCCGTGACAGAATATTTCAAGTCCCTTCTTTTTTCCATCATTGTTTTAAAAAACTATCATGATTATATTCTGCATGTGTCCATGTTGTAGCTGTTTCTGGGTTTAAATACTATTATAAAGACTGAGGCAGCATTTATGGTTTAATTGCCAATTTTTCGTATATTTATAATTTTTCAAGAAAACTGTCTTTTGGACTGTAATTTTCCATGCTGTCTCTTTCTAAAAGCTATTCTAGGCATATTTAAATAATCTAGCAAATTCAAACAGTCCTAATTTTGTGGTAACGTTAGCATGAAAAATATCCATTTTATTCACATTTCAAATGACAGTTTTTCCTTTCTATGACAAGACAGAGAGAAATTTGAAGTGTTAATTCCTCAGAAATCTTTACAGAGAAAGAAGCAAATGCTGAAAAAACAGTGGTAGCATGGAGTGCATTCCTAACATGCACTCCATAATACAGGGCAGTAGGTTTCTGCTTGTAGCCTGTGGTTTTATTCTCACAACTCAGTCACTAAGCTATTGGCTGACATCAAACAAATCCATTCTGTTCTTTGAAATTTCATTGCTGCATATGAATAAAAAAAAAGCAAAATGCCTCTATGTCCTTTGTGAAGTTAAGATCTAATGATCAAAATCACTGTATAATAGCTGCTGTTTATAGCTGCTGGGGGGTTTTATTAGGATTTTCTTTTCCTTTTTTTTATCAGATATTTCTTTAAAGGTAGAATGGGTTACCAGGAATGCCTGAGTAAGGATGACTATGTTATTATCTAAATGAATTTATGATACTTGGGCTTATCTAAATAAAGATACCTAAAGTAAAGAACTTGTCAGTATCAAGCAGTCTTTAAGGCTTATTTTAGCTGCACCTGTAATTAATCTTCCACTTTTTTCCTTTAGTAAAGGATCAAAACAATAGTAATTATGTGTACAAAACAGTGAGCATGTGTGTGTACCAGGCATTTGCAATGGAAGTTTACAATGCTGAATGGATGGGTTATTGCTTCAAGATGGTCAAACTGATAGAGACCTCATTGTTCTTTTTTTTTTTTCATTGGATGAACATTCTTCTTTATTAATTTTGCCACTTCACTTAAACTTTTGTTCTTTGTGGACTGGACAGTTGAATTCTGTGATATAAGGGTTTATTTAGAAAAAGAAACATGCAGATTTCAGAAATCTTCCTGAAAGCAGGGACAAAGCAGGGACAGAGGGTGGGCTTTGCTATGAGTATGTGAGGTCTCTACTACAGTAGCTACTCAGAGTAGAAAGCATCAAGGAAAGGCTATGAGTTTGTTTCCCCCAAGAGAGAATCTTGAATGAGCTTATTTTCTATTATCTGAGAAAGTTATCTTTGTACACTCAGATTTATGTAGATAATTCCCAGCGGCTGAAATATGAGTAGGAATAATACATCAAATTCAAAGAATATTTTACATTTCAAGAATTGGTTGGAAAACACAATAGTGGAAGTATTTTCTACAAAATTGTCCTTATTTCAAGTACCTAAAAAGGAGATCACAGACTATCTGTCAATATACCCATTATTTATCAAGGAGAAACTTCTGTTTACTGAATTCATAATTTATAATGAAATTGCACAAATCAGATGATCTTCAAAACAGCAGGCACTGCTTCTGGCTCCCTATATTCAAAATCAAAATATTATTCTAACTTTAGACTTTTCAAGGAGGAATGCAGTTTAAAATATCTTAACAACATGACTTCTTTTAATCTAAAATTAGAAATAAAAATGAACATTTTTCAAACTCATTTGAATAGTCTAGGGGTCTAGGTCACATTTTAGAAGGTGATATTAGAAAATGCCATTCAAATATCTCAGATTTTAAAGGAAGATTCGAAAATAAGAAAAGTGTTGCATACTTACAGAGTAGAAATAATTTAGAACATTTCAACCCCATGCATCAGAGTACAGTGAAAATTCAATGAACTAGTATTGATTGATTTAGCTGTGAACCAGCAGTGATATATCCATTGGAAATGTGGGATTTATTAGTATGTGTATATCAGCTGCTGATGTGGATATGCTGGCTATAAGACAAGTTAGTAAATGCGCTGGTTTTGTGCTGCTCACTCAGAAATCACTGCACTGCAGTGAATTTATAAATATTCATTGGAGGCCCAATACTATATCCATTTATGTCAATACAATGTTCCCAGCAACTTCAGAGGTGAAAACTGAGACTCAAAATCTCATAATGAATCTACAGACAGGAGGATGAAATCATAAGACTTTAGACACAGGAGCAGAAACACAAAGCTCAAGGCATAGCTTGGAATAAATCATGCCATGGCAGCTGCACACAACCAACCAGGTGGTGATATATAAAAAGGTACCATTTGAGACTATGGTACATCTTGATGTGTTTTCTCCAGGAGTAAATTTGTCCTTGTCAATGCTGAAGTAATTTCTATGACTAGTAATGTATGCTTCTAGTGTACAGAACATAATGGGCTTTAAAATATTTTAACTCTTTCACATGTCTATGGCCTAATACAAAAAATCATTTATCCCAATGCAGAACAATTCATGGCATTTCTGTCATTGCCCTTTACTATTTATTCAGCTAAAAGAAATGAAAAATTTGCCAGTCCATATAAATATGTAAATTTTTTTGGAATCTTTTTTGAAGTTTGTTGTGCAACATTTTGAAATATTACATTAAAAAGTAATATTGTTCTTAGAAGCCTTACTCCAGAAACCTAATTATGGTGACTTGGCTGAGAAGAGCTTCCTGTGTAGTCAATAAACCTTCCCAAAAAGGGGGCCATCACATTCTTTTTTAAAACACAGGAAAATTGAATTGGAATCCATTTCCACAGAAATATAAGAGGTCAGTTTTAAAGAATCTGTCAACTACTATTGTCCTACTCAGCATTTGAAGCTATAATGTTTATGTAAATTTCCTTTCTAAATATAAAACCAGTGGTTTTGAAAATCATCCTTTTTTAAATTTAATTTTTATTGCTGATAATATTAATAGCATTTTATCAGATCTCATCACAGAAAGAAACTGAAGAATTCTCAATGTTTTATTGAACGTTTAGTATTTATTTCATAAATTCCCTTAACCTTACATTCTTCTTTATCTCTGAAGCTCAATACCAGAGTTTGTACTGACACACTTTCCAAGTAGTGATAACTGCATCACAGTGTAATTTTTCTGCTCAGAGGTAGCCAGCCTTTCATTTCTTATTCCATTTCTGTTCCCCCTGTAGGTCAGGAAAAGGAAATTTCAACCCAGGCTGTTCAGCATCATTCAACATTGATGTCACTTGTCCAGCAATCCTCTGTGCTAGGGAGACTGTATGAGAACTACAGTCAGCACTTAAAATTTATCAATACCCACTTAAATATTTAAAGATCTCTTTCTTCTTTTCTCGGTATATATTTCAAACACTAGTCAAGAACAGTAAGAAAGCAAGTAGAGGAGGGACATCAGTAGAAGAAACTCACATCTTTTGTTATTCAAATAGCCATGAAAGTGGAATTAGTAGTGTCCAAAGATTTTCATCCTTTATGGAAGCATGAACACCTCTTTCACCTTACCTTTGCATGTGAGGTTTGAATAATCTGTGACCAACAGTATGAACAGCAATGGGATCTTCTGTTTCCTTACAGCTACATGTTGCCTGTGGGCAGTCCTGGAGGTTTTTGCATGGTTGAAATGGCTGCAGATGGGAACCTTCCTGTACAGCGCAGACTTTCTTTCTCGCGTCGAGCATCTCAGGTGAGTCTGCAAAACATCAAAAAATAGCTACTTGCTTTGAACATTTCATCAGCATATGCACGACAGTTATTTTCAAAGGAGAATAGGTATACTCTAACTTCTTCTAAAGGAGGAAATGTAGTTCCTCTTCAGATGTCACTAAATGTACTTTGCTTCTTTTTAATCGGTCACTTCACATCCAGCAACCACACCATATCCATTAATTTCTTAGTTTATTTGACACTGAAACTTCTATTCCTTTTGCACAAAGTCCATGAAAAGTACATGGATTCTATGACAGTTAAAAAATATATATTACCAGTGTCATTTAGCTAAGGCCATGGGGTTATTAGAAACAATTCAGATATTATTAAGCAGTAATTGTAGTTACTTTTTAGTTGCAAGCCACACTGTCTAGTGGAGGACAGTTATGAATCTCAACAGTGATTTAGTCTTGATCAGTATTGTTACTAGGATTTGGCTTCTGAATAGTATTGTAAAAATATCTGTCTCCATTTTGAAACTGATATCAGAAAACTCATTCTGAATGGACAAGAGGCCAGTTTTCCCAAATCTTGAATTTTTGGGTTATTCTTTGTCATTTCACTGCCTGTCTTTGTTATGCATTCTCTCATTGCAAGATTATTTCTGCATGAAACATTTAAAATGTTTTTAGATGAGAATTTGAACTGTGATTGACAGCTTGCTTTATAAGTTTGTTCACTAGAAGACAGGCCAGTTATGTGTAGAGATGCTAATCTTGATGTGCATCTCACAGTATGCACTGCTGGTTTGTAATAGAATTTCTTCACTTGTGTGGTACGTAGTATGAATGTCAAATCCTCATGACTAACTATTACACTTTACAGATCTGCTCCTAACCTCCTAGAACCTCTATTTACAAAGTACACAATCTCAGAAAGAGAAAAAGACGTTTCTTATCTCTAAGAGGACTAATGAATATCTTCCCATTATTGCCCAAGATAATCCTTTTTACCACTCAGGCTCAAAGTGAAGAAGGATATTTTCAAATTAGTATTTGAAAAGTTAAACATGAGTATTGCATAAGTTATTGATATAATGCTATATTAAGCCTTTTATGTTATTAACAAGACGTAAAGGAATTCTTTCTTTGTGCCTCCTTAAAATATATTCTGGTTAAGTCAATTAAATTCAGAACACGACCTTTTAGAAAGGGTGTGTATTATGGTGTACTAGCATGAGCTTGAACATCTAATACATTATGATAAAATAAAATTATGATGGTAGAAACTGAGCAAAGCCTACTGAAGTTGTTCTGTGTTACACTGGATCTGCCCCCAAGGTTAGTGCTTTTTTAAAATAAGCCAAATAATAAAGGAGATTGTGTTGCAAGAGGTGTGTTAAAAACACTGGTCTTACTCACAGATACTTTATAATGCGGTCCAATGCTTTGCCTAATTCTTGGAAGAGTTTCACAAGCAGAGAGAAAATATCTGCACACACCACTTACAAATCATGTCTATCACTGTGGTGTTTCATAGCTTTGTTTGAAAGGGGATAAAGTCAAGTGATCTGAAATGAATTTAACAAGTGCAGAGCCAATGTCTTTGAATTCCTTTGATTTGAAAAACCTGATTTAATTTTATCCATGCTCTAAAAGAAGTAGGTGTTTTTCTTTTTCCTTGCAGAATGAAAGACACAAAGTAGAAGAATATCTGGCAGTATTCACATTCATTGTGTCGCCAAATTTCACTTGAAATTGTCAGCAACATAGCTCCAGGACTGACAAAAGCAATACTGGAAACAGCAAAGCAAAAATCATATGGATGTGTGAATTCCAGATAAATCAATGGGATGCTTTCCCCCTGTTCCTACTCCTTTATAGGTATCTGGATATGATAGTGAAGGACCTCTTCACTATAAATTACCCCCTCACATGTTTTACATATTCTGTGATATATTTTGATTCCACTGGTTTATTCCTGATTGACTTGAACGGGCTGGGTGTCACCCTCTTTCTGGATTAATGGTATTGTACAAATAAATGCATCACTGTATGATACAATTATAATTTTTTTTTTTCAATTCCTAAGAATTGACAGGCACTTAGCAAATGAACTGAGGAATGATGAAGTCCCATGTCAGAATTCCAGAAAGAGGAATTAGCTTGAGGAGTGGAATTCAGAGTGTTAAATGAGTCACAGATCCTTTATATGTGATGGTTAAAGGCTTGAATCCTAAGTCAGGCAACAGAGGAATTACCATAGTGAGCACTAATATGATTTGGTCAGTCCCAGTGTGGAAAAGTTGTGGTTGTTTCTTTGCACATTTATAAGGATGTTCTAGGCTTTTGAAAATTTGAAAATTTTCTTTTATTTTTTCCTTGGGCTTCAGAGTAGAAGTCTGTTTACTATAATTCATTAAAAAAACCTAAAATCATTTTCCTGTATTCCCCTTATCTTGGAGTCCCATAGGTCCCAGGTCCTAAAGGAAATCTCTTCAAGTCTACAGCTTCTCCTATGTTCCTGCACCAAACTTCAGCCATGAATGTACAACTCATCATATGGGATGAGGGCATCTATGTAAAAAACTTACCATGTTCACTGTGGTTAGGGTTGGGAATTCCAATTTGTGTTTCATGGGATGTATGTTGCCTTACATATTTGAAAATATGAAAACACATTAAACCACTCTCTTTATAAGTATTTCTTTTTTTAAAAAAAAGAGAATAACATTTTTAAAAAGAATCCCTTCAGAAAGGATCAGAGTTTTTAGCCATCTTCAAGTAACAATTATTTCCTTCATCAGTATTTATTATTCTTTCACTGTTTACAATAACATCACAAATCACATTTTTTCTGACGAGTCTCTTTTTGTTTCTGCAGATCACCTTTGGATCAACCTTTCTTGGGAAGGTTCCTGTTTATGAGGAGGTTCATCGTTGTGCTGGGCAGATACATGGCTATAAAGGATGTATTAGGGATTTTCAAGTTAACCACAAAGAGTTGTTCATCATAGATGAGGCTCTTGAAGGAAGGAATGTTGAGAACTGCAATGTTCCAATATGTGATTATCATCCATGTCACAATGGTGGGACCTGCACTAGGTAAGAGGCATTTCTTTACCCATTTTATGATTCATTCTTAACAAAAAATTGCTATGATTTTCTATGTAATGAAATAATCACCAATCTTTTGTCCTGATAATTTCAAATAGAAAATGTGAGATCTTCATGCCAGCCAGAGAGATGTTATACTTTATTTGTTTGCATGAAAAGCGATATAAAATATAATGACATTGTCCACTCTGGATGTATATATATATTGATGCCAGAATTCCTTTGCAACCAACCAGATCAGTATTGCTACGAGACTAAATCTGAACCTTTGTAAAGANCAGCCGCGGGGGAACCATCGCATCCGGAGCGCCCCCTGCAGGCTGTGACTGGAACTGCACCAAGGGAAAAGGTGCCCGAGGCCAGGCAGGCTGCCACTGGGTTTCTGCTTGTTTGTTGGTTAATGCCATAGTTGTTATTATTTGTTAACTTTATTTTAGATATTAGTAAAGAACTGTTATTCCTATTCCCATATCTTTGCCTGAGAGCCTCTTGATTTTAAATTTATAATAATTCAGAGGGAGAGGGGTTACAGTTTTTCCATTCCAAGGGAGGCTCCTGCCTTCCTTAGCAGACACCTGTCTTTTAAACCAAGGCAAGACAGTTTGGACAGAAGGCACATAAGACGTCATTCTTTTGCCTAACAACTCCATGTCTTACTCAGTTGTGTACCCTCACACATCTTCATGGTGTGTTCCTGGACATAAAATGTTCACCATCATGCTATGAAAACACAAACTAGTGACTTTCTTGTTCATCTTCAGCATATGGGGGAAGGTATTGTCAAAAAACCTTTGAAAGTTACAATGCATCGTGCTGAAAGAAAAAATGGAGTCTGAAAGAGACATGAATTAAAAGAACAGAGGATGATGGTTCAGTTGACTGATGGTTCAGTAGGAGCACAGTAACATTTTAAGCAATAGCAACTTGATCATTATCTAAGGAACTCAGCATTTAGAAACACATTTCTGTTTGGAATTGATAGAATTTGTGAAGTACCTGTCAAGGTTTTAAAAAATTGTACTTCACTTCAAGGCAAATGCTGAACAGAAGAGTCTAAAGTTCTTTTAATGTTCTGGACCACTTCTGTGTTTCTTAGATTGAGGAGACCTTCAACAAATTTTTAAGAGACTTCTCTGCCTCTCTTGATTGATGTGAACACACAAAGAACACCAAACAGGTCTTTGATCTCTAAGTCTTGTTTGACTAGAGCACAAATGAAAGCAAGGCAGTTTTATGAAAATACACAATTTGCTTACCAGTCTGGTGAAACTGAGTGTGTACTTTGGAGTAATGAGTCTTTTTTTTCTCTGTTGGTCTTTACTATATCTTCGTCATTCTACTGCTTGGCCTGTCAGCTGCCATTATGGAATACGGTTTCATTTGAATTGGTGTCCTGAATAATTCATGAGGATTGGATTTGTTTCCTGCCTTTCTGCTTTCCAACTGCTGGCCCAGGCCCCTTTCAGAAATGCTTTTGTTTTGAAATAGGTCACTTCTCTTCTGTCCAGAGGTGTCATGGAAGACTGGGCATGTGCAAATCAGGGATAAGTGTCTGTGCAGTAGCACAATTTTCGTGATTTTCTGCAACAGCCAGCTGATTTTCAGGGATCACCTCCTCCAAACCCAAGAATGAGTTATTCTAATGAGGAAATCAAGTATCAGCAAGCCTGAATAGATTAATAAGATGCTTCTGACAAAACCCAAACATTAAAAGGAAGTATACAAAAGATAGAAGCATGGCCAGGTGATCTGGGCAATGTACAGAGAAAAAATCCAGCTATACAGATATGGAACAAGCCAAAGCCCAAGTGGAGATCAATCTGGCAGGGATGTGCAGGGCAAAACCAAAAGCTGCGACAAGGATATCAGTAGCAAAAGGAAGACCTGGGGAAATGTAGGCTTGCTGCTGAATGGGGAAAAATTTTGGTGACAAAGAATTCAGAAAAGACTGAAGTACCTTCTTTGCCTCAGTCTTTATTGATAACTGGGCTCCAGGATTCCAATTCCTCTCCTGTAGGAGAAAATCTGAAGAAAGGAAGATTTACACTTGGTGAACAAGAATCGGATTAGGGAACTTTTAAATCCACTGGACATATATCCATGGGATCTGATGGGATTCACACAGTGAATGAGCGATGAGGGAACTATCTGATGCCATAGCAAGATTTTTGCCAGGTGTTTCAATCACACTGCTAAGTGGCAAAAAGAAAAAAATATATTTTTCATTGCATTTTATTCTTCAGCTGCTTGGCAACTAATTAATGGGTTTGGTTCTGAAAGACCATGAAGTATTACGTAGCAAATATCTCTGCCATATTTTTTTGAGGAAGACTAGAGTTTATCAACACATATTGCTGAGTATAGACAGGTGTGTTTCTTAAGAAACATTTTTTACAGCGGTTCTTAAAAGAAAGTTACTTGCCTTTTCTCATCATCAGAGTACAAAGATACTACTGTAGTGTCCATCCTATTAATTACAATGGTTATGCAAAAGAAATTTATTTGAAAGGAAAAAAACTCTTTGCAATTTTAGTAGAAGACAGGGATTAGAATGTACCTAGTCTTCAGACACAAAACTTCAGGACATAGCTGACCCTGTGTTCTGGTCACTGGTTATACCAGGTGCTCCCCAGGAGCATGGCAGGTCAGGGCTTGGCACCAGGCAGGGCATCAGGACAGAGCCAGCCCTTGGGCATTGGGTATATCCCTGGGGATAGCGACATGCTGGGGCAGGACTGGGACATCAGTCCACTGGTGGGGGACCAGGATCAAGCTCAGAAAGGGGAACAAGAGCCAGACACAGCCCGAAATTTTCTAGGCAGGGTAATGGTGACAGAAAAACAGCTTCAGCATGTGCAATGGTGACTTGGGAAGACAGATGACATAACTGCAAATGTGTCCCACTTCCTCTTTCTTACTTCCTGCTTGATAAGCTGAGCATGATGCCATATGGTCTGGGATATCACTTGGGTCAGTTGGGGTCAGCTGCCCTGGCTGTGTCTCCTTCCAACTCCTTGTGCTGCCCCAGCCTCTGCTCTGGTGTGGTGGGGTGAGGTGCAGAAAGGCCTTGACTGTGTTATCAACCCTGCGTTCAGCACAAATGTGAAACACAGCCCCACACCAGCCAGCTACTGTGTACAATATCAACTCTATCTGAGCAAAAGTCAGCACAATAGAACGAAAACCATTGATTTCAAGAGTATTTAAACATGCGTTGCATCAGATGAGTGTTCCAATAGAAATCTAAATTTTTAAGTCTTTACATAGTCATTATGTATTAGGTTAAAAACCAAAGTAGTCTCCTATGTAAATGCTCTACTCCTTTAAAAAGCACTTTTTCAAGCTCCCTAGCTCTTTTATTGCACTTTAAATTTATACTAATGTAGAATTCCAGAGACTGGTTAATTTCAGAGGGGGGGAAATGACAACTATTCAGTAAATTTAAGGGTTTGATGCCACATAGTTCTGTGGAACTCAAAGCTCATTGGATTTCGACGTGTTTGAAATGAGCATGGAAAGATTAACCTAGGAAGCTCTTAATATTCTGTATGGCCCCCTGATCATATGAGCCAGATGTTGCAAACCAAGCTTAGTGTTAATTAAGAAGACACATCTGTGTGTGGGAAATAAACTCACAAAATTACCTCACCAATGATATGACAATTATGTCAGCCACTACACTAGTAGCAGTTGATTAATGCATTTGTTTTAAATTGTATAAAGACTCAAAAAATGTAAACATACACAAGCTTAGTTTTTATAGCGTAGAGTAAAATCTCAAAGTTAATTGCTCCCACAAGCAATCATGTTTGCAGTGTCTCAAACTATTCTCACAGTGATTATTCTTACTGTTGTTATTCCCCATGCATTGATGCAGCAGATGGGTCCGTTAATGTTAATCAATTAACCAAGACTGAAAAATCAAACTCAATTAGCAATAAATTTCAGTAGAGAGATATTTATCTTCAGATTTCAACTGCCATGTATGCAGTAATCAACAAAAATATATAAGGAATTTACGTTTTCAATTTTCATCTCCTGACAATGTAAGAGATACTTCCCTAGACGTGTAGGTCTCATTTGATGTTGTATCTTTGTAGCTACAAATAGAAAAATACATATTTAAAACCATACCTCAGAAACTGTCAGTTTTCTGCATTCTGGGAAATCATGCAATTCCTCTCAACCCTTTAAAAATAGATCACTAAATGAAAATTTCCATCCCAACTCTTTTCTAAAGTTCATCTGCTATCATTTTGAATGTCTTTTGGAAAAAAAATAGAGAATGAGTTCAAGGTTAGGTTAGCTTGTAAGTACAAGATAATTTTACGGTTGAACTTGGTTAAGTGATAGACTATCTTATGATGTAGATGCTGAGGAGACCAGATGAAGTGAATTAACAAATTTTGTGGTGCCCTTTTAGAATATATCCTGAATATTAGTTAAAAAGTAGAAAGAGTAATTATGAATGTGAATTTTTAGGAGAAAAAAGAAAGAACTTAAACTGTAGACCTTGGAGACACTAAAATGTTCTTTTCAACATTTTTTGCATCTCATTTTTCATTCCAAAGGATAGTCCTGTTGATCCTTTCCCAATCATGTGCCAAAAATGCATTTATGCTTACTTGTGCCCATTGGCCAAAACTGTGTTATGGCAGGTTTCAACTGAAAGTATTAATCTAAGGATAGGCTTGTATGCCTTTATTAATTATTTTCTCACCTTTTTAACACAGAGCTGCAGTCTGCTTCCAGCTTGCAAAATCTGGTTTTTGTGTTTCTTGACCTAAAGATAGAATTGTTACCCTAGAATGAGCAAGTGTCCATTTTCAAACTAAGGAAACACTGAAGCATCTCTCCAAACGTAGCAACAGTATTGCAGGCCAAATTTTTAGAACTGCTCATGGATTTTCGCTAACTGCTTTAGATGTAGGTATTTCTGAGTAAGAAAGGTACCAGCTAGTAAGAAATAACCTAATTGATCATATATCAAGAAATTATTTATAGATATGTTTTGTAGACTAAGAGACTCAGGCCAACATCTTATCTAGAACATCAGTTTGTTGGGATTTTTGCAAATCTAAACCCTGGTTAGCATCACTAACATCCATATTAAGTTCAGAACTAATATTTTAAGTTCCACCATATTCAGGTTTTGCAGAAAGATAAACCAAAGGGATAAAATTTTATATTAGTTGATTTTCTAATGAAGAAGATTTCCAGTTGGGAGTTGTGTATTCTCACACCTTTCTAGAATTTACAACAAATGCAGTTTGTTGTTATGCAGTGCAGATTTGTATGAAGATACCCTGCCTCCTTTTAAAGGAGTGCTTTTTAGGCAGGTCTCTCAATACCAAAGATGCTCACATTTTACAATTACAGAAACTGATGTTGTTGTGATGATGATTGTGATGATGATGATGATGATGATGATGATGATGATGAATGCTTACACACACCATTATTTAGGAAGACTAGTTTGGGGACTTGATTTTTTGGAGTCCTGTTCTTTTAATGAGATCAGATATTATAGTGGGAGTTTGGTATTTATGAAAAAAAATCATGTTTGGGAATCTATTGGTTTTTCTATTGCTTACTTCAAATTTGATCTTGGAGAAGAAAATAATTAATTTAAATTGATTTCCAAGCTGTTTTCTTTTTCTGGAAGAGAGATTGTTCATCCTTTTAGGTTCTTCATGATCTTTGGAAAAATTGATGCCATTCTTATTAAGAAAAAGAAAATCGTATTCGAGAAGGATGAAATATAATTCCATAATGACCAAAAATCCTGTTGAATGTGTGTTTGTTGTATCATATTCTCACAAGAAAGTCAAATAAGCAAATGGGAAAATTTAATTTCCGGTTTTCCTAACATTAAGTATTTACAGATAGAGAATTCATTTACCTAGGCTGATCTTTCTGGTAGAAGGAATTAATTTGGCTTGGCTTAAGTCCCACATAAAAACACTGCAAATTTTTTTTTGCTGAATAAAATCTGCATTTCTCCTATATTAGTTTTCCTTAAATCAGAACAGAAAACTAAAATATAATGCCTTATAGCCCTTGAAGATTATACAATAAATTTTTCTGATCTACAGTTTTGTTAGGATATCTGTTTCAAGACTGAATTAATTGAACAAGGTGTGTCTCACTCTTGGCATCAGAAATGGATTCCCATTTTATCATCTTCAATTTCTTGGACATTATATTCCTCAGATTATAGTAGTATGGAGGAGACATTTGACAAAGAAACCAAAGCCAGGTTCCATTAAGCTAACAGCATCAAGTGATGATGTTTTAGATTTTAAACAAAACATTTGTAAGTCCTCAGGAAATTTTATGATGATAATGTATGGGAACATAGCAAAATATAAAATCATTAATTTTATTGGGCAGGCTAGTATTGAACTGTTGTTCTTTTTAAATAAACATTTTTTAAATATAGAACTACCTCACTAGTGGTTAAAATGAGGTACACTTTCCAGAATTTGTTTGCTTCAGAACATAATTTTATCTTAGAAATATTGTTGTAATAACAAATTATGGCAATTGAAAAATAAACAAAACAAGCAAGTTAGAAAAAGTGATATTTAGACTATAAAGCATTCTGCTTCTAATTTAGGCAGTATTGTGGTGATTCTGTTAAAAATGTTTGTGGGAAAATCAATTTTTTATGTTCTCAGATCCACAGATTTAGTATCTGATTAGTGTGAAAAGTGGCACACTGAAAACAGTGCATATAAGAAAATCAAGAATCCAAAATAAATAGGGCTTCAAATTCCTGACTCTTTAGATAATGTGCAAGCTGTGCAGAAAATTTTTACACACCATGTTATATATCATCTCTATTGAATTTTACTTAAATCTGAGAAGCTACCCTTGCTAAAATTTTAGTGTGGGTATTGAAATACCAGTAAATGCTATTATTATACCAGTCATCTCAGAATATTTTGACTGAATGCCTAGAAATATGATGTAGCTTTATTTCTACAAATTACAGCACAACTAAAGCAACATTTCTGATAGTTTTGATTTCAGAAGGAGTATCTAGTTTGAAGTTTTAAAATACAACATAGCAGCAAAATTAATTGAATACTTTTTCCAAGGCAAGTGAGATGTTTAAGCATAAATAGAAATACTCAAAACAGTATTCATAGAAATTTCTCTGATTGGAGAAGTATTGTGCAGATTCTTAGCAAAAAATTCACTTCACTGTGAATCCTGACAAACAGCACAGCTCAGACTGTTTGCTATAAGGTCAGGTAGTGTGTGTATGAAAAATGACTAATGTGCCATATTCATTGTACTGATGGTTTTCCAAAATTCCACATAGATAATCCTTTCAGTGCAAGTTTTTCTGAGGACCCAAGCTCAGAGAGTGGTGGTGAACAGAGTTACACTCAGTTGTCAGCCAGCCACTAGTGAGGTTCCCCAGGACTCAGTGTTGGGCCCAATCCTGTTTAATACCTGTGCTGATGATCTGGACAAGGGGATCATGTGCACCCTCAGTAAATTTGCAGACAGCTTCAAGTTGGGTGGGAGTGTTGATCTGCTGAAGTCAGGAAGGCTGTGCAGAGGCACCTGGACAGGCTGGATTGATGATCCAAGGCCAATTGTGTGAGGTTCAACAACATCAAGCACCAGGTCCAGCACTTGGGTCACAACAGCCCCTTGCAGAGCTCTAGGCTGGGGGCAGAGTGGCTGGAAAGGAGCCCAGCAGAAAAGCCCTGGGGGTGCTGGTTGACAGCAACTGAACATCATCCAGTGTGTGCCCAGGTGGCCAAGAAAGCCAATGACATCCTGGCCTGTGTCAGCAATAGTGTGGTCAGCAGGACCAGGGCAGTGACTGTCCCTCTGCACTCGGCCACACCTCAAATCCTCTGTTCAGTTTTGAGCCCTTCATTATAAGAAAGACTCTGAGGTGCTGGAGTGTGTCCAGAGAAGGGCAGTGGAGGTGGAGTTGTCCAGCCTGGAGAAAATTAATCTTTTCACCTTTTCACACTCTACAACAATCTGAAAGGAGGTTGTAACAAGGTGAATGTTTTCCTCTTCTCCCAAGTAATAAGTGACAGAACTAGAGGAAATGGCCTCAGGTTGCAGCAGGGGAGATTGAGATTGGATATTAAGGGGAAAAAATTCACCAAAAAGTTTATATACTGGAACACACTGCCCAGGGAGTTGGTCAAGCCACCAGATAATCTGCAATATCTGTAATATGTGTTGGGACATTTCTTCCTTTGCTGCTGATCTAACATACACACCTACTTACTAGTTACAGATTTCTTCACTTCAAGTAGTGAAAATTACATAATGAAGAACCACTGGTGTGGTTGATTGAGGTCAAATGGGTTAGAACTTCATTGTTCTGAAACCTTGTTTTGGGTGCTTGTCACTGAAAGAATACAATGAGGCTTATCAGAGGTCACAGAACAGGTTTTGATTATGCTTTAGAGAAACTTTCTTTGCCTTTGGTATCTTGTTAGCTTCAAGGAACATGCTTAGTATTCAAACAGAATTTGAGAAGTCTTGATATGAAGTATCATCTTGATATGGAAGGTTATCTTGTCACCAGATTTGATTTTGTACTTTATTTCTTTCTCAGAAAATATTTATTTATGTTTGTGTTTTAGAAATATAAAGAATGGGATTTTTTTTAAAATGGGAAACCATGTTTTTTTGAATTTTATGAAACCAGTCAACTTTGTGACCATCTGAAAAGATAAATACAAATAGTGGTACCTAGATAGTCATGAGAATTTCATGCTCCATGTGTATGCATATAATGAATTTAGATTAGGTGTCTTTTAAGTAGCCAAACCTAGCTAAAAGACAATTTTAGGAAGGAAAAAGACAGAAACAGAGGCGACATTCTGCCAAAAGATCGATAAGTGTCCAGCTGACTATTCGAAGGCAAAGGTAACCTCACTAGTACCTCACTTTTTCCTCACTGCCCATTGGAATGGGCCAATACCCAAGGTGCTTATACAGTCTTGCTTGCAACTGGCTCCAGTTATATCAGATTATACATTAGTCTTGCCGGTTGTGTAGAAGTTGCTAGGGAAGACATTGAAGTTGTGTATTAGTCTGAAGTGAAAGGGAGCATAGAAGATCAATATGTTATTTTATTCTCAAAGCATCCAGAGATTTAAGAATTACATGGCATCCTGCTAGAAAATTAGTACATCCCTCTTCACGAAAGACTGTCTTGGATAAAAAATATGTATGAAACAACCATTTTTGAAGACTGGTTTTCTGAAATCTATATCTTTGGAAATATGATGGCAAAAGGACCCTAGAACCACAAAAATCCGTTGGTCCTTTACCAGGACCTCCCTCAGCTTACTTCACCGTAGAAGAGGTCAGAACAAGGCCTGGGTCATTGGTTTCCTCCTTAATTGGTGGAGACATTTAGCATTGTTGTAGACTAGTTGTGGAACAATAGAAATCACTACACCACTGCACCTTGATAGCTGATGCCATTATCATGATGATGATATGGGATATATATACATACATATCTCATATATATGATATCATAGTTATATGAGTTTTTGGATGTCCTACTTATGTCTGTACCCAGAACACTTCAATATATGTTAACACTTAGAGTACTTTAATGGATACTTTACTTTGCTGTGTGCATAAAAGAACACATACATGCTAGCAGGTTTTAACACTCATGAATAGACCCTCATGTCAACTAAGTGTGGATGAGTCACCCCTGTTCTGGTTCAGCACTAGTCACTGGCTTAGATCACAATTATCACCGATCACCTAGATCACTCTTTTTTATGTTAGAGTTCTCTTTCTACATTCCCCAGCAAATTTTCTCAGGATTGCAGAGGGATATGTAAGGCTTCAGTTTCAGAAGCTCTGGTCACGACATCACTTTTCTGTTTCCAAACAGCCTTTGAAGCTACTAATAGGATGTGAAATTTCATTATTTATTCACCATGTCATGATCTTTGCTCATGAGGAATCATGAGGAATTTGTGAAGTATGAGATAAATATCTGTGTGAAAACACAGATACAAACACATGTGGATACATATGCACTCAAATTATACACTGATTATAGCTATGCTGTATGTATTGCTTCTGTCTTTGTTAGACTTTTGAGTTTTACAATATATTGTTGGTGAGAGTGCTGAGGGTGATTTTTTAAATTTCATGTCTCACCCCAGTTGTAAATATGAGAACACTGAGAAAAAAGGTAAAATCCCCAAAAGACGCATGAACTGGAGTACATTGGGAGTGAATTCTATTCATATATAAATATAAATTAACATGAAATATAAATGAACAGCGTTGGTTCAAGATGTGTGAGTGCTGTCCTGTAAATTAAATACTCTTTTTCTATATTTCTCAATGACAGTCTTAGCAATTAGAATCATAGAATCATTAAGATTGGAAAATACCTCTAAGATCATCTAGTCCAACCTTTGACCAATCTCCACCTTGTCACCTAGATCATAGGACTAGGTGCCCTGTCCAGTTTTTTCCTGAGCACTGCCAGAGGTGATGACTCTACCACTTCCCTGGGCACTCTGTTCCAGTGCTTAATCACTCTTTCAGAGATGAAATTCTTCCTGATGTTGAACCTCTCCTGACAGAGCTTAAGGCCATCTCCTCTTGTCCTGTCACTTCTTATCTGTGAGATGAGGCCAACCTGCACCTGACTACAGCCTCCTTTCAGGGAGTTGTAGGGAGTGATAAGGTCTCCCCTGAGATTCCATTTCTCCGGACTAAGCAACCCCAGCTCCCCCAGCTGCTTTTCCTATGATTTACTCTCCAGATCAACTCGTCACCTCTGTTGTTCTTCCCTGGACACTCTCCAGCTCATCAATGTCCTTCTTGTATTGAGGGAAGGTCCAGAACTGCACACAGCGCTCGATGTGTGGCCTCACCAGTGCTGAGTACAAGGGGACAATCCCTGCCCTGGTCCTGCTGGCCACACCATTGCTGACACAGGCCAGGATGCCATTGGCCTTTTTGGCCACCTGAGCACACTGCTGGCTCCTATTCACAGCTTTAATTTATCTGTTTTCCTTCTAGATTATTCATATCATGGGGTCGGGAAAAGACAAAGGAAAATACACAGAAATATGTTAGAAAATGGTGTATCATCAATAACAGAGATGTTCAATCTAAACAAATTCTTCACAACAAGGGGGTTTCAGTTACAAACGGTTAGCATTTTGACCACAAGTCCTAAAATAAACATGAAGACTACTATCTGTAGCCTGAATAATATCCAAGAATTATTCTTTTTTGCAGTAGAACATAATATGTTAGTATAGCATGATAGTATTTCACTTGTCAGATTTGCCCAATAATTCATCCATTTTTCCACTCTGTAAACCATTTCCAGAAATAGTGCATTATATTTCTTGGTTGGAAACTAAGCATGATAGTTCATTAACCCAGATTTAAGCACTTTGCTAGATACCTTCAGGGATTAATTATGGACATCACACCTTACCAAAATATTCAGAGATTGATTTAAATCCCCAAATTCACACTAAGCTCATTTTCATCATGTTATCATTTTATGCAAGCCAGATTTTTTTCTTTGCATTCATTAGTATTCAGGATACTGTAACATGGATCAGAGTCACTACTTGGAAAAAAATACTAATGTAGTGGAGAGAGCAAACTGTTTAGAAAAATCTAGGGTAAATTGAACTGAAAATCATTTGCAGTTAAGAACCATTAACAAATAAATTGTGTATTGTAAAGGTGATTACCTTTTTAAAACTTTTTTAGCTTTTCCCCAAGCAGACTTCATGGAGAAATTAAAGTGAAAATTTGCCAAATGTTTGGAATTTCCTGTTCTGCTCCTTCAGGCACAGAGTCCATAAGGTGGTTTTACTCCAAATTTTATTATACATTTAGAGCTGATCATTTCATGAATTCTTTTTTCCCCTGAGGTCATGCCTGATACAACCCTATTCTCCTTTTATCCAAAAAAATGGTATTAAAAAAAAACAAACAAACAAAAAAACCAACAAACCTTCCCTGGTGATTAATACCAAAGCTGTAAACTAGGCAGAAGGTCTAAATGCCACCCACTCCCCAGCTTGGAGAACACACAGAAAAAGAGTTACAAACCATTTCCTTTTCTTGATGCTTTCTCTAGGTTTATGATTCAGTCAGTACAATTCTTACACTCTCATCTTCCCCAGGGTGAAATTTGCCTACTTAAGATTCACTTAAACCATGGAAGCACAGGTGAAGTGAGACACAGGGCACAGTAAACAGCTCCTTGCTTTGTCACTGTTTCAGGGATGATAGAGCAGGAATGCAATATATAAACATGCATTTGGTTTCCATTAAGTTAAATGTAGCCACTCATATTTTAAATACTGCTGCAGTCTTTGAGTGTCCTTACTATTTCCCTTACTATAACTTTAAAGAACAATGAGGTAGGCAAACTGTTTTACAGAGACCTATTTAATTGTTAGACATTAAAATTCTTTGAGTGAACAAAGATTTTTAACATTGAAATGCAACTTTAGTATGTATGCTTAAACTGCAGTGAAAAAAACAAGGCAATCAGGAGTTTATTTTATTAGCTTTACCAGTGTTGAGACTCAGCATCCAGATTTATAAGGTGGTAGTTATGCCAGCTCAAAATTCAAAGCTGAATTCTAAAGTCAGTTTTCAGCTTCAGCAAATGCTCTCTGGGTCCTGCTGTGTTTCACTTAATAGCAAGGACGAGTGAATTCCATCTGTAGGAGAGCATGTTTTACGTAGAAGCTACTGCAAGGCAAGAGTCAATACTGAGATGGAGCAGGATTCAATATCTGGATACTTTTTATTTATGGACAGTTGCTTGTTTGTGTTCAAGCAGGTTTTTAAAGCTGGGGTGGTGATTTAAGAGCAGATGTGGCATTATAACATTTAGTTTTAAAATGAGAGGATGTTTTTCCTGTACTTTGATGGTAAAATGCTGTGATTTAATATGAACAAGATGGCATTTGTGGTTAGGAACTAATCTTGCTAGGTGCAGAATATGTAAAAAATGGCAATTGAAGTGAACATATCTTTTTTTTTGTCTGCCCTCTGAGGTAGTTGAACCTCAGTTTGGATCAATTTTTTATGGATAAATATTTGAGTAGTAGCAAAACCAGTTGGACATTATTATATCTTTATAATATGCATATAGGGGAAAATACATTTATAAGGTGTATTCACGGGTGAATTGGTATACATGCATATATATTGATTTTGTTTATCAGTATGTTTTTGCCCATATTTTTGAGTGGGAGTTTTTTAGTATGAATTGGGCAGTTCCAAATTCCTAAATTGACAAGTATTTTCTGTAAGCTAGCCTTGATAATATGTGTTTTTAGCAGCTTGGGCAATATACATGTATGTCTCATATCCTTGACACTGACCACATATGTAATCTATCAAGTTACACTACGAAGCCAGGTATGTGTGCAATTAGCTTTCCTTAGACAAGAACATTGCAACCTGAGCCACAAACAAAAATGAAACAGAGCATCCCAAGGCCACCCACCACAGATTGCTCCAACTTACAAAAATAAAATTGAATACAAAATGAGAAACGTTGGTTTTGTGTCAAATCTCATCTTTATGTTCTGGAGACATTTGATTATACAATTATACACTGTCCAAGAGCTTATGTATGCAAAATAACCCTTTCCTCTGAAAAAACAAAACAAAGAAAAAAAAAGAGAAAAAAAAAAAAAACCCACCAAACAAACCAACAAACAAAATCTTAAGTTAATGGGTGCTTCAGAAACTGCTTTCCTTTGCCAGGGAAATCCTGCAATCCTTCGCTGTGAAAAAATCCTTATTATCCTTATTTTGTTCTGCTGCCTCTTGAGTAAAAGCACTGCTCTCTGTCTCTGGGCTGGTTTTATGCTTCCACCAGGCTGTGAGAGAGGAGCGCTGTGAGAGAGAAGAGCTGTGGGCTGCTGCCACCTACAGCTGAGTGCTGCTGGCTCCCCGACGGAGAAATGGTCCCGGCACTAAAGCCCCTCTGGACAAAATGCAGTAGATCACAGAACTAAGCTGAAGGAAGACTCTGCAGAGCTGATAGTAATTGGGTTTTGCCAGCTCTTTATGACATTTAAATAAAACTAGGGGTACAGAGAAAGTAAATCCCCCAGCAGCATATTCAAGAAATTTGCTTCTCATAAAAGCATCTTCCTACTGGCAGTAGCTTGCAGAAATAAATTTCATAGAGAGGAGAAAAAAACTCAGCTTCTGACAAACCTTGTGCCAGTTAACATTTGAAACACTCTGAGATTTACCAGAAAGGAAAAAAAAAAGGAGATAGATTGTACTCTCTTGGGGTATATTTAGTCACTGTGATTTTGTGTATTGCAAATATTTTAAGATGCTTAGAATGTTGCCCCCTATAACTTGAGTCCCTCCTCCCCTTGCATTTATATATCTCCAGTTGTTAAAAAGAAAAAAAAAGCACACTCTAGATTAAGACCTCAGGAGAGCAGGAATAACAATGCCCAGCAGTGGTGTGCCATTTTCTGTGACTGCTCTAACATTTTTTGTTCTGAGCTTTATTGCAGTATTTTTTTCAATAAGGAAAATACAGGGTTGCTTCCATCTAAACACTGTTCTGTTCTGCTTAACCTAGTAAATACTGGCATGACAAACTCTGTGTGCATGGGAATGATGGGAAATTGTTGTTTATTTCCATTCGAATGTATCCTCTTTTTTCACTACTACTGTGGTATCTGAGGGTTTTTTCCCTGTGCTCTCCTGATTTCGTTTCACTTTCTATGCAACAATGAAGAAGAGTGCTCTATGTGGACCGATCAGGCTATTTCACTCCCATAAAGGATTTCTTATGTAAATAGTCCCAGTGGGATTTAGCAAATTATGTACTTTAGGAGAAATGCTGTGTTCATGGAAGTATCTTTTCATGGTGAGGTGTGTAAGCACATAGACAAGAACCTGCATGGCACTGCTACTTTATTTTCGCTTGTGGTGCAGAAAACAGACTTTTTTGTCTTGCATTTAGAATATTGAAATTAAGCTGGAGACCTGGTTTTCATTTCTGAAAGCAGAATGGGCATAAGAATAAACTCCAGGAACACATTATGTTATTAAAGAAATAAAATCAACATGTTCTAGCCATTCTTCATCCTCCAGCCTACCTTTTGTTTGAGCTAACTTACGCCTTTAACCAGCATTTCTTGAGAAAATGTACCTTTCTTTTAGCAGGAATTAAGCACTGATATCTGAGTCACAGAGGCTGATATTCTTTCAGGCAGCATCTCCAATTGATAGCAGATGTTAAGAGCATGTTCCTCTCTGTCTAAATACTCTATTAGTTAATAATTAGTATTTGTACAATTCAGTGTTTACATATAAAGGAGTTTCTTCTTCTGATGCAGGATTGGATGTAACACTGCCAGTGGAAAAGGTAGGAAAATAGAATTTGGTTCTGGTTTTACATCTGAGAATACACCATTTGAGAGTACTGAGATTTCCTTGCCTTATGTGTAGTTATTCTGATTTGTACCACTGAAATGAAAATCTAATCAAGCCCCACGGCTGGATACATTCAACAACCCAGAATAACTTTGGATTGTATTGATCTGCATTATAGACCTGAACAGAAAACAACAGGAGGGAAATCTGAGAAGCAGTGTCTCAATTAGAACTTCTCAATTAGAAGTTCTTAAGGTGCTTGCTGCATTTGGTGGGTATACCACCAAAACCACTGCAGTCCTGTTGATTAAAAATTTGTCCAACTTTAATTATTCTTTTCAGAGAAGTAAAGCCAGCTAGAAGGTGAGAGACAGGTTGGCATAACAAGAGAAGGAAAACAGAGCAATAAAGTAGCATTTGACTGCTATACGAATTCTCTGTAGGACAGAAATTGCTGTGGTGTCACTAGCTTGCTGCTACTGGTATGTGTGTCATACCAGTGGATGTCAACATAAAGTGAAACCAGGAAAAAGAGAAACCCACTTGCCTCCCACTTCTAGAACAAAGAAAAGGGCAAAACCTATTCTACCTCTAGTGATGGCAGTCGTAGTTAGATGTATGTGTTGCTGAGAAGTCTGAGAATTAGTCCTTTGAAAAAAAGCAGTCTTTTCATCATGAGATGACATTGCAACCCTTACTACAGAGTGGCTAAGGGATCCATGCAGGCCTGATGAATAACAGCAGGTTGTAAGCTATAAACTATTATAAAGTCACTTCTATCACATTTGTCTTTCAATATTTTAAGCATTAGCATGTATTTAATGTAGCTGAAGTACTATGCTTTGATGTGCTCCTTAGAGCCCACTGTTAGCTGAATAACTACTAGCTCATGATTAAGCATTCCAGCTTTTTTGTGCTCCAGCTTAAAATGGCTTCTGAATAAGTGCAGTGCAAACAGGGCAATTGCAAATAAACACTCTCAGGTCTCCCTATTTAAGGATGAACACACTGAGGAGTATAAAATTGGCCTGTTTTCCCAATCTGACTTAATAATTTAATAATGATGATTCAATCAATATTATGTCCCAGAGCCACATCAATATGTACAAGAATCCAGCACCTCAAGGATATGTTACAGAGAGGAGACTTACTTGATTCAATTATTTATAATGATAGTGTGTCAATAATCCTGATTTTTTTCATGAATTATTAACATTTTCCCTCTTCACTATCTTCCTGATTTCTGGAAGGAGTTAATTATTACAAAGCTTTCAGCTACTACAGCAATCTTTAGCACAGAGACATGATATAATGATAGCATTCCTGAAGTGGTACAACACTCTTCCTAGAACAATTTTCCAATTACTGCACTGACCTACAGGAAGTTAATTTCCTTCCCACTCTGCTTACTTGGGTAACGAAATATATATTAACAAATTAGCTGGTTTTGTTTGGCTCGGTTTTATACTGCAGAAATGACAGTGAGGGTTTTTTTTTTCATCTGTGAACATTTTACCTTTTCCTACAAGCAGTCACCATAGCTACTGGCAAATAGCATCATATTTGCCTGATTCTCTCCGGTTTGACTACAGTTCTTTTTCAAGGAGAAAAAAAGTGGCTTGATTGTTTTCAGAGAACAGAAATATTAAGTAATAACCAATTAGTTCTGTCTGAAAAGTCAGAGTCTCTGAAAAAGGGAGGGCTCTCCTTTATTCTACAGAGAACATCACTGTGAACCTTTGCATCTGGTTTTAGACACCTGAATGCTTCAAAGATTTTCTCCCATTAAGTGCTTTCATCTGTGTTTGACACAGCTGGAAACAAATGTGCCACAGTGTAGTATTAATAATTATTCAGATGTCCACATTTGCAATTTTTTCTGTCTCCACCTATTTTCTCAATTTAGACAAAGTTGTCTCAGACAGTAATTCAGATTGCTTGCTTTCAACTTCTCTCTAGCTCCAAGTGGTGTGTAAAATTAGCTAGTACTTTCATTTTGACTTATGGATTTTCCTAAATGCATAAGCACAACAATCTGTGCATGTTCAGAATTATGCAGTATAAGAAGTTAGATGCAGGCTATACAGACAGTTCTTTTTCTATCTTCAAATTTTTGCAGGTGTTTTTCACAGAGGAAAACTGCTTAATTGATGGGGTTTAAATTGGGATAAAACTATTTATTGATTTATTAATGGTGTTTAATTATTGATTTATTAATGAAGAGTGACAATAAGTGAACTAAGAATTCAGGACCACTATCAGCAATGCCACTGATAAACCACAATATCAGACACTGCAGAATGTTAATCAACACCTAAAAATTTCCAAGAAATTTTCTATAACTTATTTATACACACTCACACACAGGGTGTGCCCACCCAGTCCCTCACAGGCAGCGTGGATTTTGCAGAGGCTGAAAAGTGCAGGTCTGCCACATGCAGACCCTCCTGTGGAGATGTGGGTGCTGAGCATGTAGTGACAGGACAAGGGGGAATGGCCTTAATTCTCAGTAGAGTAGGTTTAGATCAGATATTAAGAAAAAATTCTTTACTGTGAGAGTGGTGAGGCCCTGGAACAGAGAAGCTGTGGATGTCCCATTCGTGAAAGTATTCAAGGCCTGACTGGATGGAGCTCTGAGCCTTTCCCTGGTCTAGGGAAAGGTTCCTGCCCATGGCAGGGGGTTTGGAACCAGAAGTTTTTTAGGGTCTAACCCAGGTCATTCTATGATTCTAAATCCTCTGGAAGTACTTTTCTTCCTGTTTGTCTGTCCAACATAGGCTTGGTCTAGCTGTGTAACTTTCAGACCATTCAAGTTAAAGAGAGAATTACCACCCTTTTTGATGGTGTAGTGAGTGAATCAATGCCCTAGCAGGTCATATGCACCATACAAAACATTGGAAGCAAGGCAACTTGGTAACATTTTATTCAGTTTTGAAGTAATATCTTATTGATTGGACAACTATTAAAAAAAAACAACTATAAAAGAATTGTACTTAACAATCAATAGAGGAGCTGAAAAAATTGTTTGTGGGCATTAAAATGAATATGTACAGGATCAAGTTTTATGAACAAATCTGATCATCAGAGTCCATTGTTTAAAAATAACTTTGAAGGAGATTTTTAAAAAAGAATTCTGTATCATATATAGCATAACAGTGCAATAAACTGCCACAAGAAGAACCAGAGAAACATAGTCTGACATATCAAATAATGTATGTATAGCTGCAGAAAGCATGCAGAAAATGATAATTTAACATTTCTAGGACAAACCATAGCCAAATACACTTGCATAAGCATTATTTGACTATTTAAGGTATCTGTCATATTTGTTTCCCCAATTAGATACACACAATAGAGTTCAAAAAGAAAGGTGTCACATAAACTTGCCCTTGTCTGGTATAAATTTCCAGTTCTAGATGAATTCATTCAAAGCTCTGACAGATAATGCTGGCAGTGCCTGTTCAAGCTGTCTGTTCCACTTCTGTGTTGGATGAAGGAATTTATGCCTGCATCTCATCACCCGGTTTGGCGTTTTAGTGTGAGCCAGGTGGATTTGTGTTAAGGTACTGAGCTGTGAAGAGAAGCAACTGAACCATGGTTACCCATTCTGTACTACTGATTGTCCTGAGATGGTGCTGCCTCCAATAGGGGATGGTACTGACACTGAGAGGCTGAGACTCCTGGCCAATTTGACTGATAATGAAATACATGAAGGCCAGAGATTAGAGAAGTAGAACAGTAATTTACCTTCCCTTGTAGTTGTTGGGGATTTTTGTTAGATTTAGTAGAGTTTCTCGTTAGGGTTTTTTTGTTTGTTTGTTTTTTGGGGTTTTTGTTTTTGTCTTTTGTTTTTTGGGTTTTTTAAATGGGGTTTTTTTGTTTGTTTTTTTGCTATTATTTTTGGTTTAGCTGTAGCATATCCCATAAAATGCCTTCAGTCCTTTTGACTGTTCCAACCTAATTTGTGCTTTATGGCATATTTTCAGCAAGAAGGTATCGACTGGTAATATTTGCAGTTAGTGAGTTTCACCTCTGTCTCTTCCTGAGACAGAGCAGTGCCACTCTTCTCTCGAGGCAGTTGATATAGCCAAAGGTTTAACCTTCTGATGATGCATCACATTTCATTCTTTTTTCAGACTTCAGTAAATACAATTCAGCATTGCATTTGAAGGCTGAGATTTTGTGTCTGCTAAGAAATATTGCATCTACCTTGCTGGCTTTTCTCCTTTCTGACAGTAGCTTTTAATTATTTTTCATGTAAAATGTGAAGAAGGGTGTCATATGAGTATGGTCTGGTATTGTTTCATATAATGTGAAAGACAGAGAGTCACAGATATGAAATTAAATACTGTTCTAATCTACATGTCTGGGTGTTCCACTACTGAGAGGAAGGGATCACCCAAGATTCATGAATGCCCATAGTTGAGAAAGAAAAACAAATGCCAGAGGACCAAAAAAAACCTTATAAAGTTTTACTAGTAAATTACACACTTGGCATGGAAATTGGAATGTTAGTCCCTTATCTTCTAGTAGTAATAGAAATAAAAGAATTTTTTTAAAAGTGGGAAAACAGAGACAGATGTAAAGAAAAAGTAGGAAGAAAGAGACAGAGTAAAGGAGATCATTTTTCCTGGGTCCAGCATCAATCTGACCAACAAGATGTCCGGGTCCAGGGGGTGCCACTGGGGCTGTCCACAGATGAGTTTTCCCTACCCTGAGGCTACATTTCTCACATTCCATGCAACCGAGTTATCAGGCATACATTCTTCTAGACCTTCCTGGAAATGGGTCAGAGGGCTTCATAGGTTTCCAATGGTCTTGTCCCCCACTGAGTTGTCTTGCCCACTTTTTGAGCTCATTCCTGTGCTTGAGCTGTACTGTGCTGTGCTTTTCTCCAGGAGTCCAAACAAGGATGCATGTCCCAGAAAATTACTGCCCTACCTCCATATGGCCCTTTTTTCCAGCAGCATCCTATCCTTTCTTGCCCACTTGTACAGAATGTTCTTGCACAGTATGTTCTGAGAAAGTTTTTCATTCCGTGCTAAAGAATGAGTGCCAGAACCACACTAACATTGCTGTTTGATAGCTGCTGACTCCTACTCTTTTGTCTCATAAATTAAAATTAATGAGTGTTCCATCTTGTAAGTATAGGAGAGCACTGGATTTCAGAGGTCAGTGTACAACTGAAGAGAATAAATTTTTTCTTAATTAGGTTGAAGTCCTTTCTTCTGTCATCTTTGTATATTCTAAAATATTCTGAGATATTTCTGCTCTTTTCCTTAAATATGCTAACTGGTCCTGCTGAGTTGCTATTATTAAATGTTGGTTAAATTGGTGGCTTGATGAATTGGTCACAATTATATTTCTGAACATGCTGTAGAGCCGTTGCTCCATCCTCATTGCTAAGCCTTATGTTTTGTTAAGCAAAACCTAAATTTACCTTCATGGATTTTGCATTTTGCTATTAAGTTTAAATACTTGATAATAACAACAAAACTGGACACTTCCATATGATTTCTCCGGAGCTGGAAGAATTTATTTCTGCATTCCTGAGCATCATTTAATATTTACATCTTAGTGGAATAGACTTGGTTTATGAAATCAATGAAAGTTTGGGTAATTAATTTTGTTTTTCATTAGTCCATACTGACATCCCTTCAGTTCCCTTTTTCAATTACCAGAACCAAAGCTATTTATCACATAGCATGTGTGACTTATTTTCAGGTGGTTTTGGCCCAAGTACACAGTGCCTCTCCAAGACACACAGATAAGATTGCATATTTCAGAGAATAGCTTCCTGAAGCTGGACTCTTAGCTGTTGAAATTCTGTGTGCAAATGGAAATGCATAGCCTGGAAATCAAAAAATCATACAGTTGTTAGGGTTGGAAGGGACCTTAAAGATCATCTAGTTCCAACCCCACTGGCATGGACAGGAATGCTATTCACTAGACCAGGTTGCTCAGGACCCAATCCAACTTGGCCTTAAACACTTGTAGGCATGGGGCATCCACAGCCTCACTGGACAGCCTGTATTAGTGCCTCACCATGCTCTGGGTAAGGAATTTCTTCCTAACATCTAATCTAAACCTGCCGTCTCTGAGTTTAAAACCATTGCCCCTTGTCCTTGTCACTATCCTCTCCCTCCCTTTTATAGGCCCCCTTCATGTACAGGAAGGCCACAATGAAGTCTCCCCAAAGCCTTTTCTTCTCCAGGTTGAAAAACCTAAACTCTCTCAACCTGTTTTTCTAGGGGAACTATTCCCCTCTGGTCATCTTCGTGGCTTCCTCTGGATCCACTCTAACAGGTTAAGGACTCCAGACCTGGATGCAGTAGTCCTGAGGGCAGAGGGGAAGGGGAGAATCCCCTCCCTTGACCTGCTGGCTGCTCCTCTTTTGATGCAGCCCAGGATGCAGTTGCTGTTCTGGGCTGTGACCACACACTGTTGGCTCATGTCCAGCTTTCCATCCATGAGAATCCCCAAGTCCTTCTCCACTGCTCTGTTTGCATGCAGCTCTTCTCCCAGGCTGTACTCATGTCTGGAATCACCCCAACTCAGGTGCAGCACCTTGCACTTGGCCTTGTTGAACTTCATGAGGTTCCCAGTTCTCACTGTCTGTGTCACTGATGAAGACGCTGAAGAGCACCAGTCCCAGGACAGAGCCCTGAGGGACACCCCTCCTCACCAGCCACCACCTTGACACAGAACCACTGACCACAGCTCTGGTTGTGCTCATCCAGTACATCCATTGACTCTGGTTGTGTCTACCTAGCCAGTCCCTATCCATTAAACAGTCCATGCATCAAATCCATGTCTTTCCGATTTGGAGACAAGGATCATCCCAAAGACCTTACAGAAGTCTAAATAAATGGCACCTGTCTGTCTTCCCTTGTCAGCTGTTCCTATCACTGCCATAGAAGATCACCCAATTGATCAGGCACTATTTGCTCTTAGTGAAGCCATCCTGGCTGCCTTGGGTCACCTCCTTGTCTTTTTTGTGCCAAGAATGTTCAAAATAATCTTGGACACTATGGATATGACAGATATAATGTTAAATAATTTCTACCTTTGTTCTGAAACATTAATGAGATTTTTTTTTTTACACAGTCATCAAGGATTCACGGCACTGCATATAGTATGCATCTATAAATATGTAGAACAAGGTCAAACTTTAGCTTAGGACCCAAGGACAAGAAAACAGAAAAAAAATAATAAAGTAAAAATGAAGTTAGCCATTCAAGTTTTAACTGGCATGTCTGAGTTTATAGAAAGAAGTGCCATACGCTTTCTGTAGAAGCAGCAATATGATAAGAATAGTAATTTTTTGGCAGTTGCAGCTATGCAGTAAATGTCTTCCTGAGTTTCTTGTGGAGAATATTTTTCCTTAAAAAAGCCCAGAGGGAAAGACATATCATATAGCAGAAATATGTCAAGGAGGAATTATCTGGAAACTATTAGAAAGACCGAGCTGCAGTGCTTGAAGAAGAGCAATGTTACAGAAATAATACTTTTTCAAGAATGTTACAGAAATAATACTTTTTCAAGCATGTTGCAAAATTTGAAAAGCTGAAAATGCTTTTAAAAACTTAGTATCTAATTAGTGAGAGGTAAGATGGATGTGGGTTGTTGTCATATGCATTTGCATAAAAATAATTGGAAGTCATGTTACCAGCTGCAACATTTAAAAGAATGTAGTGCCATAACATGAAGGTTGAATCAGCTTCTATGGGGCTGATGGGAGAAGATGCTGAAATGTGACAAGCCAGCGTAACAGATAAGAAGGAAAGGTCTAAGAAAAATTATGATTAATTAGTGTAAAATATAGACTGAAGCCCTTGGGAAACTGAGTGATTTTATTTCCTTCGTAATTTAGAAACATTCTGACTATACTTCCTAAGAACAGACACGGCATTAAGAGTTTGAGGTACCTATACTATTCACTCTTGTCTTTACTGACTACAGCAAGAAAGGTTTCAAAATTTAGAACTGATAAATGAAAGGTTGCAAGGAATGATGCCATCAATATATGTTTTTCACCAGTCAAGGTCAGCGATCAGTTCAAGCAAAATCTTTCTAGGCTGCTCAGTCTGTGAAGTCACTAGGTCAAGTAAAGTCAAAATATTCCTTTCTCTTGGCTGAAAGTAGCCAAATGTTAACCCCAGGTTACAAACACATTTTTATTTTGTAGATGCCCGTTCATTAGTCCCTGCATAATGCAGTTGCATTCTTGAGGCTACTTTTTCTTCATAGCAGCTTGCTTGAAATGTCTGTGGAACTACTAACAGACCACAGAAAAACAGGATTTTGATTGATGCAGTTTTCTGAATCAACTGGCTACTGCAAAAAGAAATCAATGTTATTAATTCACGATCTTCCAGTGCCCCAGAGGATTGTGTTGTGGGAGAGAAGCAGGATTAGAGTCTGAAATGGTCTGGAGAGGGTTATATAGTGGAGCCTTTTTATTCCTCTCGAAGGACCTGGAGCCTGTGGAAACAATTTCACATCATTACTTGCACCACTGAGAGTTGTGGCATTTTACCTTGTGTTCTGCTTGTTAATTACAGATGCGAAGTGCCAGTTTTGAGGGAGTATTTGATGGTGAGAAGAAATTAATAATGTGTATTCCGCTTGAGAAATCCTAACAAGGGGTTGTAATTCTTGACAGTTCTTGGTGGAGAAAAGTGGCGGTTTTTTGTCAACGGCTAATTTGTCTTGAAAGTGTAAGTGTTTTGGCAAGTTGGGAATCAACTAATAACAGAAAGTTATTGCCTGACTCTCGGTCCTGCAGATCGAAGTTTTTTTACACTCTGCTGATCACTACTTATTTAATTTTCTTTATTTTTCATTGGCTTTATTATCTCAGAGTAGGGCTGAGCCTGATTCAGTGAAAATCAGTTTTGAAACAGTTCACTTCATCTGATCCAGTTTTCATTAAAATCCTTTAAATAATACATTAGTACACATTACATCTTACATACCCAAAGGTGTGACACTGATCCTGTTCTGACCTGCTCAACTTATGTGCGCACTTGATAATTCCATCATGCTTTAACTCAATGTAAATTGGACTTCTGCTGCAACAATCATAAATGTTCTTAATGCTTTCTTGAGTTTTTATGAAGCCTGCATGCTACCAGTTTTTGTCTAAATGGTTTCTGCCTCAAGGATGATTATAAAATCATTCCTAACAGCTTCCTTTCAATTTATTTTTTTTATTAGAAAAATAAATTTTCTTCCATTCAGGTCTATATACTTGCTTTCCAAGGAAGCCTCTGAAATATGTGGGAAAAATTGACATTGCATTTTTAAAGCTGTGTTTATAAATGTGTTTGCCTGAACAGACGTTGTGGGTTGCAATACTATATCAGTAAAGGATCTTAGCAAGTTCCACGTGACCTAAAAGGGGAAGCAAAGGGACAGAAAAACAATTGCCTTTCAGAAAGAAAGGTTGTAGGATAGTATGAGAGGTGCAGATATTCTGTGGGCACATTGTGTTTTGCAGGAAAACTGTCAAAACTCTTAAGCTACGTGATGCTGGTTTAGCGCTCAAATATGAAACCTTCTCAGAAGACCCAGGTGGCAAAGAATCACCATTGTTGATTCAGTGAGGAACATTTGTCTCCTTAAATCACTTCTGGTTAAACATCTTTGTCTGATGCTAAGGGACATGGCAATTTTCTTTTAAATGAGACCTTGGGCACATGTCTTACTTGCCTGAGTTGCTAAACTTTTAGAAATTTGCTAGAAATTTTCTGGATTCAAAAATACATATGGCAGATTTACACACGAGTAACCTACTGTCTGAAAAACAAGACAGATTGTTGCAGTTCTGCTTGCACACCCAAATAAATTATCATTTCCTGTTCAAAAGTTCAGTTCTCATTCAGCCACTATTGTTTTCCTTCTTAAAGAAAGCCACCCTTCAGTGGTACAGAAATGGATCCTTTAGGGATATTTTTCAATTTGATTTATTATCTTCAGGAATCATGCTTTGGTGTTCCATAGCTTAAGTCATGATGAGCTTCACACATTAGTAAGGCACTCAATCACTTTATTATACAGAACACAGTCAGAATACAATTTATGACCAAATTTGTATCCCTACCTTGAGTTCTTAAAAGTGAATTTTTTGTTTGTTTGTTCAGTTGGGGTTTTTATTGGGGATTTTTGTAAATTAAACCTATTAATTAAAGGAGTTTTAAAATGGATTGTTTGAGAAGTGTCATTTGTTGTATTGGAGCACTTTTTCCAAATACAGCAAAACCTCTTAGCTAGATAAAACTTGCTGAAATCTTCCCTCTTGACTGTGGTTGAAAAGTTACTTCTCTTTCGAGGTGGTAGTAAAAGCTTTTATTTTCTTTTGTAACTGTCTGTTATTCTCGTCCTTTGAGCATCAGCTTTCCATTCAAAGGAAGTAATTCTTTTTCAAAATCCAAAAATAATTTCTTTACCATCATCTTCTGAGTTTAGTGATTCTGAATTCATGGCAACCTTTGGCAGAAAAGGTAATCATCTCTCCAGAGGAGAGTATAACTTCATCCAGATAGACAAAACAACCATTTCAAAATAGGAAAATTTCACATGGAATTCTCTGTAAAAACTTCTATAGATTTCAACCCACACTGAAAAACTAGATTTCCAGAAAGAAAAATTAAATAATGCCAGTTTGTACAGCATAAAATTAATGAAAATTAATCTTAATTAGAAGCCATTTAGAAAAAACATGGATGTGGGTTTGTGTGTGTATTTATTTCAATAGAAATATCCTTTCAGCTTGTTGAATTCAGCAATCATTGCATCAGCAGGAAACTCCTGCAAAATTAGAGGGAAGGGGAAATAGGGGAAGAGGAAATAGAGAAGAGCAAGCTCTGTTCATGGCATAAGGTGTAGAAACTTCAGGGAAGGAACAGAGAACATGGGTCTATATCCACATGCATGGAAGCAGAGATGCTGGAAGCCATCTGATTCTGTTCAGATTAGAACAGTTTTGTCTATATTGTAGGAAAGTTTTATCAACCTTTCTGAAAACAAAAATGGATAACCACAGTATTAAGGGTCAGAATATGTTGATGAAAAATGCTACAATAAATAAATACAGGTTAAATTCCTCTTTGGATATGAAAATCTACCCCCATTAGCCCAACTGGAGTTTCAAATTTGTGTTCTTTAGTATTAAAGATTATGTGAAAGATCACTTATTAATTTACACACACACTTGGACTGAAATTTTTTCTTATGGTGTTGTTAGTTTTTGACAGAATAATCATCAGGCTCTCTAGTTTAAATTTACAGTCTACAGGTTAATTCAGATTTTATGTGATGACCAAAAGAGAACATTTCAACATATTTGTTGTGTTCTTACACATGATGAATTTGCTAAATAATACAGATTTGCAACAAAGACCTATCATCTCTGATCCTGAATTATTCAGTAGATTATTTAATGCCTGTTACAGTATATACTGAAGAAACTGAAACTCAATAAGTCACTGTCATGATCTTTCAACAGAGCCTTCTGTTCTGTTTTCCTTTTCCCTATTCCTCCACTCCTAAACAAAGCAATCCCTGTGGGAGAAGAGTATTCAGGAGAGTGAGTTGGAATGTAAACTGTGAGCTACTGAAAATGGTTCATTGTCTGTAGTACCATGATAGAAGGGAAGATATGAAGTGATAAAAACATAAAAATCTGTATAAATAGCAAGTTCTTTTGCATTGGTATTGCTTCCTTCTTAACTTTTATTCTGTTTGCAGGTTTTCTGCTTCCTTTAGTAGAGAAACATTTTTAAGGGATTCCCTCTTGTGAAATAGCAAGAATTATATTATGCTTTTTGTTAATTGTTGTAATTTTTTGCATCTCTTGTATAGGCAAGCAAGCAGTTAAGTGTTTGCAATTAGCCCTAAAGGGAACCATGACAAGTATAATATGACAGCTTCAAAATGTTTTTCAGAGTGTAATGCCATTATGGCTGTCCCCTGTATTATACCCAGCATTCTGGCAACCATTTTAGACAAGTTTTAGATTGTACAGCTTTATGTAGATTTTTGTTGTTTAGGTTTTTTAGGGAAGCAATCCACTTTTAATCAGAATGTACTGGTCAATCCATAAGTCTTCTGAAAATCTTCTGCATGACTGCATTTTGAAATCCTAATTATAGAAACTCAAAAATATTGAAGGGAATGCAACTGTACAATTTGAAAAAGAAAAATCTTATCTTGGAATATGTTCTCACCATTTTCTTATATTTAGATATGGAATATCATTTTAACTGAAATATTTGACCCAAAATATTGAGATGACACAATCGTTTGTGCACCTATGAACACCCCTGAGTTTGTTACCCATCTTCTTTGCACTGAGCCACGTATTGACTCCCCTTTGAAAGGCAATTGTGAACATCTCAGTTCTGACATAGATTAAGAAACAGTGCAATGGACAACTGGCTTAAGCATTGCACTACTTAATGGAAAGCACAAGCAAAAGAATGAAGGAATTTCTTTCACCTTCATTCCACGCTGGAATCATGCAGGCTGTCTGTACCACATCTCTGTGTACCTACCACTATGGATTTGTTCTCTTACTTTTTGCTGCCATCTAGTGCATTTTATAGCCTATAGCCGAGCTAAACTGGAAATGCTTGTAAAAGGGGACACATCATTCAAAGTGTTGAGATTTATCATTAAAAATGGAGAAAAAATAGCATACTGTAAAGATTTTCCCCCATGTAACATAGCCCTCTCTATTTGCTGGATAATCTCCTGGGCATTTTTCAGTTCTTTTGACCCTGCATCTCTATTCAGCATCTTTTGCCTCATCTAAAGAATTTATTTTAATTCCTTGCAGCTTAGATTAATCTGTGATCTGTGCAATTTTGGCGTGTTATGTATACCTTTGTGAATATTTTTTACATCTTCCTGTAGAATATAAAATAATATAACTTGAACTGTTTGATAAATATAAAATGCTGGGAAAATGGAATATTCTGAAACTACAAGCATTCAGTTCAATAGTTGGGTGTTCGAGTTTCCAAAAAATATATCTTGCTTGGCATTTGTTTGCAATGCACAGCAAGTCTGAAAATTTGATTATGAATGCCAGTTAGCCAACTGACAAGTAAGCATTTTCAGCATTGAAAATGTTCAAAATGCAGAGAATATCCTTCACTGTCCATTTGGCCTGATCTAATGTTATTTCACCTGTGTAAGCAACTTCCATTTGAGTGACTGCTGTAATTATTAACAGCTAAAATCTTTCTTGAAATTAAAGTGATTGTCTGTCAGGTTGCCAGTATCTATATTTCTTGATTTTTCTTGTAGCTATCTTAATAAGGAGAGAAATGAGTAATAAAATATACTCTGAAATTATCATTTGCTTGGTGTCACATTATTAGCTAAGGTACTCCTGGTGCACATTGCCCAGGAAGGTTGTAGAGTCTCCATCCCTGGAGATTACACAAAAGCCTTCTGGACATGGTCCTGGGAAATGGCTGTAGGTGACCCTGAGCAGAGGGGCTGGACCAGCTGACCTCTGAAGGTTCCTTCCAACCTCAACCATTCCCTGATTCTCTCATCTGTGAACAATAAAATCTGCTTCTGGGATGATATTGGTTTCTTTATTTTTTAAGGAATCTGAATCTGACAGCTGCTTTGGTTAAGTGCATTATTCTGGTTTAGTAGCAGTCTAATAATTTTAAACATTTGATAATGGCTGGTATTTCTATTAAAGGATTTCATTAAGGTGCCTTTTTCATACTTAGAAAGAAAATCATACTGGATATAAGATTAGTGTGGCTTAGTCACAAATGCCTATGGATATTTCAGAAAAGTAACAAGTGTGGGGCAAAGGATAATAGGATGAAGAGAATTGGTTTTAATCTGGTTTGTTCGATATTCCTAAGCAAAAGGGTTGCACTGCTTCAGGGTCTCCTTGTGACAGAAATGTGTTTTTCCATTAAGACAATGCCTGACTACTCCAGGAGTTAAGAGGAAAGGGTATTCCTTCCTGGTAAACTGTGTGAACACCGATGTCAGCAATATCTTTGTGCTGACTGAAAAACAGACTCCTAGACTTGCAGTCTCTAATTTTTATGAGCACAGCTTTTGACATCTAAGGGTGTCCAAAGGACAATAAAACTATGTATGAGATTAGCACCACCCCTCAATCTCTCCCATGATTTTATAAGGTCTGAACTAGCATTCAGTAAGATAAACATGGTGATTACTCCAGCTTTTTCTGAATGTTTGCAAAGGAAGAAAAGAAATTTGAGAAGTGGGGCAAAAGGAAGTCCTTTATTCTTTAACAGCTTCTTATAATGCATTACAGATTGGTAGGAAAAACACAGCTCTGCAAAATGATACTTCTTTGCATTAAGATCAGAGAAGAAGGGTGAAGTAGCACAGCATAGAAGAGAACATCTGAGACACTAAGATGAAAAATAAGGACAACTTAAAATACAAAAGTGGCATAATTTTAACATCTCATGCATTATTAAATAGCCTATGATTTTCGTGTTACATTATGCCTCTGCTATTTTAAGAATTGCATAAAATGCTGTGCAGTATTATTTCAATAAAGCTTTTATGTAACTGTATAAAATTGCAGTATATTACTGCAAATGTACAGAGCCTTATTGCAGTGGAGTACATTAAGATAATGCCAAACCAAGGGCATCATAATATATGTAATAAATTCTGTATAGTAGTTTTGCCTTATCATATTAGCATAAGAGCATTATTATATTTAGATGAACACGGAGTTTACATTACAGACAGTTGCCAGAGTCATAAACATTGTAAATTGTCATAACACAATCTGAAACTTGACTGATGAAGGCTTTCAAATGTGCTGCCTTGTACGTTGGCCTACTGCTGTGGATACCAAAGTCAGGAGCAGTCAGTTACATTCTAATAACAAATTGCAAAATCACAAAGCATTTGTAACATGCTGGGCAGACTTTCAGTTGCTAAATTGGTTCATTCTGTATTTGTTTCTAGAATGAAATTACTAGGCTTGTTTAACATTTCCAGCATTTAAGCATCAGAAATTAACGTTACAGGTCATGGTCTAGAGGTACAAATCCTTTCAGGATGTGGAAGAGATGCAAAAATATGCTCAGCAGTATGAACTCTATTAAGGAATGTGTGGGTGGAGTATGTCACTCCTGCTTACACACAGATTTGAGGAGTGGGCCAGCAGTGAGATATGAATCCCTGCATCTTTCCAGCCTGCAGAGAAAGAAGCACATGAACTGTAAAAGCTATCAAGCTACTGATATATTCAGAAGGCTTCCTGTTTATGCCACTGAGATCCCCATAATTGAGCAACTGCTCAAATAGATCCATTACTGTGGTGTTCAGATATTATATTGCCCAATCTGAATCTTTCTGTGTGTTAAATAACTGTTAGAACAGGACACAATCCTCAGTAGTTTCACAAGGCATTGTCTGAGTGATTGGTAACTTGTAATGTTACCATTATAGGTATAAGTGTTAACACACTTTCACAGACACACTTCAGATTGAGTGGGAAAGGGTCATGGTTTTTGTTAAATCTGGAAAAGGAGAAAGAAAATGGAGGCATAAAGAGTAATTTAAGAGGCTGCTACAAGGGGGATTTGCTATTATGGTACATACCATCTCACAAGAATTAAGAATTAAAAGAATTAAATGGGCATTGTACTAATAGTCTTCGTGTGGACTCAGCAGAAAACCTGGGGTGAAGTAGATAGAAGTTTGACATTTCCATAAAAACTGCAATGATTTTAGTTGACCTTACAGTCTTTCACATCTAATTTTATGTCAGTTTTGAGAACCTGAAAACAGCTTTTTAAACCAATTTCTTCCTGGAGCATTTCTACTTTGAATTTCCCCAACTAAAACTTTGAAATATGAACTCTGGTATCCTTTCAGGGGATGACAATTTTTATTCCACTGGCTGGGTGTCAATCTTTATAGAGGTTTTGCTATCAACTGCACTCAGGATTTATGACATTTTTCAAACAACTCCCCTTGTGTTGTTTGGGGTTTTTTTAATGACTCACAGCTATTCAAAAAGCAGTGGAAGGGAATTTTCCCTAAGATGTTACATCCAGTATATCATCATGTATAGCCTTATGTTCATCTGCTTGGGTTTTTGATAAGCTTACATGTCTACTTGTGACAGTGATACCTGTCGACTAGTCATTGTCCTTTTTGTCCTTTCTGATCTGACCTAGATATCAGCAGTCTCAGACTACTGGGGAGTTGCATTTGATTTTTTTGTAAGCAGGACTATCTTGTTCCATATAGGATTTTTTTTTAATTGCTCATAATAACTCCAGTTTCTATTTTTTAGGGAAAAAACATGTTTCTTCTAAAACAAGAGTTTATTGTGGTGAAACAAGTAGACACAACAAAGCTAGAAAAGCTTATGCATGAACTTCAATGAAGGGAAAACAGTTTTAATGAAAAGCTTTCTGGGAATGTGGAAACATACTTAGAACTCAGGCAGGCTTGTAGAGAGCGTTCTGAAGCCCTTATTACACCATTGGTGTTTGACTAGTTTGGCTGGAATTAAGGCCATTTTCAGCAAGCTAATGAAAGGAAGTCACACATGCATTTGCATGAAAATACCTTTAATAAGTTTCCCTTACAAAACTAGGAATGCTACACTATTACTGGTTTTGCTTCTGAAAGCTTGCATTTATGAGCTTGGCTTCAAACACAAATACAAAAGTAATCATAGTCATTTTCTTAATTCAGAATAAAAAGCGTGATTTTACATTCAGCAATTTTCAGCTTTTCATTCCAAACAGAAATCTTTCCCTGTTGAAAGACAATAAAATAGTGTTTCTCTCCAGCCAGTTCACTAAGATTCTGAAACTAAGGCCAAGAAGTAAATGTTGCTAAATGGAAGAAGAAATATTTGTTCATTCCATTGAATCACTAGTGTTGGATGGTCTGTGAGCAAACAATAAAAGTTGTTAAAACTGTATTTGTTTTAAATATGCATTAAGGACTCATCTGGAACATAGTTCCACAGTGCTTCACGCTGATTTTCTTAATGCACCTAGAAAAACAAAATTGTACTACTTACAGATCTGAAGAGCCTTAGCATTGAGAAAAACCCTGTCTTCCCTTAGGTGAAAAATTATTCAGATTCAAAGTTGTGTTTAGCCTCTAACTTGAATTCCTTTACTACCAAAAATTTTCATATGGTGTTTTCTTAACTCAAGTTGGCAGCAATAGCAGAGGGATCTCATCAGATTGCTCTGCAGGTGGCATATTGTAGTGAAGCTGTTGCTGTCTTAAGTATGCTCTTTTGTGAAAACATCTAAGAGATTTGCCCAAGGTCTGAAAATCTGAGCAAGAGCAAGTATTTTTTCCCATACAGCCTGTAGCACATTCTAATTCTACTTTATCTTCTACATCAATACAGTAGGACTTATCAGAAAATGAACATTAATGAGCCTCAGAAGCATTTATTCAAAATGCAGATGACCAGCAGTCATCTGATTTTTGGTAGTTTTCATTCTTTGCTTTCTTACTGGTTTTAAAAAGTCATTTTCATTCTCAACTGCCCTTCATGAGAAATGATACATATCACAGTCATCAGAACAAGAGACTCTTCTGCCTATAGAAAAATTTTAACACTGAATGTATTGCTACTGACACTTTGAGACTAGACAGCAAAAATTCTGCTTTAGATATTATCAATTTTGTCTGCCTTGGCAGCTCTATTAGCTGATTTCTAGAAAAAATGACATGATAGATGGAAATGTACATGCACAAAATTCCAGGTGAATGTCATGTTTTCTTATCATCATTTTCAACCTTAACTGATAATAATGTCTTCCTCAATATTCCAGAAATGGCCAATGGCCCTTTACAATTAGGGTATGTTTGTAGCCTCATCATCTCTGCATAACAGCTCTTTGAGATAAATTTGTTTAATCTGCCTTGAATGGAAACACAATCAGAAACAGACCTAATATTATTTTATTCATTATTTACTTCAAAGCATCTTAGATTATACTTAGCAGCTTTGTAAAACAGGCAGACAATGACATAATAAGCAAGAATTAATTTTCACTTCTTTTACTATACAGAAAGTGGCCTTTTCTTAACGTGATTTAATTAACTATTGGGTCACTGGGCCATGAGTTAGTGGTCATGTTCTCCCCTCACTGGAATTACCTTGTAACCAATCAGAGATGATTTAGCACAGGTCCTGAGCTGACTTTTTTTGTGCCCTCTAGATTCTGCATTCTTTGTGTCCATTATCACAATTCTTCTCCCCCAGCCTTGTTAACCTCCCCCTAGGTCTGAGATAGCACCCTAATGATAGTACCTTTATCTTAAGTTCCCATTGTGGTGTCTTAAATTACAGTCCAGGTTCCAGGTATCCAGAGATGCACATTAAAGGGGGCTGCAGTGGCCACTGGTGGTCACAGCTGCGATCTGCCATGTAGCTTGTGGTCATCTTATGGTGATAGGTGTACAAGAAGTTGTACAGTTTGCCACAGTAGGAATTTTTGTCTGGATGCATTACCCAGGATGTGCCAACCAGATCTTGCTTCTGCCAGTCCTGAAGTTAGCACTGTTCTGTTTCTCCATTCTGTGTTTATCTCATGGCAAAGTCCCTCTGGGGTCTTAACAGTGTTGGAGACAGGCAATTGTGCTCTTTAAGTCCTTACAAAACTGCAACTACACTGTAACAGAGACATCATTTAACCCAGCATAAGCATGTGTCTGGTGCATTAATATTGCTTACTTGTTCTCCTTCATATTTGAGGATTTGAAGTATTAAGAAAAACCCAAACCACCTTTATTCCATTTATGCCAAAGAATTAGGACATGTGGTTCACTAGATACAGAGGTTTGCTATCTTTCCTAAAGTTCATGGTAAGTAGGCCATCTTTACAATACTTTCCACTGCACTTTGGTTCTTGGCCCTGCTCAAGGTCCGTTATAACGTTTTGCTGATATTATCAGCAAAATTATATTTACTTCTAAAGGCTGACCCATGGTTGTCACGGTTTGACACTGGCCAAATGCCAGGCACTCACAAAAGTCATTCACTCAACCTCATCCTTTATAGTTGGGCAGAGGAGAAGGAAAAAAATTAACAAAGAGCTCATGACTTGAGATAAGGATTGGGAGAAGAACACTCTAAGGGCAAAAGAATTTCAAATTTAAAGGTATAAAGTAACTTTATTATTAACAGAGTTAGAGGAGAATAATGAGAAGTAAAATAAGCCTTTAAAACATCTTTTTTCCCTCAGCCCCTCCCTCCTTCCCACCAATAGTGCAGGGAGACAGTTCAGGGTGTTTTTCATCAATTCATCACTCAAGATCTTCTATTTGCTCAGGGAGAGGTGGTTTTCCTCTGCTATGCCATGGGGTCCCTCTCAAGGACAAACAATCTTCTCAAAACTGCTGTGGTGTGGGTCACTTTTCCACAGGGTGCAATCTTTTTAAGGACAGGCTGCTTTAGTTTGGAAGCAAGGGCTCTTTTCCTCTGTCTCTAGAAGCAGGGGCCTTCTCTTCTCTGTTTGTTTCCCACTGGATCACAACTTTCCTTGGCATCCACCTGCTCTGGCAAGAGCACTTTTCCCACAGGCTGCGAGTGGATCTCTGCATCCCCCATGGACTTCATGGATTACAGGGGCTCAGTTTGTTTCATCATGATCCTCACCATGGCCTGTAGAAGAATCTCAGCTCCAACACTTAGAGCACCTCCTCCCACTCTCTTTTCTTTCCACTGACCTTGGTGCTCCCATGTTGTTTTCCTTCACATGTCCTCACTTCTTCCTCTTCTCTGACTAGAAGAAAAACTGCTGCCCGTAGGTACCGTTGCCAACAAGTTTCACCAAAGCAAAGATTCCTGCAGGATCTCACAGCGCCGAGAGGTCAACCTCATCTAGGTTCCATGTCAGGGAGTCACTCACCTTGTTTTAGCTGCCAGCCATGCTGCCAGCTACCCTTCAGGAAAGGCTCTGGAGCTTTATAGGTTCTAACATTCTCTGAAACAAATTTTGAATAATCGATGAAATGCACCAGCTCTGTGCTCAGTAACAATTATGAAAGTAAAGAGTAAATCCTTAGAAAGTGAGGTGGAAAAAAGTGCATAAATATTAATTGATAAGGCTCTATTATTCTTCATTATTTTTGTCATTTTATTCTCAAAAAGACTAGTGATGAGGTTAAAGGAAAAGAAGAGAGAAGGAGGGTGGAAAAAATGGAATTTTTTCAGATTACTTTGAGGTTTTCTGGTGTGGAAAGGGAATGTTTGAGGAGTGGTATGTCTACAACATCAGGAGAGACACAAGAAAACCAACAGATCTTAATTATTTGTTGTCTAATGGGAAAACTTGTGTACATCATGTGAAAAAAGGAGATAAAAATTCAAAGACAGCAGAGGTAGATGATAAGAAATATTTCATGCATAAGCAGTGGAATAATGCAACATAATGTAGATGTTCAAAGTTGACATAGGTTTATGAAGTGATTGGACATGTTCACCCAGGAAAAAAGATCTGTTAAGGACTGTGAGGCACATCTATCTCAAGATGTCCTTTGCTGCAGGTCATGAGATGATGAATGTCACTTAATGTTGCATTAAAACTATCCTTTCTTATGAGATGTCTACTGTCAGAAACAGGACAATGGCAACCCTTGAGAGCATGCATTCTGCCTCCCTTGTGATCCTTTTTGTTCCTGGATTTCAAGGACTACACCAGGAAAAACAAAAAAGTCTCCACGTATTTCCAGCCCAGAAGGGCTGCTTAGACCCCCTCAGTGTCACTTCCAAGGATGTAGTCATAGCTCGGTGGGAACACTCCTGGGATTTGTACAGATTCCAGGGGAGTGGGTTTTCTGCATTTGCCATCACAAACCTGGGCAAGGAGTCTGCTGTGGACCAGCAGGAACAGATTCAAAGATGAGTGTGAAAGCCTTTAAGGATATGCAGCAGTTCTACTCTCTGTTTCTTGATTAAATGTGTTGCAGCCTGGTTGCCACACAAATCTTGACCTGCTAGTGAACTCACTCTGACAAATGTCTGTTGTTATCAAAATGCAGAATTGCCAGAAGTTAATGTCCCTTGCAAAGTCCAGATTTTCCAGTCTTTGGGCCAGATCATTTGTCCTTGAGTAGTACCTGAATGCAAACTTCTGCAGAGTGCCTGTATTGTAATTCCTGACACGGCAGCTCCTGGATGCATTTGGAATTTGTCACTTACTCAGTGGGGTGGGTTCACCCTGGCCAGCAGGTAACCCCCAGCCCAATTAGTCACTTACCCGCAGAAGGAGGAGGATAAATGGAAAGACAAAAACAAGAAAACTGATGTGTTGAAATAAAGACAGTTTGATAAACAAAGGGAAACAAAGGAAAAAATCAAATTATGCAAAAGCAATCATTTACCCCCAGCAGACCAATAGCCAGGCAGTCTCCAAGCAACAGATATTTTGGAAAGATGAGCTCCCAGGTTTCACTGCTGAGTACAGTCCCTTAGAGTATGGGATATCCTTTTGGCCAGTTCAAGTCAGCTGTCCTGAGTCCCTTCCCAACTTCTTGCCCACTTCCAGCCTACCGAGAGTGAGAAAACAAAAAACTTTATGTTATGCAAGCACTGCTTACAGTAGATAAACATTGACAACTTAACACTCTTTCAGTCTCAAATCCACAATGCAGCACCACACCTTCTGCTTTGAAGAAAATTAGCTCTTTCCAGTACAGCTAGCTGGAATAAATGTTGAGAGCCTGATGCTCTGATCTGTTACAACAGCAGTGAACCAGGAATATCCATAGCAAGAATTATAGTTCAGTAATAGGTCAATGTATAAAATCATAAATACTGCCCACATTCACCTGCTTTGTTTAGATGTTACTGGGAGAATTTCCTCACTGTTCCTTCAGCAGAAATGGGCTTCTTTGGTGGAAGCAAGAAAATACAAATAAATGAAGTGGAAATTTTGACCTAAATCTAATGCAAGCAGGACCTTGATAGTCTCTAGGAAATGCTAGTTCCCAACAAAAACCTCATGTGTTCTAAGTCCTGCATAAAATTCAATTCAGAAGAACATTAAACTATGTTTTTTCTCTAGTATCTGTCCCAAAGCAGACCATCTCAGCAGTGTGAAACATTTGCAGTGTCATGGTGACAATAATAGGATAAAAATAATAAAATAGCTTTAAAGATATCAGCATTTTTAATTGCGAACACTTTGGGGGGGGGGGAATCTTTTGTTTTGCCGCTGAATGGGATGGAGTGTAATAACTAGGATTTTCAACCCTTTTCATGTCTTTTATTTTTGCTGCTCATAGTAGTGCAAAATTGGCAACATTACCAGGGTAGTAAGAGAAAAAAAATGGCATGTACTTCTGCTACCCTGTACTGTTTCAGGGGAGGAGACATAGCCTGGTGCCATTGTTCTTGGCCACAGGTCAGTTCTTTGAAGCAAAAATATTCCATTTCAAGAATGCATGTCATGTAAGCTAAAAGGGAGCATAGCTTTGCCTGACTGGAGGAAGGGTTCTGAGTTTCTCCAGAGAGCTGATCAGACATGTCAAAAATGACTCTGATAGATCACCAATTCTTTCTCATATCTCATAAAGCAAAGCGTGTGTGATACTGCCTCATCAGCCACAAGTCTTGCTGGGAGGTCACTGGTTTTCATTGATAGGTCAGAGCACAGCTGTGCATCCTGCAAGCCTCTTGAGTTAATTTCTTCTGGGACAGTGGGAAGGGATTTTTTTCTTGTCATCAGATTGGCTGCAATAAATGTGTTTGAGAGCTTTCTCACAGGGTCTCTGGTGTGCAGTCACAAAGCTCTGCTGTTGCACTGTGACAGGTGGTGGGAATGTGCTGAGGTTACGCTCTTGTCTTCAGAGGGCTGCATTTCCTGGCAGGCAGGAGTGCACAGTGACTACAGAGCAATGTATTCCTTGAAATTATGATGAATGAGGGATGAGGCTTTTTAATAGCTTGGGTAGTAAGAGGATGATGCCTTTTCTCCAGGATACTTAACCTTCATAAGATAGTACATAATACTATTTCAGGCACTGCCTGCAACTGTTTAAGAATGAGAGAGTGCACATTAGCGGCTGTCCCCTGGCAGATGGTGACGTAGGACGAAGGAGTGATTAATGTAGCTTTTGTGATCCTGTGTGATTTATGCTCATGATTCATAGATGAGTTCATGGTTCTACTGCTCTTTGCATCTTACTGAATCATATCAGCTTCGTTAGGTATACTAAAAGATATTCTATAAATAACAAATAGAGTGCTAAAGGAGCTTCATAACATCTGGTTTTCTTGTCCTCCCTAAAATTTGAGATTTACGGAGTCCTGTGTAAAACACATTACCTTGCCTGTTTGGGACATAATTGTACCACTTTGGAGATAAAGGTGACTCTTAGATAAAATGGGCAAATATACCAATAGTTTTCTTGTAGTTGCATATATTATATACTTCTTAAAGCCATGTCAACCATTTTTTATGTACACTTTTAATGTATCTTTCACTTCTATTCATACAGCTTCGAGTATTCTTTGTTTACTAAATCACTTCATATCTATTTTTTTATGGGTTTAGCATTTATTACAGATAATTCCACTGTGCATGAGCTAGTCTTTAATAGTAACAGTGTTATTAACCCCATATACAGGTAGTGTGCTGTATAGTACTGCTTTTAACAAAAAAAAGCTTAACCTTCCTTAAAACTGCATCTGAAGCTGCGTGGTTTTCTCTCTGCACAAGTGATGCTCCCATAGCTACCACCTGTGGAGCTGAACAACTACAGCAGCAGAAAATCTTACCATAGAAACACACGAGCAGTGAATCACTCCATTCCTCCAGTACTGCAATTTCCAGTCTGACACAAACCAAAGTGCTGGAACACAGGAAGCACATAAATGGTACCTTGGCACAAATACTGCTTTAGATAATACTAGAAGACATAGAATTGTATTACAAAGAGAAAACACACTCAAGGGTAGCCACATGAGTTATAGGAATTTCTGCCAGAAATTATTTTGTGCACTGTAAAATCTTGGAGCACTCAAGCCAACAACTGCAACACAAACTGCTCTTACTCTGCTTTCTCAGCAATTAAAATACAGATTCAATCCCAATGAAAATATTCTATTTTCAGTTGCATTAGCAGAAACCTCTACCAGAGATCCCCTTCCCACCACCACCACTACTGTGAGATAATTTTTACTGCAGCTTGACAAATGGAAATATTATGATTATTAACATATTTTTAAATGGTTCAGTTACTCATCTCTTTAACACCTTTAAAAAGAAATCATAGCATAGGTACAATAGGAAAGTGAAATTTTAAAGGAATTTGCTCATCATATAATAGAAGATACTAGTTAACTCCATTGTTGATCTTATGTTTGAAATAGTTCAGTAGAAAAAAAGTTTAATAAGTGTTTATAATCAACTATAGTCTATATCAGTTCTAGTTAAAGATCTCTTAAAGATCTTATCTCACAGATGATGCAATGTCAAACTGACCTATTTATGTCAGTGGTTATGATATTCCACTGTTACACTGATCACATATAAAATGTTCTAAGTGAATGTTAACGAAGATAGGATTTTACACATTGAATTGAAAACATATTAAAAGAAAGAAAATTAAAAACTATATTTGTTTTTGATTACAATATTTCATTTACTGCTTTTCTATCACTGAATACTCATCAGTTTAGTACAGAAGCTATATGTGGCAGAACTCAATGGTAGCTGTGCATCAGTAGGATTTCCCACCTTCCAGCACCTTTCTTCAATATCCAGTACACAAAATAATGTAATTATCAACTCTGCATACAAATCTAATATTTCTTATTTTGATTTTGGAGTAATTTGATTTGTATCACATACTGATTTGTCACACAACAGTGTGTTTTTTCATATTAACTATTCAGGATTACATGACCTTGAGTAAAGCAAGAACTTTTTTTGTCTTTTTTTTCTTTTTTGGCAAAGAGAGGAAGCACATGCATCAAAAAATTCAGCTGTTTTACCAGTTTCCATAGTTCCTAAGTGGTTTCACAGAGATCATTGTCTGCATCAAAGCATCTGCCACTGTGCTGAAGATTATGATCCTCATGAAACTAGTCATCTGGTTCAGACAAGCTGAACATTCACACCTGGTCTGACCCTTCAACACGTTAAACTCTGTTGTGTTGGAAACTCAGTTAAAGGTGAGAGTTTCAAGAGAAACATTCTTTGATGTGAAGTTTATTCAGATGTGGTAGGACCTTGACTTCAGGGAACTACCATCCAGTTCTGAATGTATTTGAAAGGCTGGAGAAAGCCTCTGCACATCAGAAAATGGAACCAGTTAGCAAAGAAAATATTTTCACTTTTGAGTTGTGTAATTCATTTGGCTAGCACAGAAGGCATTTGTGTTCTTAAACTTGTAAAATAAAAGTGCTGCATAACCTGAGATTCCATCAACTTCTCAGGATTCTATGGAAATTTATGGTACAGGTCTGAATTAACTTTTGGACTGCAGGCCCTGTTTTAGGTTAGCCTTTAAGTACCCGGGTGTCTTGGAAGCTTTCTGGGAGCATTTTTCATCTTCTCTTTAGAAACTATGAACTTTGAAGCCAGCAGTGAAAGAGTGAAAGAGTCTGTTGTTTTGAACCAGGAATAATCAGTATAACCAGAATAAACAGTATAATCTGCCCCTACCTTTGAAGAGGCTTATAGGTATAGAAACTGGGAGAACCCTGGGTATTCCAGGGTTACCTTTTGTCAATAAATCTCTAATATTAAAGCATGAGCAGTCCAGAAGTAGAGAATGGAATTCCAGTTCACATTCATTCATCTGAGAATTTAAATTAAATTTCTAATTCTAATTATGCCTATTAGTGTTACAGTGTGTGAAATGCTGCGATTTTCAAGAGCACCTGTTTTCAGTAGTGCTATCATAATTTGGTCAGGTGAACCTGAAAGCCTGGGAAAACTTCAAGCACCTGTTCTAATTACTAAATCACTCTGCAACCACAAGCAGATTGTTTCATTCACAGCCTAACTGAGGTGTTAGTTGCCCGTGATAGCTCTAATGTGCATTTCACTTATAGGAGCATTGATATCACTGAATAGGATGGAATGGAAGGAAGAAATTCCTTCATTAATATTGCAGCCAATATGGCTTGGTAACATACTTGTTAGAAATTGATTAAAGGAAGTAAGCAGGAAGGGTAAAAATGTACCTTTTCCACTGGCTGCATTATAGCTCTATCTCCATTTGTTTTTCCTTTTTTTTTTCTTTTTTTCCTTCTTTTTATCAAGGCATTCTCACTTCCTTTATGTGGTACCTTCAAAACAAACGTGACCACAATGCATCACAGTTCATTCTGTGCTTGTTTCTATGGATACATAGCAGACATCCCTGTAAAGCAAAATAGACAATGGTTGCAGAAAAGGCACAACTGGGGTAGTTTTCATGAAGATAGAATGAGTAGCAGCATCAATACATGCTAGTAAACTGAAAAAAAGCACCAACACCATTTTTCTTGAAGAATTAGCAGTCAGAGTGAAACATCCCATCATGTGTTCACTGCAGGTGGTATCAGTGCTAATGAGATTAAAGTCAAATATGTCTAATTCCACTTCCATGATTTCTTCATTCTGCTGTGTAGACACAGACACATAAAAACTTCATGGCAAAAATATGGATGCATTTCTCAAATCACCATTCTCGCTACTGAATCAGAAGTGTTTTTGTCAGAAGAGTACAGCATGTATTAGAGGTTGAAACACCCCTCATTCCATCCAGCAGTGAACAGCAGTATCTGTAAAATATTCAGACATTAGAATGAGACAGTGAAATATCAGATTGTTGCTAGTAATTGCTCCAGTACTTTCATTTTACATGGACAGACATCATACTGATGCACACTGAAAAATAAAAAATGCCCAGGTGTGAAGAAATTAATTTACTTTCAAAAGTGAATATTTATTTAGCAAGGCACTGCCTTGCTAAACCTTAGTTATAGATACTGTGTATCCAGAAAATAACATTAAATCTCTTGTCTGTTTTATCTGCAAAACTCTGAAATCCTATATGATTAAATGCAGATTGTTACACACGTGTTTCAGTCTTAATGTAGGTTATTTTAGTTATTCAATTGTAAGTTCAAGTCTCTTATTTAAAAGAGCTGCTTAGTTCCATTCCCCAAAATTTGCAAGGTTAGATAGCCAATAGAGCCAGACTGACAGAATAACTTCCTGTTATTCTTCTACATAAATGCAAAGAAAAGGGTCAGCATCATGATAGCAAGAGAAACTGAGCTGTTTCTCTGAAGGGAATCTGGAAGCAAATAACAGTACTGCAAATGATGTCATGATGCAAATGTTTCTCTCTATTGTATATTCTCCTGTAATTTACTTTTTCAAGATAATGATTTCGTTTTGCTTCAAATAAGTCAGATGACCTGACTCATCTGACCACTCAAGTACAAGCTAGAGAGAGACTAATCTCATAGCACTTCAAGATAGGTCTGTTTGAGAAAATGGTGCACGAATGGTCTTTTGTACCAATTCAGCTGAGAATCAGACTTCTTCTGTTGCACTTTGGATCAGTTTCTATGGGTGTGTCACCAACTGTGCTAATTCTCAGCAGTGGGACAACTGTAACACTTACAGTTCTTGCACATGTGAAAAATGCCAACACTCAGTTTTATAGTATTTGATTTTGCAGTTCTTAGGGCATTTTATATCCTTCATAAGTCATAGCCATCATCCAGGAACGTGTGAAATTCAGAGCTGAGGCAGCAATCAAAGTAAAAGGTCAACCTACAAGACAGAACAACTCGAGCTATTGATAAAGAGCATATTGTAACAAAATTGAAAGCACACAGTGACTGCTAACTTTTGACTTCAGACAATATTTTCAGTAGTTCTGCTACTCAGTATTTCTTTTGCCCTTCTCATGTTCAATTAGTCGTGCAAGCTTAAGCAATTACTGTTTGTAAAAGCTTTGTGCACTCTCCTACACATTACCTTTCATTTTAGTAGGAGGAAACTGTGACAGAGCAGTCAAGGTTTGGTCCTTCATACACACTCGCTTTTCCAGCTGCTTTTTGTTTTCAGTTTTTTGTGACCTACCTTTGATGTCATTTCAAGAAATACCTTAGACCGAATTAATTACAGAAATTTTGTTAGAGCCATGGACAAATGGAATCTATTAAGTTTTCCTTAACCTCCTACACTTCAGTTAAGGTATAAACAAAAATCTTATGATGCAGGAATTTCTTTCTGCTTCTGAGAGCTGATGGTACTCCAGAGAAAGGATGAACAAGAAAAGAGTGTTGAGGCTTTCTTTTCCTCTTTTATTCCTGACAGCAGAAGAAAATATCTGAACTACATGGGGAAGAAAGTGAATCTCAAAGAGATTAGAGGGACAGACAGGGGATAGACACCCAGAAACTTTAAGAGATTTTTTTTTGGAACTAAAGAAAAATGCTATTTTGTTTTTGTGGGAAGTCTTTATACTGTACTCAGCACAGACTGCAGTGCCCAATGGAGGCCAGTTTTTACTAGTCTTGTTCTAAGAAACACAAAGGTCTAGGGTGCTTAGATTTTTTTTTCCTTCTCTGGATTTCAGCATCACACATTCCATGCTTACAGTGTAATTAGATACATCTCCAGTGATGAAACACCACTGTTGGGCTGAGATAAGATTTAACTCTAGACTTTATGTACCAGTATATGTGAGATGATTCCTAAAAACCAGTGTTCTTCAAACATGACCTACCAATTCAGTCACATCATGTGGCTGATGATGTGCTAGTCTGAAGGATGCACAAAGCTATTTGGGAAGTTCCCAGAGTCTTATTTAAATATCTAGGACTTTTCTGTATTAGAATTAAGGCTCTGGACAGTCAAGGAAACCACAGATTGAAAAGGCACAGAGATGTGACTTACTTTCTGAGGCAAAGAAATCACCTTGGTCATTGGTAAGGAAACTTACATTACCTAGTTTGCACCATCCAAGGAATTTTGGCTAATCTACCACATTTTGTAAGCAATAAATCTGTAGAATATATGGCAAATGCAATTGTTTGTGTCATTCTTGTATCACCTCAAGGTTCATAATATAATGTAATAAGGTAGATGCAGGTGTTAATAGAAATTAACTCAGCCTACAACATTCCTAGGATTTGATGTTTTAGAGTCTACAGTCTGGTATGCTCTATAGATAGTCATTCATTTCATTTGAGGTTGAAAAAATATTTTCTGTTGACAAATGACTTTTATTTATACCTCAAATACTCCTTCAAAAAATGTGTAAAATGGTGTAACCCAGGCAGGGCTCTGCAGTGTTATTTTTACTGATAAGACCAGTGGTGAATTTTTAATGTATTCATTGCCATGGTGCAATTACATTTTTTAATATACATTAGTATGTGTTATTATAGAACCATATTTTCTGTGATTTATAATCAGAAGAAACAAGAGGTCACATTTCACTGGCCACTGTCCAAACACAGATGTTAGTCTGCAAATGCTTACTGCTTTGAGACTAAAATAATCAGAAGACTTTTGAGACTAAAATAATCAGAAAAAAAAAAAACAAAAAGCTCCCAAGGCCCATGGGTAGACAATTGATAGAATTTAAACATTAGAAACTGTACAAGATTTACGGGCAAAGTGGAGAGATACGACTTTCTCATTAAGGCTAAAATATTGTTGTGAAAGTATGACTCATAGTCATTCCCTTCCATGGAAAAGCACTATCCATGAGGACTTGCTCTGTCTCAGCTGTGGTTTTTGACCCACCTTGTGGCTCTGTTAGCTGTTCAGAGAAAGAGCAGAGCACATGCCTGTGCACCCAGTTTTGTGTTTTCATTAAGAAATTAACAAGCAGCATACAAAGGTTCTTTTGGCAATCACTGAGAAAAATAAGTTGAAGATTTAATGTGGAAAGATGGACCCTCAAAGAAAGATTCTATTCAGGTTTTCCTCCATGAAGTTCATTCTTTCAGAATTTCTCTCTTGTGGTGTTTGTAGAATAGTTAGAAAAGGGAGTATACAAAGAGAATGGTAAAGGTCTTGTCAGTTCAAAGCAGCTGTGATTTACCTGGTTACTTGAGATGTTGTCAGCTTTTCACAGAGCCCTTAGTAATTGCTGTTGTCATTCATATCTTAAATACATTTTATATGCTTATAAAAATAAATTCTTATCTGTAATTATTACACTGTGTTATGTGCATATGGTAAAATTATCTGCATTCTGTTGAGCTGGAAGCAGAAACCTCAGAGACTGAGTTGAAACTAGGACATGAGGAGGTACCTAGGATTGAAGAGAAGGCTCTACATTTGAATTATCAGGAGGTATCAGAAATTAGCTGTATGAACAGGGAAAATCACCATGGGAAGGTGATGATGCTCTGCAAGTTCAAAGTTTAACTTACCCTTTAATGTGAGCTCTTCAGAGATTCATGTCTTCCAACCTTGTATATAGATCAGGTTTAAAAGAAAGTACTGATGATCAAGTCCTTGTGATCCAGACTTTTTTTAAAACCGGAAAAGTAATGGGCGCTAAATAGATATGAAAGAGGTGCTGAGCTGCTGATTATTAGAGCTGCAAATTGGTAGAACTGATGATGATGCCATCAAGAACTGGTTATGGAAGCTTCTTTCTGTAAGTTGAATTCAGAATGGAATACTTTGCATCCATGGGACTTCAAAATAATAAATACACGAATAAAAACCTCTTTTAGAAACAAGAAGTTAGTAAGAAACTGATAAAGAGAAAAAAGTATAACGATGACCTAGATTTGCACTATTTTTTTTTCTCTTTCCAAGGTGGGCAGTTCTGGATTTAGAATACAGGCATTATAATTCAAACTTATTATGTTGTGTATTTAAAGTAAATGCTGCTATTTTGCAAACTATTAAAGATTTTCTCCTGCAATTTTCTTATCTGTCTCCTCATGATTACTGTAGCAAATTGCAGTTGTTTTGTAATGAGACTTAAATCTTGGAAAATATTAAGTCATGTAGTTCTCCAACCTATAAATTCATCTAAAATTGAAATAATTAATGTTTTTGTGATTAACGATTGTTCTGAATTTCTACTAGAAATTAGTGGTATTATACAATGCAAGTTTAATGAAAGCAGTGCAACAAGCAATATGGTGCAGACCGATGTTCAATGTCACTGCTTTGGGTAGGGCACTCCCAAGTCCTACTGCAAATAGTAGACATAATGAAGCAAAGGCTGTTTAGAGCCCTAGGGACTGCTGAGAGCAATTGGAAATTTTCTGTCATAAGGAATTATGATAGATTTTTGAAGGACAAACAGAATTTTGGCTGCATATGATTTCAGTAAGATGTGGAGATCTTCCTTCAACCTTATGCTGCTGAAAATATTTATATGCTTCCCTGGACATGTTTCACATAGTGCTAATTTTTTATTATCAAAATCATAGCTTTTCAACTTTAAAAAAAATCATTTTTATAAATACATTTTAGCATATGTTAACATCTATTTGCTATTTTTCACATACAACACAAGGAAGGACAAAATGTAGATTTAACTGAAAAGACTGAGACTGAGAAAAGGAGTTATGTCAGAGCTAATTATAGTCCTTGCACTGGATCCAGCCTGACAGATCATCATTTCTCTTCCTAGATGTGGCCAGGGAATGGATTTCTGCCCAGACAGATTATTTTTACCAACCATTGCTTGCTGTAGTTTTTCTGAGGGATCCTTAAACATCTGTCACTAAGTGTTATGCATCTAGAAGTGCTTGATACCACAATTGTGTACCCTCTTGTGACAGGAATGGTCATAATTGACATATTACAGGGCAGAACTTTTTATGCATGATACATTCTAATGGATATGTATTCTTCATGGGATGAGGAATCACCTGCATATTGACCAAGTGAGTAGAAAATGGAGTCTAAAGAGTCCTTATAAAAGACCCCAGAAGAGGCTTCATGATCCTGGAAAGTTAGTACTATGTTAATAAGTTCAAATAGTACATTGCAAAATAAATTAAAACTATCCTGAATTCCTGAAATTAATGGCATTTTTGAAAGTCTGAAATAGATAATCTGTCAATAAGCGAGAGTTTCTCCTCCTTCATAAATATTTCCATAAATCAAATTCTGTCCTTCCTAAATCACAGCTAATTCAAACAACTCCACTAAACTTTCTGCAGTTTAGATATTGTTTAAAGAGCGTATTCTTGCTCAAGGAAACTCATATGCATAATGATGAGATAGAGCAGATGCTCCTTGCTGTCTGACTAGGATGGATAAAGAATTATTTGGGTCCTATAAATTAATTTTCTGCTCAAATTGAATCAGTTTGTTTACAATAGCCTTTTTCTCCTATGTTGACAGGAGGCAAGCATGGTGTTGGAACATTTTTGTCACTCATGTTCTCCTTTTGAATGGGACTGGAGTCCCACTTCCCACTCCAATATGTTAATCTCAATCAAATAATTCAGAAACATCATTTAAGAGTGAGGGCCTATTTAGTCCATGATAGACCCAGCATAACTCTAAGTCTACCCCAAATAAATTTTAAGCCAAATAATTTCTCCATGGGTGCACCCAACCAATCTGGAAATATTTTCCCTATGAGTTTTCTAAAACAACTTAATTCACAAGTGATTTGGTCTTAGTTTAAAGAGGTATTTTTCTTTATATAAAGAAAAGCAGTTTAGAAAATTTAGGTGAGTTGAACCTGTGTGGGCACCAGGTGCCCACCAGAGCTGTTCTATCCTCCTCAGCTGGACAAGGGAGAGAAGATATAATGAAAGGCTCATGGGTCAGGTTGTCATGGGCAAAACAGGCTTGACTTGGGGAAAAAATAATTGATTACCAATCTAATCAGAGTAGGGTAAAGAGAAATAAACCCAAATCTTAAATCGTCTTCCCTTCACTCCTTCCTTCTTATGGCCCCAACTTCATTCCCAAACTCTCTGCCTCCATCCCCACAGTGGCACAGGGGAATGGGGAATGTGAGTTGCAGTCATATCGTCACAAATTTCTGCTGCTCCTTCCTCCTCAGTGGTAGGGCTACTCACTCTTCTGCTCCAGTGTGGGATTCCTCCCACAGGAAACAGTCCTTCATGAACTGCTTCAGTTCAGGAAGGCCCAGGGCTGCAGTACATCAGGAACTGCTCCAGTGTGTGTCCCAAGGCACAGGGACACAGCAAACCTGCCGACAGACCTGCTTCAGCATGGCTCTTCTCCTCCATGGGGCCATGGTCCTGCCAAGATCCTGCTCCAGCATGGGCTGCTGCCAGGGCTTTTTTTCTACTTCTTAACTACACTATCCCAGAGGCATTGCAAGCATTGCTGATGGACTTGGCCTTGGCCAGTGGCAGGTCCATCTCACAGCCACCTGGCATTGGCTCTGTTGGACATGGGGGAAGCTTCTGGCAGCTTCGCACAGAAGCCACCCCTGTAGGTCCCTGCCACTACCAAAACCTGATCACACAAACCCAGTGCAAAAATGCTTTCAGTGAAAGGGAAAGCAAATTAAAGTGAACTGACAGAACTTGCAGAATAATGATTCCAGACAGGGGAAAAAAGGATTCAAAACAGTAAAGATAACAAAAGCATTCAGAGCTAGACAAGATACCATAATTGAGGGAACTTGAGTGAAAAGTACTAAAGCAGCATGAAAGCTGAATTGATTTTTGGGAGCTGTATAATACAAAGAAAGATTGGCAGATATATTATATACTAAAAACACCTGCTGTGTACAAGGAAGAAACACCTCCTTTATATATTGCCCTTTGATATTTTTAAGATTATTGATAAGGTTATCCTTCAGGATGCAATGACTTTCTGTGGATTTTTCTATTACACAAAGCTTTCAAAGGAAGATCGTAATTGCCTTCACATTATGCTGGTGTTTTCTGGAAAGCAATTTAATGAATCTTTGGTTGAAGTGTAATTCAACTTAAAACTTAAACTGAAAAGGTATGATGGTCCTTTCATTTTCCAGTAATTTAAAACAGAAGAGTGCTAGGAAAAAATAATAGTAACAACTTGAGAATAAACTGAATTACATCTACTACTTATTGACTGAAGGAGCTGTTCCCTCTAACTTCCACAGCTTCATTACAGATAATATAATGAGGGCTCTAAAAGAACAGAGGTCATTAAATATTGAACCCGTGGTGACACGGAGTACAATCATGGAACCATAGAATGATAGAATGCTTTGTGTTGGAAGGGACTTCAAGAATCATGATTAAAGGGTGTTGAGTGTGCTTCCTTTCAGGGAACCTCTCTTGCATAAAACTACTCAAAGGGCATGTATAGTGCTTTCATTGTACTCCCACTTTAGAGATGGAAAAAGCACAGGAATATAGAAAATTATACTCTGCTTTGGGCAAACACAACACTGTCACTAGAGTACAGATGATGCCTGTGATACATTGTAAAGAGGGATTATAATATTTTCTTTCAAAAACAGAATTGGTTTAAAAATCAAAACCAGGGTTTTAACAGCTGGTTAAATACAGCTGTGACTGGATTACTAATATATTACAATCTAGTCTCCTGTGTATTGTGCAATGTTTAAAATAAATAAATTACCACAACCTGTGCTGATATCCCAAAGCTGTCAGTCCTACACAAAACTGATTTCATTAAATGAGGTCACTGATGTAGCATTGATTGAAGGAGAGAAATTGTACTACTGAATTACAAATACCATGTCTTATCATGCAAATATTTCTTGGTGATTTTCTTTCCAATCCAATATCTAAACCAAAGTTCAAAAGAATATTTTATCATAGGAAATGGTAATATAAATTATGTCCCTTACCATTTCAGAGGATTATAAGGATGTCAGAGAATAGTTCATTTCCCTACATTTTTTTTCCCTGTATAATAAGCCTGGAGACATGAGATGATGGTGCTCTAGAAACACTCTTCTTGTCTCTTCCACTCCTTTTCTACACTATTTCTGTCCTCCCATTTTTTCTCACTGTTTGTGTCTTTCTTCCTTCATATGATTCTGAATAGTTAGGGTTTTTTGTTTTTTTCTCTATTTACTCCTGGAGCTTGTCATGGCTCTAGCGTAAAATCCAGAGGTTATTTTGGTATGTAACATATACCATGGCTGCATGATTTTCTTTTGATGGCTTATAAATCTGCATCCATATTAGCAGGTAAGGTAGTTCAATAGGCATAGATTTGCAGGTCAAATCACTTAGTGCTGAGGACCCAGCATCACCATTATTCATGTTTCAGGAAGCTTTGACTCACACTACACTTGGTCTGGGTCTGAATGCCAAGTCCCAACAGATGAAGTTCCTGCAGTGTGAGACAATCTTCTGGTGCAGGTTTATCAGAAAGAAATTGAGTTCCTGTACTCTAGAGACACAATGTGGAACAAGGCATTTCAGCTGGGGACAGCCAGGAGGTTTCCTTCAAAAGCATGCTCTGCATCTGGACTCAAAAACTGATGTAGTCATATAACACATTTCAGCAAAGCACTCCAAATTTGTTTCTTGCTCTGCAGCTTCAAAATTCTGGTGTTTTCCATGTTTTTCACTTTCTTCAGCTCGTGTATGTAATTATCCAATAACTTTTTGTTGGAGTCATTCACAGGTGTACAGCATAGGCAAAAGATATTACTGTTCTGATTTTCTGCCCCCTTTCATTTGCTTCTTGCATTTATAAAGGGTAGCAGGCCATCATGAAATTGTGAAATCTACCTGGGAGAAGTCCATGGTCATCCGAGCACTATATGTTTCTTGCATCTGAGATTAATTCAGTAGAATATGGGGGATCTTGTCCTTTTCTTAACCTAGTACAGTGACAGCCTGCTTTGAAACAGAATAAGTCATTTGGGGCTTAGTATACTAATTCCTGTGAAATGGATGTGATAATTTTCTCTCTGTGTGGTTAGCTGTTATATTTTCAAGCTTTATATTATTTTGTAGAACTTTTTAAAAACTTTTTTCTTTGCCTTATCAGGAATCGTTCCTCTTTGTTATTAGAATGTTACAGCACCAATAGTGAAATGCCGTAACATTGCTCATGTTGTTAACCATAAACTGCTCACAGTTTGTTATGAAACCTGCTATTTTTAATCTTCTCCACAGTAACAAAAATAAGACTATTAAAAAATGGCCAATATTGTCATATACAGGTCATTAAAAGAATGTATCAAAATTATTTCTTCAAAGGTGAAGACTAAAGTCTCTTATGGCAGTCAGCAGTGATGATCTACCTTTTCTTCTATAAACAAACTGAAATACATTTGATAACTAAAAATCATCACCAACAATTGTAGATTTCCAGTTATAATTCAGTTTATTAATGCTTTTTTTAATTAGCTGAACTGTGTAATGTTGATATTAAAACCACTGAAAGCAGGATTCTCAGTGCTGCACAAATGAAAGCAATCCAGTAGCTCATTTACATTCCTCTCATGCTGTCTGCAGCAGATCTATAAATAGAATAGGCTACACACAGAAATTTATTATTGCAGCTCATAGCAATTTTCTGTTGCAAAGGTGTCTGGAGGCATTATTCATGAGATTCATTCTGGTAGACTCTCAAGCTGAGATCCTCTCTCCCCAGCTCTGCAGGTGGTCAGTTTAGGAACACACTGATCAACTGCTATGCACAAGGACTGTCACAAGACTCACTTATTGCCCTCTTTTAAAAAATACAGGCAGTCTTTCAGCTCCAGATCATTTTCTTTAACCTGACAGCATGGAGATTATAAGCAGACAATGGATTTTTACAAATCACAAGTATTTGAAATTTTATCAGTGCTCATCCCAACAATTATGCTATTATTGGAAAACCACAATGAGTGTGATTTGATACAACATGCACCTTGTCTTCTGCATTCATACCCACGGGCACATGTGACCTTTTCGAGTGAAAGGCAGACATGTTTCTGTTCAATACTGAGGATGTACATAAATACTGAGCAGTCACGTGAACTGACCTATCTAGCTGTCATCTAATTTTGACCATAATATAAGGGGAAAATCAAATAAGACCTTTAGTGAAATTATGTTTATAATAAGTGATAGATGGGAATGTCTTGCACTCTTTTGTTTTTCTATCTGTTTTTGCATTTCCTACCCATATTCCTATTTCATATCTGTCATTGTGCTATCTTTGAATAATATAAAAAAAGAAAAAAAGGGTACAACCAGAATATGCACATTTCTAAATATTGATTTTGTCACCCCCTCAAGACTGATTACAACTTATTTTTATCCTTGCCTATTCTAATATTCTTTCTGTGACTGAGAACAGAAGTTATAAGATAGCAGAGATATTACCTGTTTATTCTGTTTCAATTTCAATACAATCACTACAGCAAGTGCTCATATTTCAGGATTTTTTACATCCTATTGTATGCATACAAGCTGTATGTAGTACCTGAACATAAAAATAATGTTTCCATTTGCAAAACAAACTAGTAACTTTCATTTTTTGTTCTCACATACTTTCATTCTTTCAGACATAATAGAAGACCTGTTTTCCTGTAGCAGTTATTTTGACTATGCTATGAAAGCAGCAGCACAAACAACTAATGAGACATTAGAAAAGTCACATATCTCACCATGAAAAGAAAGATAAATTAAAATATCAAATTAAACCCCAAAGAAACTGTCAACACAAGTCACCAATAAGGTATTCTGGCATGTTTAATGTCAGGAACACTAGAAAAAATAAAGGTATCTATTACAGCCATAAGTCAGATGCCACAGATTTTCTAGAAGTGTAAAACTTATTCTGCCTGTTTTGAGTGTATTTTGATAATTACAATTTTTTTTTGTTTGTTTTAATTTAAATTTTTCAGTGATGAAGAAAATTGGTATTGTGAATGCCCTAAACTGTACACTGGAAAGCTCTGCCAGTTTGCAACTTGTGATAAAAATCCATGTGGAAACGGTGCTACGTGTGTTCCAAAGTCCAGGAGAGATGCTGTTTGCTTGTGTCCCTATGGAAGGTCTGGTATCCTCTGCAGTGATGGTAAGAAACATTTTCTTCATGCATTGGTCATAGTTTCTATCATTCATAGAAGCTGTGGCAAGAAACAACTCAAATGTTTTGAAGGTAAAACACTGAAACTCACCACCTCCCCACCTAAAAACACAGCCCAAAATCCAACCACAGGCAAAGAATGGCCAAGCTGATCACCCTTCCCATGTGCTATTTCATAAAAGTTCCAGCCAGAAGAAGGTAGAGAGAGGGATCAAAGAAGCTGAGAGTTTACTCAGAGAAGCTGGGAAATACCAGGCAGCATCTGATGTTTTAGTAAATCACCTGGAGAAAAGCTGAGAGATTCAAGTGAGAGCTCATTTGGAGAAATTGATTTCTGCTGTAGTTTGATTTTTCCTCTGCTTAGAGAAGCATTACTTTCTACATTTTGCATATTAAAGCAGTGTATAAAGAATACTTTCCAGATGGCAAAAATACCACCATGTACTATAATTTGATTAATTTTTCAGGTCAAAAAGAAGGACAAATTAAAATTTACTAAGTGCTTTGCTATGAAACAGAAGACAGGATGAAGGGAAAATAATAAAGCAAAGGAAATAGGTCACTTTGACTAACATTATCAAAGGAAGGACATTTATTCTTTGAGCATTGATTATAATGATTGTTCTAGGTCAGAAATTCCTATGTGTGAACATCCAAGGTATTCTTTTCCTCTAACAGTGAATGTAGCAAGAAGTAATGACTGAAAAACCTACATGTAGAAAATAATCACTGGTTCTGATGGTGCACATTAAATGCCTTTTCAAATTATTACTAAACAATGATCAGGTTGGTTTTGCCATATCCTACACATATTTAAGTATTATTTAAATTTTTTTATTTACGAAATTTTCAGTTGATGAACATTTATGTTTTATCTGTTTTCACCTAACCATGATACTTGATAGCAAGTAGAGAGGCCAGTATATGAAACATGTATGATAATTTCTTGCCAACCTTTCCTAGCTTGCAGTAGCAACACACTGGGATTTCATTTGCTGTATCTCTAGTCACCCAAACTGCATTTCTTTGTTCTTTCTCAGTTCCACTGCATCCTCTTTAAAATGAGGCTCCAGAGCTGATTCAATGTACTATATTCAAGGTGTGATAATGCCACTGCTTTATCCAGTGGTGTTTGACATTTTTTCAGTTTTAGTCTCTGCCCTTACTTAACCAATTCTTCCATTCTGTTTTCTTTTATGAGTACACTGACATCTTCATGAAAGTGCTTATTAAAATTTCTAACACCTCTTGGTGAGGTCAGAGCCCACTGTTCTGTATTTAAGGTTAGGACTGTTTCTGTAATCTACCCCAATTTACATCTGTCAACACTAAGTGTCATCTATTGCTTTTTCCCCGTAGTTGTTCAATGAGGCTCTTCTGCAACTCCTTGTATTTCATTGTCTCCAAATTGAGAGACTACATAAAAATTGAGAGCCTAAATTGAGACAAAATACAGAAATTCATTAGTTTGATTAGACTAAAAAACCAGAGTCTTTGAAAGCACAATAAGAATTAATTTTAATTAATGGAAAGGGAAAACTGTCTGGATCATCACTATAAGCAAGTAAAATGGGAAAGAACATGCAGCTTTTTAGGACAGAGTATAAATCTAAGGTAATAAGCCTACAACAGAAGAAACTGGTGTTGAAATATGAAAAATTATTTTATTGAAATGTGTCTTAAGAATTTAGAAAGAATAGAAATAAACTGAGTGCAGGCAGAATGAGCTGCAAGAGGCCCCTTTATCACATTTTCTAAAACAAAGAAGGGAGAAAGAGAGCCACAATGCAGTGGAGGCTGGATGTTCACTTATGGATTGCCCTAGCAGCATCAAAAAAGCACCATGCTTTTGGGGAGATATTTGAAGATAATGACAGATTACCTAATTAAAATGGTAGAAAAATTTAAATTATTTTAGAAGCAGGAGGCAAACTTAATTGTTTACTATGACAAAATGTGTGTCCCAGATAATAAATTTAATGGAAAGATATGTTCCATAAAAATTAAGGCATAGAAGCACACATTTTAAATTAATCATCTTTTGTTTAAGATACACAATAATATTGTCTCTACTATTCAGATTATAACCTAATGCTTGCTACATTGTGCCTGAAACACTGAAGAAAAGCTGTTTATCAAAATGTTTGTCAAATAATAGTTGGTCTTCATCAACACAAAACAAGCGAGATGTCACAGTGATTATTTGATAAAATGAATATAACTAATGTACCAAACAGAATTGCAATTTCATGCCTGCATGGCTGCTCCTACCAATAGAGATTATTTGCAAAAGACAAAGTAAGGATAAATAAAGATGTGGACAGAGCCATAAATGAGCCCACAGATATAGATCTTCTCCATATCAGAACTCCGGTTACCATCTGTTAAGGGTTGGAAATCATACTAAGAACAATAGCAATCTCTAGAAGTATGTAAGGAAAAGTTATAATAAAACTATTGTCACTATTAAATGAAAAAAAAGAAACCACAAAAATTAAAAAAAAAACCAAAGAAAAAACAAATTGCTTGACATGACAAGTTAAAAATACATCATTTTACGTGAAATGCATAACATTCAAAAAGTGAAGAAAAGGACAATTATAAGTATGACAAATGAGGCAAAAATGTAAGAACAGATAGTAACCCATATAAATATGGAAAAATAGACAAGCTCTGGGACTAACAAGGACTTTTCTTATGTTTCTGAATCAGATGGAGCATACTGCAGTCTAAGCAGGCTGGTAACAGTGGCTGTGAGTTTATTTGCTATGATTGTTTCAGACACCAATAAAAGCTTCCAAAAGCATGTCTATTTTTCCAAATATACATAGCAAGATACATTATGTCTCACTACACATTCTTCTTGCTTTTATCACTAGATGACCACGTTATTTTGGCTGCAAGTTGGCCATTATACATGGAAATGTCTCTCCAGGACCTACGCAGCTACGGCATAATGGGCCAGGGGGAGGGGGGATGATAATATAAAACAGAAGAGGGGACAAGCCAGTTTGATCAGGTGGAGGACATGGCCAGACAAGCATTCTGACCAGCCAACTATTTACACGTGACTGGCCCTTTTTGTCTCTGTATCCCTCTATTTTCCACACTTGTTCCACCCCAAATCACCGAATTTCCTCATTTAGACACCCATAAGTCCTGTGCTATTCCAAAATGCTCTTCATCTACATCCCATAGCATGTCCCACACCCCATGGCAGTTACACCCCTCTGTCCAAAAGGTGGTCCAGTGTTCACTCATCATGGGGTATTTCACACCTTGACATAAGGGCTAATGGTATCCTGACAGCCCTGGGAGGGGTCTGGACAAGGTGTTCCTTACTCTGAATTCCTTAATTCCTTAATTTGGGTTCCTTAATTTGGGTTTCTGTCTGCTGCTGTGCTCTGTGCTCCTCTAGGATTGTGGGGATGGACCTGTGAGGGACTGGTGGCTCCTGGGATAGGGCTGGAACTTGACTGTTTATTTTACAGTTAAATGCCTCCATGACTTCCAACTTGGCTGGCTGGGTGGGGTTGGAGGGGAGGAAAACACCATCAGTATTCAACACTTTGGAAAAGAGACTATGTCTGCATGGGCAGATTGACTAATTCCCCCATATGACTTTGTTTCTTTAAGCTGTGGACAAAGGGATCTAAATAATTTAAACTGAGTCCAGTTATTGAGCTCTGGCTTTTCAGTAGATCTGTGTGAAAGCAGCCACCATTCAAGCCCTTAGTCTGATCATTTTCCTTTCACATTTAAATCAGTAAAAAGTTGCTTGCATTCTGTTTTTTTCAGACTTCAAATCTCTTCCAGTGTTTAGTATCACAGAGTTGATTAGAGTTGTTAAATTGCTACCATCTCGCTTATCAGCATTTATTTCTTTTATTTTATTTTTGTCAACACTTCTATCTAAGCAGAGAATGGAGGCATTTCCTGGTTTGTACAGGAAATTGATACCGTCTGTAAAATATAAGATCAGTATGTTTGAAATATCTGAGTGTAAGAAATTTGGATATATAAGATGCAGAAATCTTAAATGGTAAATATCAGTGTCTCATTGTACTGCGGAATTGTAATGGCCCCCTAAATGCAAGTGAAGCAGGAATGGTTCATTCACCAGGACTGGAAATGTACGCCTGGACTTCCAAACTCTCTACGTTGTTGGTAATTATATGTTGCACAAGAATTGGGGCTCTTTTGGGAAGCCGCTGGTCATAACATGAGGCCTTTTGTTAAGCCAAGAATCAAGAGCAAACACTTTGTAAGTACAAATGCAAATTTAAAGGGAGAAGGATTTCAAAGGCAGGTGCATTGCTAAAATGAGTAATTGTGTCATTTGCAGTGTTTTAGACCAAACTTCACATATGTTCACATATGTGACAACATGAAGCAGAGTCCTGACTGTGACACTGTATTTAGCAAACACACCCTGAAAAGGGTCATTCACAGCACACATTCACCGCAGTCTGTAAGGTTCTTCCTTGAAACATTTCTGAGCAACACTTATGGTAATGTTTCACAGTCCAAAGAACTCCAGCAGGTTTTCTGTGGGATGTATTCCCACATGTATAAAATTCATTTCAAAGTGTTGAAGTGGGAATAGTCACTTGCTTCAAGTTCTGTAGAGTGAAAATCAGCCTGCAAGTGAATTGTTTCTGTGCAGCACTGTTTGGCACACAATGTCACCTTCAGAGCTGTTTGGGTCTGCAGACTGAATTGTGCAGTTCAGTGACAGCAGATGCCCAAAGGGAATTTCCTCAGCTAAAAAAATCTGCATTGCAAGGCTCCTGGTCAGTGATAAAAGACCTCAGGGAATGCTGATCAGGGTTGCTCTTCTTACTGTTTAAGAGAATTTATTTTCTGGGTCATTTTGTTTTCAGTGGGCCTTAACTTCCCCCACCCCTCCAATGTGACAAATGTCATAAAAATTCTAAAAAACACATATAGGCAAACTCACACACTATTAATATCACTGCTGTACTAGCAGTTTTTCAGAATCATATTTTCATCTCTGAGCAGTGAAATCACTTCTATTATTTCAAACTTCAGTTCCCAAAGTATAACTCTGGTGACTCCATAATTACTGATGCCACAGAATAGATAAAAGGAATCCATAAGTCCTGGGGGTGGGGAGGGAAAGGCATACACCTGAATGACCCATTAAGTGGATCACTTTATACTGATACAACAGTCTTCCAGACATCAAGAGTATTTTATTACCACCTTGAACCCTCAGCTGGCACTGCACCACTCTGCAGCTCCAGCACCTCTTATCTTTTCCTCCTTGGACTTCCCAGAGTTTCCAATGAGAAAAGTGGGTTTGCATGGCAAGGTGACCCTGCGGCCCATGGTTAAGACAGGGGCAGCTGTCCCCCTCCAGCCCATGGAGGCACACAGAGGAGAAGATATCCACCTGCAGGCCATGGAGGATCCCAGGCTGTGACCCCACAGGAAGCCTGTGCTGTAACAGGGTCTGGCAGGACCTGTGGATCCACCCATGAAGAGAAGAGCCCACAGTGGAGAAGTTTGATGGCAGGACTTGTGAGCCTGCCACAAGTGTGGGGAAACCCACACTGTGAAGAACTGTGGCCCATGGAAAGGACTCACGTTTGAGAAGTTCATGGAGGACTGTCTTCCATGGGAGGGATCCCACACTGGAATAGGGGAAGAGTATGAACAGTCCTTTCACTGAGGAGGAGGGAGTGGCAGAGGCCTCATCTACAATCCCTATGCCCCATCACCCTGTGGCAGTCGTGGGGGAGGAGGTAGAGAATTCAGAAGTGAGGCTGAGCCCAGGAAGAAGGGAAGTGAGGGGGAAAATATTTTAAGAACTGGTTTTATTTCTCATTACCCTACTCTCATTTGATTGGCCATTTTTCCCCAACTCCAGCGTGTTTTGTTCATGACAGTAACTGGTTGTCATGGAATGAGCACAGACAAGCCCTACCTTAGCCTCAGAATTCAGCGGAAGCTTAAATTTAAGGAATTATTCTGGCCCACAAGTTCTAATGATGGCAAATCAGATCTATTTATAAAAATGAATTGTTTATTAAACAGACAAGAGATAAGAGATGAAAGATTTTAATCAGAATTACTTACTACACAGTATAAAACTAAAGAACTACCAGTAGATAACAGCATAACATAAAACAGTGCACTATGTCAAGGGACCTACATTAAAGTTAGCAATAGAAATAGTATTGATTAGGAATCTAATGTAATTTACCACTGAAATGACAATAATGTGCACAGATTCCTTCACTTAATCCCTGGGGAGTAACCATGAAGCATCCCTACTCATGAGTGAAACTCCACACAGTTCCAGGAAAATGTATAGAAGATTTCTGCTTTGTGAAAGCTTAGTGTGACTCATATAGTAAATTGTGGTGTCTGTCAGTCAGAAATCTGGCTTATCTTCCCAAATCTCACTTCAACATTAAGATATTTATTGGTAGTTGGGAGATGCCAGACCAGTGTTAACCTCACGTTGCCAAAATAACTTACTCACAAGACTGCTTGTCCTGCTTGAGTTGTCTCAACTGGGTTAAGTTACAAGAAGTAATTACTTAACTGGGTTAAGTAACAAGAGGTAATTTTGTGGGGGGTGAGATGTGCTGCTACACTGGTGAGTGATCTTTCCCTGTCCTTATGGCAAGCCACACAATTTCAGGTCCTATGAGGATCAGCTGAGGGAACTGGGGTTGTTTAGGCTGAAGAAAACCCAGGGGGCTCTCATTGCTCTCTGCATCTTCCTGAGCGGAGGCTGTAGTGAGGTGGGGGTCAGTCTCTTCTGCCATGTCTCAAGGGGCAGGACAAGAGAAAATGGCCATAAATTGCACTGTGGGAGATTCAGTTAGATATTATCAAAACAAATATCATTGGAAGAGTGATTAGGGATTGGAATACACTGCTCAGGAAGGTAGTGGAGTCACCATATCTGGAAGCACTTGAGAGGTGTCTGGATGTGACACTTGGGGATATGGTGATTTTGGTGGTGCTGGGTTTTTGGCTGGACTGGATGACTGTGAAGGTCTCTTCAAACCTTGATGATTCTATAATTCTGGGATTCTATGAAATAGTAGCAGGTCTTTAGGAGAACTCTGTGCTATTCCTCCCATGCTGTATATGGCTGCTGATCCTGGAGCCAAATATTGAGCTGGTAACTGTTCACAGTCAGGATTAATATAAAAAATGTGTATAACCTGATTGCAGTTCTGTAGCCTGAAGTCTTCATCTCTTTCTATCCCTTTATTCTCTCTTGGTTTTTGCAATGTATTTTAAAGCTGTGGTCCAAGATGTATTGCCAGTCAATGCTGAAGGAACATTAATTTTAACTTATAACAGAAAATTCAAAGACAACAAAACCCTTATTCTCTTTTTTCTTTGTCACTTTATTCTCTTCACTTTGTTAAGATTTTTTTCAAACTCTAGCTGATTTTTTTAACTCCCATTTTTTGTGCTCAGCTCTGATGAGATATACAATGTTAGGGAAGTAAGTAGTCAACCATATTGATATGTTTATGTAATGGGGTAATTTGTCATTATTTGTTTGTGAGTCAATGGGACATATCATGCGTTATTGCTTGTTCAATACTGGGAATGCAGAAAAGCACAGTGATGAATGACATAGAACTGACAGAGAGACACAGGACAAGATCAAGGACAAAAAGTTGATAAAATACTTCTGTACTCTGTCAGAGCAGTGTGTATTTTAGTCACAGAGGAGTGTGTATTTTAATTTAAAGTGCGTGAACAAGGCTCATAATCAAAGACATTGAGACACATCTCTGTTCTTTACCACTTGAGACTGTGCACTGTAAGAGCAAGGGTAGAAATCAGTTTGGATGATATCCAGACAGGAAAAGAAAAATAACCGAATGACGTTAGCTGTGCCCTCTGCTAATTCAACCAGCCCCAAATATTTTACAAATACTGTTTAGAAGGATTGTGTTTCAAGGAAAAGATTATTCAATTTTATGCAGTCTTGGATCCGTAGTTTTATAATGAAAAGGTAGAGAATAAAAAGAAAAGGTGGAGCTGTTTTGCTTCACACATTTTACCAAACACTGTATTTTTCATACAGGGTTATTACTTTTTTTCCAATTTTTAAGTTAAAAATATGTATGAGTATGGCAAACTAGTCTGCATTAAAATCAAACTAATGAAAGTCATTGCATGAAATGAATCTCAAACACTGATGCACATCTACTGATGACCTTTCACTTTTTTATGGGATTGGATAAAGATCTCTTGACAAACAGTAGTTGGTGTAGAGAAGAAATATGATTAAAAATGTGGTATAAAATCTATAAGTGGCAGTTCAGAGACAGATAAAATATGGAATAGCTGTCAAGCTAGATAGATTGAGTTAGTAAGAAATATAAGCTTTTGACTCAGTATTAATTAACATTTCTAAATACATTTTACTCTCCAGAGAACAGCATAGTGCAAACACTTACTGCATGTGCCTACCTGCTAAGGATAGGGTGGTTAATTAGATACTGCATCTGACTTCCAGGTGTGAGAAACTTCTTCAGCACAGTGGAGAAAACTGTGAATAAGTAAACCAAAATACTGTGTAAGGGATTCCATTAAAAGTGCCCATGGGATTCCTATTGCCTTAAAAAGTGTTATTCCCCCTCAGGACCACATGTCTGATGGAGCTATAGCTCCATGTGGTGCTCATGCACCATTTCACTTTGGATCCAAACCCTGTGCATGCACAAGGAAGGACCAGCATGGAGAGGAGCAGGGCTGGGATATGGCAGCTGGTTAATAAGTGCAGGTAGTGCTTTTGGAAGTCAGCAATAAATAAGGACTGTCCAACCAGAGAATCTGAAATTTCCTGCACCTGTTTGTGGGTCTGAGTTGCTCCTGTGGAGGAACATGCCCTGCTTTCTGCCAGCCTCCTGATAAGCTGACATTATGTAAGTCTTTGTTTATTATAGATTTGTTGAACACGTCTTTGTTTAGATATTAAGTTTAGCCCACTGTTAGTGATGTGCTGAATTTACTGTTATTTTTGCTCGGCTAATTATATCACTGATCTGTGTTACTGTGTTGTTATCCTTGGATAAATTGTGGATCCCAAAACCTACTGGATGGTGGTGTCCATCACCACCTATGGAAGCTAAGGAAGGCAGGGGTGTCTTAAGTCCCTACAATGCTGAATATATTATGGAATGTACTTCATGGTCCCAGCAAAAGGCACAGTTAAAACTGGATGAAAAGACCATAAGGAGCTGAGAGGAAATGCTCAAGCAACCAAAGATGGACATTGCTCAGGATCTCTGCCAGCAAACCAAATTACCTGGCTCTGTGGAGGTACATGAGAGAATTTGCCTTTCCCATTATAAATCAAAGCAGGGAAAGACAATAAACACAAAGGACTCTTTTATTTTAAAAGCTTCTTGTCTCTTAAATATTTTGTGGTCTATTAAATAAATGTAAAGAAACAAATAAAAAGGGGGGGAAAGAAAGAAAAAAAAAAGGAAGAATACTTTGTATCAAAGGAGCTGTCTGTGTGTCATATTTTCCTGAGTCAGCAAAAATACAGAATTTGAGACTCCTTCAATCATGTTCAAGTAATCTAAGGGAATATGGGTGGATTGAAACTAACATCAGATATAAATATGAGGGCATTTCATTTTGCCTCCAATGCTCAGTCGAGTTTTGACTCACAGAGGTCTGAGGCTTGAGGTTGTGTTCAGTCAGATTCATTGCCAGTGCCATTCTAATTAGGACAAAATTGCTGTTTCATATGGAGATTTCCTGGCTCCCATTTAACATCAAGAGCAAGGCATAATGTGTCACAAGTGTGGAGTAGTGCTTAAGAAATGGGACAGTACACTCTGTACTGCTGCAAACTCCAAGTCTGTGCTAGAAAAGGTTTGCCATGCCTGTGTCTGCACCTTTTCTCAGATGCAGGTACCAAAGCAATGTCTGCCACATCAGTGCCAATATGGCAAGGTTTCCCAGGCTGCAAATTTAGAAACAGATTCCACACTCTGGAGATGGTGATGGCGTTTTCACAATTACAGGTTACTGTAAGCATTTGGGTGCTTAGATGTACTTAGGCTAATATACATTTACTTGGGGAGCATTATAATTCTTTACTAGCATTTCCCAATCTGGTTTGTGCACGGTACAATTTGTATTCTTCCTCCCTCAATCCCTCACACTGCCTTCATTAATAAAGCTGTATCCAGTCACGTTAGTTGCACAGGTTGGTTGGAGGTGACTGCTGGAATCTTTTTAATCTAGTCTATACCTAGTCTTTCAGGATTTGTTGCTCATCTTTCTCCTGATTTTACTAAACTATAGTGTCAATACAAACATTATGGGATCTCTGAACATCAGCTCCAGGAACTGACTACAGCAGCCCAGCTGCTGGGTGCCAGCCCCTGGGGCCATGTGGGTACTCAGCACCAGCACTCTTTTTTCTATACAATGTATAGGCTTGATTTCATTTGTAATTCATGTAGGTCTTATTCAGTGTGCTGCAAATTCATCCTTTTATGATGTTTCTTTTTCTTATTTCCTCTACTTGTGAAGAATTATTTTTCCATAACCTCATCAGCACATCCTTGTACTCACTTTCACTCAAATGCCTGTCAGAAATGGCATTTCTTCTAACAGGAAAATTTCTTTCCATATTTTCTTTTGTCTCTCTGAGTCTTGAGTAAATATTACAGTGCACTTTTATTTGTAGCGATGTACTTTTATTTGTAGCAATGTTACCTAGAATCCAGGAGATGGCAGTAGTTGCCAATGATTCATTTTTTAGCATAAGCCTGTTTACAGAAGCTGAAAAATAAAGATATTTATCCTCAGAGTAAAGCCCAACTATATCTGCATGTATGTAAAATATTACAGCATATCAAATTATTAGTTTTATTTATAAGCTTTTAAGTTCTAAACCAGACTAGGAAATAGAACTCGTAAATACATATGTTGAATATTTTGCCCTAACACTGAATTTATTCTTTTTTTAATTCAGCTATTAGTATTACTCAACCAAGTTTCAGTGGCACAGATGTCTTTGGCTATACCTCATTCCTAGCTTATTCTCCAATCCCAAATATCACCTTCTACTATGAATTCCGCTTGAAATTTCAGTTGGCAAACCACCACTCTGCTTTACAAGATAACCTGATTTTTTTCACTGGACAGAAGGGCCAAGGTAAGTTTTATTTGTATCACTTATACAAGCTTTCAAACACTTACTAGACAAGTAGGATAAAAATATGCACAGGTTTTTCTTGATTTGTTTTTCAATATAATTTCATTAGTGGGAAAATAATCTCTTCAAAACTGTTGTTGTTTTGTAAAGACAGAATAATCAATCAGGTTGTATAAATGTGTCTTTTTATTAAGGAGAAGTATAATTGCTTCCAGTAGTTAAAGTCAACAGCTAATCTGAGGCAGTATATTTCTGAACACAATAAATGGAAACCAAAAGGTCAGGGTTCCCTTTTTTTCAGTTGTAAACATAGATTTCATTATTGATCATTTAACTCTGTGATATTTACATAAAGTAGGAGACCCTCAACTCTGAGATCTCTCCATTCAAGTCAACCCAAGCTACCCACGAGTAAGTGGAACTATAGTCTATGTAGCAAAGCATTCAACTTGGTCTGATTAACACAGCTGAAAAGCAGGTCATGTAGTTCTATTTAAAGTATTGTACTGAGAATTTCACAATACTTAAGGTATCTCTCCACAGCACCCCTCTGTGATAGGCTGCATGGCATCAGCGTGGCATGGGCTAAAATAGTAATACTACTTATGTTCTGTCCATCTCAGCATTGCTCCAAACAGAAGTCATAATACTAATAAAAGCTGAGGAAAATGTTATGCAATTTGATGCAGACATAAAGCAGTCATAGGTCATAGATACTTCATAAGAAGCAAGTAACTTATTTTTATCTTACTGGTTTCTGCAATTGAGGCATGACCTAAGTTTTGGGGTTGGAGCTGTCCTATGGGATTGTTGAAGCCTCGTGAGGTTGGGTGATGTGTCTTAGGTCTAAACCCAGTAGGAGAGTGATTTAGGTATGTTAATACAAGTCTCTGCTACTATAGTAGAAGTTTTACCATATCTGAAACATCACATGAGTTTTGCAGATATGGCCCTTGACCTACAGGAGCCCTACACTTATGCTTAACAGTATCAGAAAATTAATACTTCAGAAGGATAAAGGAGGGGAGAAATTACTACTTGCTGTTTTAAGATACTGAGCTCCCAAAATGCATTATTAAAAATCAATTTTGGGGAGACATTATGCAGTTACATATATATCTAACAAAATAATTGCAGTATTCACATCAGTGGGATACAGGGGTTCTCTCATTTGCTATGTTAATACATTTGATATTTTCCTAGGTCTTCTGTTCCATTAAATTTCTTTACTTAAATTCCTATACCCTCTGAGGCTTCTTCCCCTTTCTCACTATGGCAGACTCCCAGGAGTCAGACTGTTAGTCTATTGCAATGCAAACTAAAACTTGTTAGTGTAGAACAGCTCAGCAGTTTATCTATCTATGATATAATTAAGTCTGCTACTTTTCATTTGCAAAGATCCTGTCAAATTTAGCTAGTGCAACTCAGCCAATCAACTGCCCTTTAGTGTGCCATGAGACCCTGGTACTTAATTTATCAGGTTGATGACCGAAATTAGCCTAACACAAATTGGTATTAACCACTCTGAATGGATTTAAACTCAAAACTTAACTCTGCTTCTATCTGTGTGGAAATCAGAATGTGCTAAGTTTTTTCCCAAACTTCAGGAAAAGACATGGTCAGACCTGGTTGATCCTGCTAACTGAACTACATTCTCATTATTTTAATGACATCCAGGTAAAACTCTCCCCATGCCACATTTTATTCCTGTGACAGTCAGCATTCACTCGCAGACAGCTTTTCCTTTCACTTGCTGTTATAGTTCACTCCCAGGCAGCTTTTCCTTTCACTCACTAATTATTAATTTTTGTGGATGGACGAAATATTGTCTTTCTTTTTTCGGTAGCTGAGTAGAAATGGTGCACGGAGTTGAAATTACCTAAAACCTTTTCATCTATTCATTCAGAAAACAGCATTCAAAAGCCAGTGTCTGTCATTAAATTCTTATAGGAAGCTCTGCTGTAATATGAACACAAAGAAATTGTTAGAACATTCTTTTCAATGACCAGAATGAACCACAACATTCAGACATGTTTCTGCAGCCTTGGGAACTGAATTTCAAACACCTGTTTGAAACATTTCCAATTGTGGGAATTGTAACCAAACAAAAATTATACCAATTAATTCAGTGTCTTTATTCAGGATGGAGAATATGCAAATATGATATGTAGAACACTAATGGTAGGATATAATCTGATTCTTTTTCAGTTACAATAATCAAAAGAGAGCATCAAAAAAATAGCATAACTGTTAAAGATACATTGTGCTAAAATTTGTCTCAAAAAGGCCTGCCTGCAGGGTGTACTGTCAGAAGTCATTGTGGAATGTAGATCTTAGAGTCATATTTGACTGAGCTGAGCTTTTAAAAAAAGTCTTACTGGTGTCATTTTTACTAATAACAATTCTAGCATTCTGGGCTTATTATGCAGTTGTCAGGCAGAAACCTGGCATTTTATTACTTAGTATATCATTTGTGTGTGTGTGTGAACACTGCAATAGAGCAGCCAGGCATCTCTGCATCCCCGTGCTGAGCCATGGGTGGGCAGCAGCACACCTGCCAAGGGCCAGGCTCAACAAGCACAGAACAATGAGATGATGGTAAAATGCTGTTGGTAATTTGCTATTTTCTCCTTAGTTTAAATGGCTGGGGAAACTGAGCACCCCACATTGCAGCTAACAGAAAAAGCAATTTCTTACCAAGTGAATGTCACTTATTTCTCCAAGAAGCTGCTCTTCTTTTAACAATTTACTGAGTATTGAACAGTAACACTCTCAACAGGAGGAGCATGAGGGTTTTCACAGCCTGTGATCTTCCAGTAAGGAAGTATTTTTAATACTTAATTTGCATTTTCCCCCTTCTCCATTTCATCCCATTTCTTGTAGTTAGCATTCTCTTGCAGCACCCCACCTGATTCCCCCTCAGTGTTGTTTCTGCCTAAACCACAGACATCGATTTCATGGCTAGCCTCTTGTGAGTTACTATGAAATTCAGTCCCAATACACAGCTGAAGTTGAAGGCTGTCTCATTTATGCAGACTATTAATATTATCTTATTCTGCCCCAACCCTGACTGAGTTCAAGGCCAGGCTGGATAAGGCCTTGAGCAACCCGATCTAGTCAATGATATCCCTGCCTATGGCAATGGATGTTGGGACTAGATAATTTCCAAGGTCCCTTCCAAAACCTCAACAATCTATGATTCTATTATTATCTTCACTATCAAGTCAATTTTGTAGAATGCTGACACTGCTGCACTTCTTTAATATACTTTAATTCTGAAAAAGCATTTTTAAAAATCAGAAACCCTTTTAAACAGTGGTTTCTTTTCAATGTGCTTCCCCTAGTTTTGCAGGTCAGGTCACATAAGTACATTGTAGGCACTGCTGAAAATAGAAACTTTAGTAAAGGTTTTTTAAAAAGAATTGTTATTTTCAGTTTGGAAGTCCTTCATTGATAATGTGCCAGGGTAACTGAAAGCAATAGGATTTCATTCAGTTATGAACAAATCATTGTAATAAAAAATGAATAGTTGGTGTTCTAAACAACTGAATGTAGCTGCACACTTTCTACAGAGGTAGTGGATTCATATCCTTTGGAATAAGGATTTACTTTTCTTTTTCTATAGATTCCTATTGCATGAAAATAATAACTCTGCAGAAAAAAACAAACTTCTGTATAGAAAAAGCCTAGTATATCGCATGTTCATTTCCAAATATGAAATAAGGGGAATATGGCAATTTTGACTGTGAAGAAGCTGTGTGCAGAGCTTCTATGGGAGGACAAGATAAGTAGTGTTGTTTCCTGGGGAAAAGCCTGCTTCATCTTTTGCAAATGAAGAACATTTCCCATGCATTTGAGACAGGGGCATCAAAACACACAATTGAAATGAGGGCAACCATGTGACACGGGAAGAACAAATAGGAAGAGACCTTCCTTGAAACAAATACAAAACAAGATAGCCTTATCAAAACAAGAAAATATCAAATAAAGTATGGTGTATAGGCATGAAATTGAGCACTGAATTGCTTGAATTCACAGGAGAGTTGTAAAAAGAAATGGATAGCTTTGAATTTCAATTCAGGACATGCTAAGGCACAAGTGAGAACATTCTTCACTTTCATCATTGTTTCTTTTACCATGCCAAATAGGCGAGCAAAAGAAAGGTTGGGATTGATAAAAAGAACCAAGTTGATCAGGTTTTCTCTAAACAATGGTGATTCCTCTCTTGCCCACATGAGAAGAGAGATTGAATTCTCTTTAAAGATGCTACTGTAAAGATGTGTTTATTTGGATGACCAGGAATAGGTCCAGAAATTGAACTCTTACTCATGGGCTTTATATCAGAATTAAAATCCTTCAAATGAGATTTTACACTATAATTATTAAAAGCACAAACAACACTTATACCATGCAAGCCTAAATGTAAAGAAATTAAATTATTTACTGCAAACTGGGAAATTGATTAGTTCTAACCTGAAAGTTAAGAAGGCCTAAAGAACTAAAGCACTTGTCTGACCAAGGAAATTCTGTCAATGAACATCCTAGAGCTGCCTTAATCAGGGGCAGGTGCAATAAAGTCTCCAGGTGCTATTGAGTCAAAGGCAGCTGAAGGTGCTTGATAGTAGCTGCTAGAGCATCTTCAGATCCATGTCCCTGTTACTCCCCTTGCCTCAGAACAGCAAGTGCCCTCTGGTTTTGAGGCTCTTGAAGTATCTATATTGAAAGCTGAAAGCATCCTGGAATAGGATCAAGTCAGAACCTATTTTGACCTGCAACTTGAAATTTCAATTTTATTTTTTTTTTTTCAAAGAAAGTTGAGAATTTATTCATGTTCCAGGGGGAAGGAACAATGAGTGCGAAATCCACCTGGGCTGACAGGTTTTGTGGATGTCACTTAACTGTAGCATGAAAAAATCTTCTGTCAAGAAGTCTATAAATGTTTAAAGTCTTTGCAGTTTCTATTTTAAATCCACAAGAATACTGGAAATAATCTTACAAGTTAAACAGAGAATATTAGAAATATACAGGAAATTCATAAGCTACCTGGCTAAAATTTTGCTAAACTGATAATTTCTCAGGGGATTTGAAGTATATTTTACTCACTGGTGTTCACTAAATTCTGGAATAAGTAATTATCTTCTTTTTGTCTTTTCAGGTTTGAATGGAGATGATTTCTTGGAGTTAGGCCTCCGTAATGGGAGAGTGGTATATAGCTACAATCTAGGTTCTGGCACAGCAACAATCATTAGCAAACCACTCGATCTGACACTCAGTGTTCATGTCATCCATCTTGGCAGAAATCTCCAGAAAGGCTGGCTGAAGGTAAAAAGTAATTTCTTTAGAAGGATAGCTTTTAGATGAAAGTGTTCTCTGTGGTTTTCACATTTTATATAGTAAATTTAAATTTTTTTCGTGCTTCCCTATAAAGCTGGGAGGATTGTCTTCACTAGGACTTCCTAAATAAAGGCACATCCCTTTGTTGTAACAAATATTAATGTTTCATTGAAAGGTGGATGATCAGAAGAATAAAACTGTCACTTCTCCTGGGAGGCTGGTTGGACTCAATGTCTTCAGTCAGTTTTATTTAGGAGGCTATCGTGAGTATACTCCAGAACTCCTGCCAAAGGGACCCAGATTCAAGAATGGCTTTCAAGGTAAAGATTACACCATTTTCAATTCCTTTTGATATATGCATCATATTGTATATCTTTCTTTTCTAGGCAACTGAAACAATCTCTGTCTTATCAGGGAACAAACAAGAATCTCCTTGGCTGAATTTCCTGTGGCTTTGTCATTATTTCATCACGATAACTAAGAAACATGATGCAAAAAGAGGCTTTGCTAAATAATTTTAATAATTTCCATTTCTCCTAAAATTGAAGTCTGCCTTTGTAATGTTTGTATGTAATCACTTCCTATGTGTCCCTGTTGAACAGCATCACTTCAAAACTACTTCCTTTCTCTGTAGTAGTTTAGATTCTTCTCCCACTGTGACTGGCAGTGCTAGTTTGAGTAATAGCTTTCATGCTGAAAACTTTTTTCTAAAAGAAATCTGATTTTTTTTCCCTGTCATAATGATCTGGGTCTCACAACAGGGCTTAGATAATTTCTTTTGCAAATATTTATCTAACAGATAATTTTTACCTCAAAACTGATATTGAAACTTTATTAATCTGTTTGAAACTCCTACCAGATCAGCAATGAAGCAAAGGCCTTGTTCATAGCACTTTATTTTTGTTCTTTACTTCCAAAGAAACAAGGCTCTTGATATTTGCAAGGTAAAATTTCAATTCATTTAAGCACTAGAAAGTCTTTCAAATTAAAAGAAAATATTTTGCAATAGTAGAACAGAGTTTGAGTTCTCAGTTATGAAACTGCGAGTACATTATGAAAGGCAACCATAGCAATAAAACTCACTTTCACACACAAAACCACTGCATTTCCACTAAGATTGTGTACCCGTTTTGTTTCCAGCCATTGCCTCACTTTTTTTCTTACACTGAAATTTCCTCAAAATCAATTTCATATCCTATAGTCAAATTCTCACTCTCAATGTCGTATGAATTAACATCTCATCTGTCTCTGTCTTTTCAGGAAGTATGGATTGTATAGTTATACCTTTCATAGCCTCTTAGCAGCTTGCAAATTGGCATATAATAAAACATAATGTCTGTGCAAGTATTTTAATAGGGTCAATATCTGTGAAGTACTTTTGGCTTTTTTATAGAAATGCTAATGTTAGGGGTGACCAACAGGAATCTCTGATGCCTCACTTTAACCACAAACATTTTAAGTTTTCCAGGTTCCTCAAGTTCCAAATGTATTGTAATGACCAAATTTCTATGAATTCAGTATGAATAATCTTTAAAAAACCAAAAAGTTCATGTACTGTTAGTTATCATACTATTTATTGATTTTTCTTGCTCTTTATACAGAAGTAGTACCGCAAAATTTTGGCAAACATGTAGGCCATAAACAGTTTTCTCTGTCCCTATCATTTACAGCATTAAATCTATTATATTTGCTAATTCATTCCATGCTCCTGTTCCCAGCAGCAGCTTATCTCTGTTCTCCAGAGAGTACTGACTTTCAAGGAATCTACACTCCCCTATAATCACTTTCCTACAATTTTTTCTTATGTGGTCAGCATCTCATTTGTTCTTCTAGCTCAGAAATCTCCCCAGTTTCAGCTCTCAGGATCTTCAGGATAAGAAATAAACCTCCCTAGACTTTTTCCAGAGTGGGAACTGCAATACCACTAGCAGAGAAGAAAATTCTGGGCAATTTTACTTCAGCCAATCTGCAGCTGTAGGCATCGCACAGAAACTCTGAAAGTGACAGGCAAGATAAATTTATCTAGGACATAGTTGATTAAACCACTCAGGCTTTTGGAACCCTGCTGTTGGCTCCTTTTAAAGACATGATTTATAAAAACCATTTTGCTTCTAATAGCAGAGTGTACCTCTCCTTTTGTAAGAAATCACTACTGGATGAAGAAACACTGAGGCCAGCCTTACTGCTGCAGACTAAATGTCCCCAGTGTCAGTGTGCAATAATTTAGGATTTTTATTCTGTACAACTACAGTTTCAGACCATTTCCTCCCTGACCTACATGCCTTTAGCACTTGTTCAGGTAATTTCCATAGAGGAGGAGGAAACTGAAAACAAATGTTTTTAATAAATTGTCATTTAATGATCAAAAGTTGTGGAATTTTTAATTTAGGAAATGTGTGAATCAGCACCTAGAGATTCTTTTGAAAGGCTGAAGAATGTTTGATGGTACTGTAAGCAATTTGCAAAATTTCATTCAGTCCCTATGAGAAGCTGAAGAAACTGGTAAAGGTAGATTTCAGATGAAGCAGCCAAGCTCATGTGGACTTTGAGGCTCTTTGCACTTCATCTGAATGTGAGGTTCCTTGGGGGTTTACAGGAGCCTCTTGTAAATGGGATGGTTTATTTAAGTGTTCAGCTTTTTTTAATTTCCTACAACAGTGTAATTAAAGGACCTCGAGAGTTTTCTGAGCACACTGCAGATGCTCTGAAAAGTCAAATGTGAAGTTTAGGTAGCTGAAAGTCTTGTGGCCCAAAAGGACTCAGCCTGGTCGTTAGTGGACAGTCAGAAATGGGAGTATAAAATCAACTGACTCATGTTCAAAGGTCTGCACAACTCAGCACTATGACTCACCTACACAAAATGAGGCAGAGAATTATTTAGAAAAAGCTGGAAGTTACAGCTGAATTTCCAGCCCTTCCATCTCTGAAAGAGGCAGAGAGAAATCTGGTGTCAGGGACAAAAATGGGAGAGTTCTGATGTTTCATGCACTGTGCTACCATGACTGCAGGATGCAGTCTCCAGCCATTGATGAAATTGATGGAAGACCATGGCTTGCATCTAGAAATAAGTGAGGAGCAGAGAAAGAGGAGCAATTGATTGTTCCTGTGGTCCTGTTCCTAAGCAGGATGAAGCATGGCTATAGAAGTAAACTGTTGTTTGACAGCAAATACTATTAAAAGGAGGAGTAAATAGGCTAAAGAAACTCTTACCACAAAGCTGAACTGTTGAGGAACTTCTTTCATGCTGAAAGAGCTGCCTCTTCACATAAGTGATTTTGCAAAATAAATAAAATTTCAGGTACAGCAGTCGCTTTTTAAAAATAGAGTAAGCCCAGAACACAGCTGGATTCCAAATAGATACAAATATAGCCTTTCAGTCAAAGTTTAAGTTCATAATAAGTTAGAACACATTGCAAACCTGCCAGGGCAAAGACTACTTGTCTTTATGTTCCTGCACCACAGATGTCACAGAAGGCAAGTGAGTTCTGAAGTAGCTTTTAGTCATTGCTGTATGATGCATACAGGCCCTCTGGATGTTTGGGTCACAGCTTTGAGAAGCCCTGAGTAGTCACTGAGGGGGCCGTCTTTTAGACCAACAGCCACAAACATCAAAATAAAACAAGGGGAAAGAAAAGCATTTTGTATAGGTAGGATTTAAGAAATCTGTAAATTCGGTACTGCATTCAGATAGAAAATATTTTATCAATGTATCCCTTTCTGTCAGTTCTCTTTATGCATTTTTAGTACATCTTGAAAACGCCTGCTTTGTGTACTTTTTAGTCAAATTAGCACCAAGTGCTTACAAGCAGATAAGGGATCCTAGCAAGAACTTATGGAAAAAAAATCTTAGTCTGATAAGGATGTATCAGAAAAAATAAAAAAAAAGTAAAGCTGAGTAATGAAGTCATACATTTTCTAATCCTTCAAGTTTACTTATCCATTGTTGGTGTCTCTAGCGGTTTGTGAGCTCTGCTTGACTGGGGTGAAAGCTATAAAATAAATTAATGGTAAGAAAGGTCAATAATAGAAAGGCCTAGGTGTGGTCCAAGGAGTCAGAATTCAAAGATTGCAAACAAAAAGGTAGTCTACCATCTGTGAGTGTACAGTCTTGGTGTCTGATTTCAGTTTACTTGCATAAAAATCTGATGTTCAGAATCATGCCAAGTTTCACTCACAAAGCTGGGAACTTCAAGTCCCTCTTGCAAACTTGGCTGTGTCAGAAAACCTCTCCATTATTCAGAATAGTTGGCAGTCTCTCATTAGAAGGGGCCCAGAACTGGCAGAGCAAAGGCAATTCAGGTCAGAAAGAAGGCACATTTATCAGCTGATCCCGCTGCAGAAGGTTGTATAGTGCTTTCTACAACAGGCTCAAATTGCTGCTCTGACTCATAAAATAAAAGATTCAGTTAAACTTAGAAAGCTGGGCCAAAACACTCTTGTACCTATTACATGCTTTGTTTACCAGTGCCCAAGAACTGTTCCTAACCCAGCTGGCACAGTTAAACTGTGGTTGGTACTCTTAAACTAGTCATCAACACAAATGCCAGTTTATTTTCCATGATGACCTTAATGTCCTTGGGGACTCACTGTGCTTTCCATTGTTTACGCAGAGCTCTGGGCTGCTTTTTCTTAGCACTCCAGCAAGACCCAAAAGAACAGAACATGCTTTATCTGCTGCTGATAAAGAGATGAAACATTAGTTAGGATTTACCAAGCATCAGGTGGCCTAAAAAAACAACCCTGTAAAAAGCAAAGAAACAATAATACAAAGACTGCAAATAATCATCAAACTAGGTTATTTTTAAATTACTTATTATGAATTTCTGAATTAACAGTTATGTGTCAACATAGACAGAGCTACAAAATGTGTGAAATATGGTAATAGCCTAAGAAAGCTACTTCCAATAACACCAGGTAACTGTGGTTAAAATAGTTAACTTGCTATAGATATTACTTATATTTTGCTCAAAAAATTATGTGACTATAATAAAAATCACATTGTACATTTATTGGGTCTTTCAGATGCAAGTTTTCTTCTGAAGTGATTTCAGTGAACCATGCAAAAACTCCTATTAAGTGATGCTTTCAAAATCAGTGTAATGATTACTTGCAGTCTCCATATCATATCCTTTCCCTGCTTCTAATGTTAAGCAGAGAGCCTCTGGTGTGCACTGCAGAATACTAACTCTTCTTGTGATTTCAGGCACTGTGGGAATTCACTATGTCTTAGCTAAATTTTATAAATCAGGCTTAGAAAGGTCTGAGCATTTCCAAATACATTTATGTACTAACCACTGAAGTGGTTTAAAACCTGATTTTTAGTTTGAAATTTTATATATATATTTATGTTTAGATCTGGATGACATTTCAAAAGTATTTAAGGCTACCTTCAAATGTGGCTATACTTCACTTGGATGCTGGGGTTTATTTTGAAAAGTCACTTAGGATTTGATCCAAAAAGATATATACTATATGGAATCATCAGTTTTGCAGTATAGCACATGGATCCATAAAAATGATTCAGAAATACTGATGACTTCAGCTAGTCCCACAAAACTGACCATCCTGTGACACCACTAGGAAGAGAAAAGACTCTCCAAAGGGACAGTACCCAGAAAGCCCCTGCTCAGGCTAAGCAGGAGCTGCTGGGAAGTAGCAAGTAGGGAACACCTCCACCTCCCTCTGAAGCTTTAGCTCCTCTTTTCACTTGGGATATCAATGCATTATGAAAATAAAAGAAAATCAGAGCATAGACCCAGGCACTGGCACTCAATCATCTTTACAAATAAATTATTATAATATTCCCTCGCAAATAATTCAGTTGGGACAATTATTGTTTTCCTAAACAATTCTTTGTTGTGTTTAGAGACTTAGAATAATCTTTGGATCATTTCCCAATGGAAGTCTGCATGTAGCTGTACTGTTCTGGAAAGTAATTACAGTTTGATAATAAAATTGTGACCATGCCAGGTCACTTGGCCACAGGACCAAGTAACATTCCCAGAAGTGTTTACCTTACTAGTATATGTTAATTTTTAAAATTATTTTCTGAGATTAAGGTCCTGAAGGAGCAGCCTACCTTAAAATCTCATGTGTGACGTGATCTGCATGTACCAGGGACTGAAGCATTCATTTGAGAAGGGAAGAATTTGAGTCATTACCTGAAGGGGTCTTTTTCAGCCTATGGAAATTCAGGTCCACATTCCTTGCTTGCGTTATGTTATTTGGTGCCATATGGATTCTGTTATATTTTACATATAATAGATTTCTTGCTGATTTCTTGCTGTCTGTTCTTCTCTTTTTTTTCCTGGGGTTTTGGGATTTTGGTTGATTGGTTGGCTGGTTGGTTGGTTGGTTGGTTTTTTGGTGTTTTACATTTTTTGGGGATTTGTGACTGTTTTTATCTGATATAGACGCATTACTGTAAGAGCATGAGTGTGAACACAAAATTGCACCTAGTCGCTGACTTTATATTCTGTCTAATCCTTAAGAAATTACCTAATTTGTTTTACCCACCATTAAATGAAGAACAGAAAGTAGCTGGCCTACCTTTATCTCCTGGAGATGGTATGGTTGCCCATTCACTGAAGACATTCTGGTGGAACCCATTCACTGAGGATGGATGCCGTTCTGTTGTTCAAGTTGTTTTCTTTTGCTATCTGTCTTAAACTTAATTTCTTTCTTTCTTTCTTTCTACTTTTGAGGTTGCATTTTTGATGTTCAAGTTCGCACCAGCCTCAATGAAAGGTTTAAATCACCAGGAACTCCAGAAGGACACCCCAATTCTGGTCGCAGTGTTGGACAATGTAAAGATTCCCCATGCAGTTTAATAAAATGCAGAAATGGTGGCAAGTGCATAGAAACTGGCTCTACTGTTTAGTAAGTATATATTTATATATATTTTTAGACACAGCATTGGCTGTCTCTAGACTAATTTAATTTAGTGTGTTCATAACAGAATAAGGCTATAAGAAAGGAAGAAAGGAAGAAAAAAAGGAAAAGAAAGAAAGAGAAAAAGCAAGCTGATGAAAGTTCATTCAGTTAGACAAACACACTAAAATATTAAAATATTAAAATTACTTTAGGACCATTTCTGGGGAATTTTTTTAAGAAATTCCATGGGCTGGTTCTGTTCCACTGAAGTCACTGGCATCCAGACTTACTAGGAAATGCATGGGAAGAATTAGATGTGTGACCTTTTTTTAAAACTAAGTGAGCAGCTGGGATAGCAGTGGAGTAGTGAAGAGGAGAGCTTGACTGTGTTAACGTCCAAATGTGGCTGATGGGGCAAAAATAGGTGACTTCTGTTTCCTGGGAATTATTATTTTCCATTAAAAAAACCCTTGTGGAACAAACCACTGACTGCCCAACATCAGAAAGTTCTGAGCCAGTTTAAATCCATAGGAGCTCCAAACATTGTTTGAAGTATGTCAATTCATCTCTAAGCTGCTCAACTGGCTGATCATGGGATGAGAGGGGGTGGCCATGAGAGGTTGCCCAAAAGATGATTCTCTGGTCTTTCATGCCTTGTCTCTCAGTGTAGAAGGAACTGAGTGCCCAGGCTGTATGCACAGAAGGAGGAAGTACATTTGCAGTTCCAAATTGCTGTTGAGTGTCAACACTTCCATTGTAATAAGTTTTGTTTTCAAACACTTTGTAACGCAGCTGTAAAACCTTTGCTGATGAGCATTTTTTATTTTAAAAATATCTGCCAAGGTTAATTATACTTGCTTCCCCTTATGTGCTTTCACGTGTTCATTTATTTCCACATATTTGCATAAATTTCTTAAAAAGAGAAAAGTGCTGATTTAAAACTTGCTAAGATACTGACTGAAAACATTGCAGACAACAAAACATTAGAATGCAAAAACAGGCTTCACACTGTGGAGCTTCTCTATGATGCTTCTTAAAACAACAAAAACCTGTCCTTCTGTGTGCTACAAAGAAAAACATTTGCATATCTGTCAAGCTGAAAACAATCTACTAACTCTGTATTGGAGAGAGAATTATACGGAAATTGGTTTTGCTGCCTGTGACACGAAGAAAAATGGTACCAAAAATTACTTCTAAAGCTAGTAAGCTGCACTGAAATTTGGAAAATTGACCCCAAGATTAGCACACAGATTGTCCCCCATTCCCCTTATGAGTGTTTATATTCTCTTAAATACAGAAATGAAGGAAATGCTTCAAAAAACATAATTTGGGGTTGCTTTCTGATTGTTGCACTGCTGTATGTCACAACTGTTGCACTTTTCAGGATCCTCCCAGTGCTGTTAAATCCTTGACAGTTGATATTTCTGAGGAACAAGAAAGGATAATGGCCTTTTTCCCCCTTATGAGCATATTAGAGATGATACAAAACCAAAACTGCAAGACAAAAAATCATAAATGTGGGCTGAAGGATCCCACTCCTATCCAGCCACCTAAATCCTTGCTTCAGCAATTTATTCAGCTGTGCTAAGTCACCTTCATGTCTGTAGGTGAACCACCACCAGCAGCATCTAGAGCACATTTGGAAAGCAGGTGGCAGCGTAGAATGGCAGCTGGTGACAGGAAAACATTGTGAGCTTGGTATTGTAGGCAAAGTTATTTTTCATCATGACAATTTGTATTGCATATTAGTTTAGGGACTATTGTAAAATTTGTGGGGCATTGGGGAAAGAAAGCGGGGGGTGTAATTTGTTTTTTCTGGGGTTGGTTTGTTTATTTGCATTTAATTTATAGTGACCTACTACTGAATTCTGTTGTTGTCCCCACATTTCAGGACAGCTAGGTCTGCACACACTATGTATATGTGCATGCATGTACCAGTAATGGTCACTTTTTCCTCTCACAAAAAAAAAGAAACATTACCAAAGAGGCATGGATGTAGCTTACATGCAATTTCTGTCAAAGTACAGTAGCTGTCAAAACTATTTCAATATATTTTCTCAGAGAGAACTTCTTTCTATTTTCAAATCATCTGTGCTCTTTTGAAGAGCAGAGTCCTTGAGGGAACTGGATTTGTCTTCAAATATTTTCTCTGCTGAAATGAGATCTCTCCAGAGGTTTTGGTTGCTGTTTTGAGCTATTTTTATGTCTTGCTTTCACCACCCTGCCAGAAAGTGTGCAGCACTGTTAAGCTGTAGATTCAGTTGCTATAGGGATAATGCTTTGATTTAAATAGAAACAGAAATATGCTGCATGAATCTTTACATTCTGGCCAGCAAGAGAGCCCAACTGCTGTGTTTTAACAAAACAAAGGGGAATTACTTGAATAATAAAATTAAGAACATAATTTTCAAGGGACAATAATATCCCTTATTATTTTATTTTATTTACAAAATCACAGAAAATAGAAAATTACATGTAACAAGATTGTCTGTGAGGTATTATGGCTACCTTCTTGAAGTAAGAAAAAAGTGTATCTTGTGTGCTGTTTGAACAGAGCAGCAGACAAAATGGGGAGGATCCAGTCTGCTAAATGTGAGCATGTACTGTCACTTTAGACAACCCTGGGTAGATGTTTGGCCATCGACTGCTGCTTCAGGAGAGTTTGGGACTTGAATAAGTTTTCTCTCATATTTTCAAGCCTCATGTGGATTTCTCAGTACTCTGTAGCTTTCAAAGAGCAACAGCCACTCAAGTTTCAGAAATTAAGTCATATGGCAGAGGTGTGCCCTATAAAAGGAGCTTCTGTAGTCTCATTAGGCCAGATTCAACTAAAGTATATTTGCAGTGCAAGGACAGAATCAATCTGTAACACAAGGACATACTTTCACACTCTGTAAGGGAAAAGGCATTTAGGTGTTTAATTGCTGTGGTTTAAAACAATACAAGTTTCTGTTTTGGGGGGTGAATTTGCTATCTAAAAATTTTCATCCAATTTGCCTTATTTAATAGGACAATTTTGCAGCATTCCATGGATCTGTTTGTTTAAATACAGTTGATTCTCTTCCAATCTTGTTTTATTCAGGCTCCATTTTTACCTTCTAGCCTGAAGATAGACTAATTTTTGTTAATGCTCTAGTTTTCCATTCCTTGAATTTAAAACCACTTTTATTTAGAGATCTCCTCCCTTGCTCAGCATCTTTCAGTTCCACTACAAGCAAATTCAAGAATTATATCCAGAAATCTCCAGTAGATTGGGCAGCCTGATGGGCCAATACATGCCAATATGAATATGAGATGTCCTGCACTATCTGAGATACTTATATGATGTTGAGAAATGTTTCAGTTTCTCCTGGAGAAGTGTTTGGAGGTCAGACAAGATACCCTAGGGACTTTCAGATGTCACTAAGTATCTGCCTAATCTCAGTTGGTCTAACTAATTAGATAAATTGATTAAGCATCTGATCTCCATTGAGTATATTCTCATCTTACATATAGAATCCTAAGTTCAGGTGTCAGAATGTGCAGATCTGAACACCTCCTTTTCTGCTATAAGATTACTTGTTTGATTTGACACCACATTTGCATAACTATGGGAATTCCATATTTGCTAGCATTGAGAATGACATTTCAAATAATATATTTTCTATATTTAATGGAAGAATGTTTTTTGTTTAATTTAGGATCTAAGTAATCTTTCCAGTTCTTCACAAATCTTTTAGAATCTTTAGTTATTTCCCTATAAAGTTCAAGAAATGCTTCTAGTTTGATCAGGATTTTGTGTAGTAACATACAGACACATTTCTTACATATTTTATGTGTAAGATTACTTTTCATTGATTTTTTTTAATATTTCCTGAATTTTGATTTAAAAATTTGGGGTTTGGTTTATAATCAACAGTGACATACACTTGTTGTCCTTGCTTATGCAGAAAATGTGTTATTTATTTGAGAGCTAATTTTGGCTCTGGTAAGGGATGTCGAACCTGCAAAATCATTCTATGAATACTGCATGACACTCTTAAGCATTTGACAAGAAGCAAACAGGAAAAAGCTATTAAATTAAACCATCCTTGAGCTTCCTAAATACAAATATTTCAGAACTTGAAGTGGTATTTGAATTTCCAAAATTTAAAGTGAATTTTTTTTCTTCCTGAACTGGTTGACTTTGCCCTGTACTTACTCTGAAGTGCATCCTATCAATATTCCTTTGCAAAACCAGGTGATTCAAGATTATACAGTTTGTTTTCAGACTCACTATCAAAGTCGTATTTGTAAACCTTTCTATCCTTTCCCACCTAAAAATATGCTTTAGGGACAAAAAAAAGAGACATTTTGGCAGTTACTCTTGAGATACTGGAATCTCAAGTATAGAAGAATTCATGTAATCCATGTTCTTCAAAAAGCCTGAAAAAAGGAAAGTATCTTGCAGTGACATTGTCTCCTAAGACACATAAATTAGGGTGTCTCCAGGTGAGCTCAATGTGTAGGATCCTATTAGAGCCAATGGTATGTTAAATAGGCTTCATTTGTTGATAGACCATTGCCACTGTAGGCCAGCTAATATGTTCAGCTCTGTGCAAGTAATTTTCAATTCCTTTAAAAACCTGACTTCTGTTAGGTCATAAAAGACAAGAATTAAAAGAAATTTAAATGGACATACACAGACAAGACAGGGAAAGGGAAAGAGCCCTCATGGATGATGCCCCAGAGCAGCAGTGTCAGCTCCAGCAGCCTCCCTCACGGCACAAGGAAGGGGCACTGCTGTTTGCACTCAGGGAGTTCAATCACTTCCCCTTCTCAGTAGCTTTCATGCATCAAAGCATAACATTTATAGCTGAGACAGAAAGCATTCTGACACTGCCTTTGATGAATTGAGGTGGTGCTGTTTTTCAAGGTCCTGTCCTCTTTTCCCCTTCATTCCACATAGGTGTTTATCACTCTGAAGAGTCTGTTGGCTGTGCTTTGTTTACATGTTGTCTGATCTGAAGGTTTGGTGAAACAGCAGTTTCACAGGCTCCTCATTATGTTTTACACAGAAACAGTGGGATGATTAATGGAGGATACGTATCTCAGTCAGTGCAAAGAAAAATTCAATAGTTTGCACAAAACAAAAAACCAAACAAACATGGACCAATCAAAACCCAATCAAAATATGTGAGTTTTCATTCTTAGCCTTGAGAGAGAAAACTTCCAGGGGGAAATCCATAAGTGTTTTTATTCAGGTGAATAATTTTTAATCATAAAATGATACAAAATGCTAGAATACAGATCTAATATATTTATATATCTAATATATTTAATTTTAACTCTTTAGTAAGGAGGGCATTTTAAACTTCAATGCCAAGTATATTCTGTATTTAACAATTTCTATATAATTCATGCTAATTTTAAATGTATAGGTTAGTGTGACTTTTTTGGATTTGTTCCCCAGCCTGGATGAAAAAAAGGCATAAAGAGCAGCAGACATTAACAAGTCCAATGATTCAGTTGGTTTAGAAAATTTACTTATGGTATAGATTTACTATCATAAATATATGAAACCCAGATTGCCACCTGTTTCATGGCCACTACCCTGTTTTCTGTCAAGTGTTTCAACAAACCTACATCTGATATGCCAGTTATAAGAATTTAGAAAATTAGCAACGACTAAGTGAAAGGCAGTTGCTGAAAGACTCCTGTTAGTAGATAAGATTTGTAACTGTTAGCAATTCCCTAATGCTGGTTTTATTTTTGTGACTGTTTTTTGCTGCTTACCTTTCCCTTTTAATGCCCACTATAACTCCTCCTGGTTTATGAACCCAAGGCCATTTGGAGATATTTGTAGACCAAAACACACATACAAAAGCTACAAGCCTCTTTTTTATTGTTTTTTACAGATGCTAATATTGTAATGTTAATATTCAAATTAAAATGTTTCCTATTAAGTACATTTTTCTTTCATAATAAAATGAAGATACCAAAAAGTTAAACAAGGAACTTGGTTACTACCCTTTTCTGTTAACCATTTTGGATCTGGTTATTAAATAGAGGTATCCAAACTTGAAAGTCTTGACTAGACTGCTACTGACATGTTGATTTCTTTTGATAATACTGTTGCATTCTTTCCTTTCACTTACCCTCCACAGCTGTGACTGCCTCACTGGATGGAAAGGTGCATTTTGCACAGAAACTGTGTCAGTGTGTGAACCTGAGCACGATCCTCCACATCTGTGTCAGCAAGGCAGTACCTGTGTGCCACTGCCTAATGGCTACACCTGTCACTGTCCTCTCGGAACAACTGGTACCTACTGTGAACAAGGTATGGCAAAGGCACAGAACATTGTACACGTGGTTATGAGAGGTAAAACCACAGCATTTTGCAATGTATCAATTAAATGTGACATAGAGACACAAAGTACAAAATCGATTTAAGAAAGCGATACTCCTTTCTGTTAGAAAAAGCAATTTAAAGCAATGAAGTGTTAGATATTGTTTCCTTACTCTGCTTATTTTTAATGCCATTTTTTCAAATCATTCAACCAAATTCACAAGCATGATTTGTTAGATACCAAGGGGACAGGAAGCATTGCAGAACAACACTTAGCTCAATTCCCAAGCTCACCATAACGAAGTATGATGGGAAATACACTTGAGATCTCTGTAGTGGTACAGAAGAGGGAAGCATCTGGGATCTTATCCAATTTCTGCTGATCCTAATGGAGAGGTTCCTGTTGACTTCACAGGCTATTGGGTAGGGATGCACTGATAATGATGACAAAAGATGCAAACATCACTGTAAAAATCTGCAAGTGAGTATTCTCCTTGGCGTTCTTTCAGCATGTCACACTCAAAATATATCCTCAGTTTGCAGGTTTTGCATTTCTTACCCTCATGTAAGGAATCCTTTATCTGCTTTCTTCTCTGAGAGATTGCATAAATGAATATTCAACCATGTGGATACACAGGTGCTACAATCTCAGGGACTTTTCCTGCAAGTGCCCAAAATGTCTCTGTGTGAAAGGAAGTGTTGTACAGTCCACACCCTCTATTTTACAGCTCTTAGATTCATGTTAATTTTGTACAAGCTTATTTTTTCCTGTTGAGAAGCTTGCTGTGCAACTTTTAGGGAACTTCAGTTACTGTTAAATAACTGCCTTTCCAAACTGACTGTCAAGGTCCAGCCTCTCTCGTTGTGTAAGTTTGAAGCACAAAACTGACAAGTTGAACTGCATTTGACCTGATTTGCAGTCCTCACCCTACAGATGGATAGTTTTTAAATCCCATTACAGGTGGAATTGGTAGGCTCAAATAAAAGAGAATATAGCTTCTGGAAAGTTACTGTTGAATTCCTTATTCCAGGTAAGAATGTGATTGCTTTATTGCCTCTGCTGCAACAGCTGTTCAAGGCTCTTTATATGAACTTTTCAATTTTGAATTCTCATTTCAAGTGAGGTTTTCAAAATTAATGCCATCTGGATTCAGGATACTGATCATCAGGACATGTGCTATACACAAAGCAGGTAATTAATCAGGTAAACACTCCTGTGTTCTGGTTTCAGAATACATTTGGGTCTTCTTGTGATGGTGACATTATCAGTACAAAACTTATACTGGAGCAAGAGAAAATTGTATTTCTTACAGATTGTCTTCCTTTTAGTAATTCTTCACCTGGTAAACACATTAGAGAGTTGCTCTCTGTTTTATTTTAAAGCTTTCCTTTTATGAATAGGTACTATGGATCCTGACCAAACTCTGTGCCCTGTATTTCACCTTACTCTGTGACAGAATAATGAATTATCATGCGATTTTTCAAAGAGCAGTTTGCACTTTTAGTGGATGGCAAATTGCTAAAAAACAGCTGCTTATCAAGATTGAATATCTCATCTCTGGATTAATGGTGGTTATTGGAGCCAAAAGAAAAAGAGACAGAGAGCAATGAACAGCCCAAAGGACTGGGAGAAAACAAGGGTAATTAAAGGATGAAGACTAATGAATGTACAAGAAAGAAGGAAAAAAGTGTGAGAAGAAGACAGAAGAGATTTATGAGGCAAAAAAAGTGCAGAGTAAAATAACAAAGGGTAAGAAGAAATAGGGTTTTACCAGATAATAACCACTGGCAAAGACAGTACGACAGTATGCATTGCACAGGAACAGGTCAAGTGAAGTGAGCAAATGGGGCAATAGGGGTAGAACCACAATAATAAACAAGAGTATTCTGAACACAATTATTAAGGGTACTCAGGCATAAACCGGCAATAAACAAGCATTAACTTGTTTGGCAAACACTAAAAATGTTTGAGGTTCTTTATTAACTATATACATGAGAGATGAAAGATGAAAGCACATGAGCAGATGAGCATGATGCTGTTCTTAACTGTGAGGTGTCCTGCTTAGAGCATCTACTGAAGCCACCAAGGATGCCATGACTGTCAGCACAGAGATAGGGTACATTAGGGTTGAGCCTTAGATGTCAGAGCTCCACTAGCAAGTGTTCAGTAGTTGGAAAACTAAGTTAGAACAAGACTAAACACAGGGAGAGAAAGATCAAAGAGCATAGTTTTCAGACTCACAGTGCTTACTCGATTATTTCAAAATGACCATTGCCAATATGTAAATACTGAGCAATATTCTCAGGAGGTTGCAGCAAGATATGTCTTTTTTCTTGTGTTTTAGAGGAAATAGAAGAAATCAACCCACTTGACAAAGAGAGGGTAACAGTTTCAACTGCTCTGCATTTCCTATAGGTGGTGCACAACCAATTCATATCCAGGAAGTAGTGTAGTGACATTTTGTAGTCTGAAGTGCTGAGAGCAGATATTTCATTGTATATTTCAACCTGACAAAGCAAGTACCAGGGCCTACTTTTCTCAGAGAAAGATCAAGAGGTTCAGCAGGAAGACAGCACCCTGGTGACTGACCGATAGGAAGGTGCCTATGAAATTTAAGACCAGTTTTGAAAAGGCAAGCATCCATAAAGAGCACTAAGAAAAGAGGAAAGTGTTATAAATTAGACCAGAATGGGCCCAAGGAACAAAGCCTTTTCATGTAAGGGAGAGTAATACACTTGCTCAAGAACAACTTAAAACTTCACTTCTTGGGTGTACTGTGTTGTCTAAACCCATAAACACTCGTAAGATACTTCTTCAAGAGTGTTAGATTTTGAAAGATAAGACTGATGTAAACCAACAAAAATATTATTAATTTATACTTCCAGAAACAAAAGTGATTGTAAAGAAGGAAGGAAATGGAGTATTTATAGAGGAGTCTTTATTACTTGTGTTAACATTGCCATTTGGACTCAAACCACTTCCAAGACTGTTTGTGACACATGAAGCAGGAAATAATGCTGTTCCACTGGTTTGAAAAGGTCACAGCTGTGACAGTAACATAGCAAAGCCAACCCAGCTCCTGAAGTGCATAAATGGCAACCAAACATTGCCATGATCTGGCCCAGCATTAATTCTTAGTTAGCACTCCCATAACCACAAGGACTGGTAATACGGGGGAGTAGTTCATCTAGGGTATTTTTAAAAGTAGTTACATTTTCCATGACAACAAAACATGATATCAATAAAATCTTTTGTTCATTTGACTTAAAGTTTGCAATTGAAGCACCAGACAAGTCTAACTTGTCTTCTGATTAAGAAGTGAAGCTTCAGCCAGCAGCAGCATATAATTTAGTTTTTTCCATAACACACAATATTCAAAACCAACACGAGTTTATGGTAATTTGTCTGGGGAGTCTCCTGCATGGCTTTGCACGCCAAATTCCAGCTTATTCCATTTGTGCCAATGAATACCTTTTAATTAGATCTCTCAAAGGGTTTCTGAAGAGGGAGAAGTCTCTAAGGACCTGTTTTTTTTTCAGTTCCCCTGCAAGTATATAGTAGACCTTTTGGTTTCACTGTGATTATTACTGTGAGAAACAGTGGCCAAAATGTCAAGGATGATTCTTCCTAAGAAAGAAGGAGCAGTGTAAAACCCTTTTGCTGCAGGTAGTTTGATTATCCAGGACATAGTTACATATGTGAATACAATATCTTTATCATAAATAGTAATTTTTAAGACATGTGAACATTAAAATTTCAGACATTATCCCTAATTACAGTCTGTAATTATATTCTAATCTCAACTAAATTCTATTTTAGCAACTTATTCCTCTCAAAAGAACTGTGTGCCAGTGTACAGTAATCCTGTCTCCAGCAGTGGCCAATAATGGAGGTTTAGAGAAAAAATTAACATGGCAACTATATACAACATCTCCCTGAAGCACTATTTTAGCATCTAAACATTTATGGCTTACCTTTTTTTTTTCTTGCCATTTATCTCAATGGATTAAATCAAGTTTCTTATCTTGTCATAAACAATATCACCAAAGGCAATGAAAAACTTAAACAAAAGTAAATTTTAAGTCAATAAATTTCCTCTGACATTCCATTACACATTGAGATACATTTACACATAGAATAGAGTTTCTATAAGTACTACTCATATTTATTTCCCAGGTAATTTTGTAGACTAATGAAGAAGGCCTACATTTCCAGATTTGTTAATTGTGAGGTAACAGAGTCTGATAATGTTCTTATTTGAGGGGACAGCAATGTAATATTTGAAACATTCTATAGATGGCACTATTGAAGAACACTTGCCAGTGGTGAAAATAAACAGGGTTTCATCACAGTATTTTTATGAATTTTAAATTATTCAGCAGTTTTCTGTAGCAGGAATAGCTTGTGCCACATACATTCATAAAATCTATTACAGTAATTTTTCTTGACTTCAAGGCATGATAACAGAATGCTACTGCCTTTTTCACAAAGAAACAAGTTAATAAATATATTTCTTCAGCTGTATATTAGTCTCTGAATTCCATAGCTACAAATACTGCCTGTCAATGTACAACTCTTGAACTGAAATAAAATGTAAAGAGTTTTCATTGTTCCGTCCTTGGTTTAATGAGATATTTGTCAAGTAATAAAGAGATTTCCTTGATGAACAAAGGGCGAGCAACTTTCTTGGGCCATGTTTATTCAGCTCAAGTTAATTTTCTACATATTATTTTGATGTCAAATTCCATTACTCTGATATAAAAGTACAGCAAATTTTTGAAAATACCTGATAAACTGACAGAAAAAAAAAACCCTTTGACTTTTGAAATAATTTTTACTATAAATATTTTTTACTTTCTACATGGTGCAGAATGTTACTTGACATATTTTGACTACTATTGTAAGATAAATTAATTCACAGTATGCTTTATCTCAACTTTTACATGACAAGACACCTTATATACACAGTCAAGCACACCATACATGTACACATATGTTGGGTTTACCTGACAATGCAGTTAGGCTTGCACAGTCTATTTCATAGTTATCGTTTGGAAACTTTTGTTTCTATGTTTAGCCATAAGGACAATTTGTTATTAACTTGAGTCACAGTGACTATTGTCACTATTGTCTTTTAGTAATTTAAGCAACACCAATCCCATCAAGCTTTGTTTCCATTTATACTTTTTGAAAACTTTTGGCAACATGAGAAAATCTTTTAATAGTAGCCACAGCATTCGTGCCCTATAAGGCTAAAATGTGTTGTCTAAATTTTACCTGAAAAGCAATCTAAGCTTTCAGGCTTATCATTAACTGTCCAATAAACTTAATGTTCCTGGCAGCCACAAGGGAACATGCATTTGTAATATTTATCTGTATAATTTAAAACACCAAGTAGAGAAAAATGAGTTACCTGCTCAAATACATCATATGTAAACCCAAGTGGAAGTCGTGAACGATAAAATGAAGGAGATGATAATACCCTGCACACCAAGTCAGCCATGTCATCATGGGACATGATGTCCCAATAAAAATTCAGTCGTCTACTTACCATTCCCTCCAGTCACCCAACTGAGTAAGAACAAGATCCAGCCAGCTAACTAGCACGTAGCAGGATGACTCTGCAATTACTTAGACTTCCGCTATGAGCATGAATGATAGGCTGGAAATGTGCTTGCCACCTTACTTTGTGAAGGTATTCAGAGGTAGGTAGGTAGGTAAGTAGGTAGGTAGGTAGTTAATGGTGGGAACTGATTTAAAGGCAAAGCCCCTAGAATTGTCTAAATGTGAGTTCAATATGTAAGTTCCTATTATGCATTTAAAACTTTGAAAACGTTTCTCAGGCCATAGGGGTGGGGCTGGTGTCTGGTCTCAAAGACAGCTTTGCCGAGGAGCCGCAGCAGGAGTTTCCTCCTGCATGGCTTCAGGAGCAGCTTTAAATACCCCATGATCCCGTGCTGAACTACACTGTAGCAGCATCAAGACCCACTTGATCTGGGCCCTGACTCACAGACTGATTTGCAGGCTTGACCTTAACACCTGCCTCATCACTGTGGAAATGATGTTTCACTTGCCCTAACATGGCTATCAGGCATGGGAAGGCTTGATCAGGCTTTACCGAATGAAAAAAATGAGCCAGTCATGACTTTTTATCTGCCTCTTATTATATCCTCACTCTTTTGAGCAGTGACTCACATTTCCTTTCCCCTTCTTCTTGGAAGCTGGAACAGATTGCCCAGAGAGGCTGCAGAGTCTCATCACTGGAGATATTCCAGAACTGTCTGGACACAATTCTGTGCAATGGGCTCTAGGATGACCCTGCTTGAGCAGGGAGGTTGTACCAGGTGATCCACTGTGGTCCCTTCGAACCATACTGTGATTCTGTGATACTAGTATCTAGTTTAGAAAACTGAGCCATTAATAGGATACAGAACAGAAGTATTTGTTTAAATGCCTGTTGTACTTACATTGCATCCCATGGTGCTAAGCATTCTCGTGAGTAATGCACTACTTACACAGCAAAGGTCCTACCAACTTACAGGATCAGCAAAGGCATCCATTTACCTCATTTGTTTTAGCAAAGAGTTTCTCAGGAGTAAGCATATGTAACACAGGTGTTGTCTTGTGCAAGTTTAGCTGAACTTTTTTATCCTAGGTGAAAAAAAGATTTTGCTGCCAAACAAGAAAAGAGAAACAGCATTAGAGTACCTCAGTCTCTGATGTGTTAGTTTTGTATATGCCTGCCATCAAAGCAGATTGAAAAGCTTAAATTGTCATATTCTTCACCTTAACTGTTTATCTGTCTATATAAGCAATTTTGCAAAAATGAAATTTCATACTGCTCACCTCTGTGCACTGTGGTAGAGTGAATGCATTCTGGTTTGGGATATGGATGCACATATGGGTTCCATGCACCTGCCAAGTCAGATTTTTTCCATGCATACAATCAGTACTTGCAGGATCTACAGGTCATTTACAAGAAAATTATAATTCATTCTAGTACTTCCTATAGACATTCCTGCTGCATTGTGGCAAAATATGTTACTTTCTGACACTCCTAAGATACATTTCTTGGGAATAAGCCTACTTTTTAAGGATAATGAAAATAAAATATTTGCATCTTAGAAGTTTCAGAATGAAGCATATTAAATAGAGTATTGTATTTGATATCTATAAGTCAGGATAATACCTCCTTTATAAAGAATTCTGACATCTGTTGCTGAAGCTGTGGGTCTTATTTTTTAATACTCCATATGTAATACAAAACCATGGACTTAATTTTCTCTGAGTGATACTATAAAATCCCCTTTTATCCTTGTTCTCTTTCTCTGCTTCAAGGCTTTTTATCATAGCAATCTTCCTTTCATATCCCTCCCAATCACAAGGAATGTAGCATTTCAATCCTGCTGATTTTGCTCTCACACTAGTCATTGTCCAGGCTTCCTCCATAAGCAGCAAAGAATTAACTACATTGATAAAGTGAAACTGAATCTGCCATAGACACTTTCAGATACCTCATTATACACTTTGCCTAAGGTGACCTTTTAAGCAGCAGCATATTTTCATGTAAGATTGACCACTGTGGCACAGTTCCTCCACATGTAAGTCTCACTGTGCAAAAATCTGCTAAGAGGAGACTGACTTACAAATGATGCATGAAGAAAAAATGTCTATGTACAAAATTAATTATTATTACTGACTGATTTTTAAATAGGAAGGCATCAGTATAGGGATTTTATCTTCAACTACTAATGGAGAGCCTTGTCTTACCTACTGGAAAAAAATTCATATGGAATAATAAGTATTACTCTGTCTTTTGTACCTGATAGTGTTTATAAGTTTTAGTGATGTAAAGTACATCATCAAATCTGTTTAGCAAGTTTTATCACTATTTATCTTCCAGGGTAATTGCTAGTCTAAAAACTACTTTTATTTCTGTCAACTTTTAGTACAGATGCCACGAACTTCATACTTTTGATGTTATGTAATACGTTATTACAGATACTGCCTAGCCTTGAGAGGATGGATAACAGCTATTGTGATACTTAGGATGGGAGTGATTTGAGAATATATACATATATTGAAGAACAGCTTATCCAAAGCCTGATTCTGAGCATTCAAGCATTTAATAAATCCATTATAATTGATATTTCAGTGATTAAGACTTACTTTTTAGACTTACTGAGATTTTGTGCCATTGAATCCATGTACCTTCCTCAGAAGTATTATCTGTAATCTGCTGGAGAGAATTAATAGTAAGATCAGCTATGCAGTTACTGCCCATTCAAGCAGCATCCTCAGGTCAGGTTATGCTGATAACAGGTGAGAGATCTGGATCCTCTACAGTGATGCATCTTCCTGCTTGACACTGTCCACCAGGGACACCTTGAAGCCTGTTCTGAGGGAGGTGGTGTGACAAATCACAGGAACTTGCAGCATGCTGGCTGTATTCCAGCCTAATAACTGAGGCCCATCTGTGACAGGCAGTACAAAGTGCACCTTGGTGGTGAGTGGGTTCATCAGCAGATGCTGTGCAGAAAACTTGAGTGCAGAAAGATAGCAAAAGGCATCTCAGAATGCACTTCAAGGACATCCTGAAGATATATTTGGCTGAGAGCAAGTTACTATAAAACGATGAAATTGGGAGCACCAAAACGAGGAAAGATGTTTGGCCTCTTAGAAGGGAAACGGCACAGCTTCAGCTGGGAAATGGAGAAGTGAGGAGGGAACACTTAGAACTCAGGGATTTAATACTGCTGTTTAACTAAATAGTAAAAAGTGTTTGTCACACACAGGTTTAAATACACCCTGCACATCTAAGTAGCTTGATTTATTCCAGTGAACCCACACATACACTAAAATAACAATGACCTGATAATGAATTAGCTAATAACTAACATGATTAGAGAGATTATTTAGAAGAGCAGGTAGTTACAGGACAAGGGGGAATGGCTTCAAGCTGAAAGAGAGTAGGTTGAGATTAGATATTAGGAAAAAATCTTTGAGTCTGGTGAGGCACTGGAACAGGTTGCCCAGAGAAGTTGCGGATGCCCCATCCCTGAAAGTGCTCAAGACCAGGATGGATGGAGCCCTGAGGAACCTGATCTAGTGGAAGGTGTCCCTGGCCATAGCAGGGGAGTTGGACCTAGATGATCTTTAAGGCCCCTTCCAAGCCAACCCATTCTGTGATTCTGTGATTCTATGATAATTATATCTCAAATATGCAATGTTGTTACAGTGGGAAAAACCGGAAATTGTATCAAGTCACATAAACAGTATAGAAAAATATAATAATTTATCATTTGTCTTAAGGCAGTTGAACCAGCCTGACTTTGTAGGGGTATATGAACAATCAGCACTGAAAGAAGAGGTAAGATAGAATGATTAAGTTGTGTATAGCTCAAAAGTATACATTGTATCCTAACTGTAATTGTGTGAGTGTTCTCTTCCTCTATAAGATAGGACAATTTGAATTATCAAACATCTCAGTATGATTGTCCTAAAAAGAAATTTCAGCAACAATTAATGAACAGTTCCCACTTAAAAGGTACATTCTAATGACACAAAAAGCAGCTCATTACAAATCTTTCACTAGGATTTTCATCTGTATGGTGAGGAAATAAATGTTTATTTTGACTCCTGCAACAGTATTTTGCATTTCAATTTTTAAATAATGGGAAATTTACACTTACATTTATTTGAAAATGAATGGTAATGAAATCACATTTATTTTGCATTAGAACTGCAGTCTTGATTGTTGAGGAAAATAAGGCACCCAGAAGACAATGGCAGTCATTTGCTATTATCTAAGTTTTATTTTGTATCTAGGTTATTTTTATTCTGTGAAAAGGGAAGAATTGGAAGTATTATGTACAGCATCTAAGTACTATACAAAATAACTGGTCCCATAATAATGCAGTCCCCTCAAAATATCTTTCAGAAAGCATTTCCTCTTGTCTTTTTCAGATATTTCCATCAGTGATCCATCCTTCAGAAATAATGAATCATCGTGGATGTCATTTGCACCCTTTTATATCCGGCGTAAGACCCATATTAAACTGCAGTTCCAGCCTCTCTCTCCAGATGGTATCCTGTTTTACACTGCACAGCATTTGGGTACTCAGTCAGGTAAGGGGATTCCAGCTTACTGCTATCATACAGCCAGGTACTTTTGTGAAAAAGAAAGGGAGTACATTGGGGAGATTCAGGCATTCAGTCTCTGTAACTCACTGCCTGTGGTTGCCTGTGTTTTATCACAGAATCATAGAATGTTAGGGGATTGGAAGGGACCTTAAAGATCATCTAGTCCCAAGCCTCTGCCATGGGCAAGGACATTTTCCACTAGACCAGGTTGCTCAAGGCTTAATCCAACCTGGCCTTGAACACTGCCAGGCATGGGGCATTCACAGCCTTCCTGGGCAACCTGTTCCAGTGTCCTACCACCCTCACAGTAAAATATGTTCTTCCTAATATCTAACCTAAATTTCCCCTCTTTCAATCTGTACCCATTACTCGTTGTCCTGTAGTTCCTGACAGAGCCCCTCTCTGGCTTCCTTGTAGCCCCCTCCAGATCCTGGAAGGTTGCTGTTAGTTCCCCACAGTCTTTTCTCTGAACAGCCCCAACTTTCTCAGCCTATGTTTGTAGGGGAGCTTCTCCAGTCCTCTTATCAACATTATGGCCTTCCTCTGGACTTGCTCCAATAATTCCATGTCCTTCTTATGCTGGGGACACCAGAACTGTATTGTACAGTTGTTTTGAACTATTAATAATTAAGTTCATAAGAAAAAAACATGCAAAATCAAAGTTTTAGATTAGTCCAAAGCCAGCAAGTACTTAATGAACTTATTTAATGTTCAGGAAAGCACTTCCCCCTGAAAAGTGACCACAGGCAGCTTTTTAGAAGCAACATTAAGATTCTCAGTGTGGGGGGCTGGCACAGTGTTTTAAATAACCAAAACCAAAGCAATATAAAAACTGATTAAAGAAGTTAAGTGAAAGTGAACAGAGTGAATGCAGCTTCTCAGAAGTGTAGCTTTTATTATATAATGTTGAAAAGTGTGCTGGTGCAGCATATAAAACATGCAAGTTCTGCATTTCCCAGATATGCAGAGATGCAAATAAATCTAAATAAAATATTTATAGAAGTATTTTAAACTTTACTAAGTTAACATTTCTAAGACTTCATGTCAAGAAAACATACTTTGAGACTGTAGCTACATTCTAAAATTTAGTCTTTAAGGTGGATATTTTTTGTAATTACTTTATTAACATACTCAATTGCATTTAAATGGTGACTTGCACATTTTTAAACAGAAGCATTATGTGTCATCCATAATATCTTAGAGCAAATTTTACACTTGTATTGAACAGTAGGTTATGCAAAAATTACGCTTTATATGACAAAAAAATTAACTATTGATCATGTATTTTTAAATTAACTATTGATCATGTATTTTTACATTCCTTTGTTCAAAGTCTAAAGCTCTGAGATATTTCAATAAACAACCTCAGCCACAAATTCCTATAAACACACATATGCCCAATGTACCAGCACCTTACTGTGTACACAGACATTTCAACAGGTTGATAATGCGTCCTACACTGCTGGCACCTCCTGTCTGCCTTACTCTAATTGCAGCCACATAGAGAGAAGAAGCTTCAAAGAAAAATATATGGAACATCTGTAATAAAAATACATTTATGAGCAAAGAGCTCCGTCTTCTACAATCAATCTTTTATAGTTCTATCACTTACAGGCCAAATTCTGAGATTCCTGGTGAACAGTCCTCTCCTGCATAAGCTAAAGCATTACATGGGCCATGAAAAATACAAGAGAGAAGAAAAGGATCTCTCTCAAAAAGAATAGTCAGAGGTCATGGAAGCAGCTAGCATACCATGAAATTAAATACCTTTTTGGAAGCATCAAAGAGAGTGCTAAGTATGTTTCACTTGGGCCAGGAGTCGTGTAGTCCTAGCATGCCCTCATTCTTTTGCTGTTCCTCAGTGTTTAGTTCGCTCAGGAAGGAATATTTTCTTTCAATCACTTTCTAGAATAATAGCAATTCCATTTCGAAATGAAATTCCCCTTATATAGAGAAATTTATTTACAAATTTCTTACTTCCACTTTCACTATCCTCAAGTTTTGAAAGATTTAGGAAAAGCTAATAGTCTGGCTTTTTATGTTTGCCTTCATACAATCCTGTGAAATCCAGGCAGAATTAGATTGATGAAAGACTCAGAAGTATTCTTAGCAGCCAGCAGATAAGATAGAGCTTTCTGCTGAGGATTAGTTTAGAAAACACTTCAAATAAAGCTTCTTCTTCTACACAGTTATGTAAGATTTAATAAATTTATTGCTGAAATCACAGGATTTGTTTCTAAAATTCCTTTTTAATAGGAAATAATTAGACTTCCTTTTCCTCACTAGGTAATGCTGGTTTTTTTAAAGAAATGGGCTGACTATGAAGCTAATTTAGCAATACTGAGTAGCACAGTTATGTATCAGCTTGGTTTGTCATCCATGTAAACACTAAACTGGGACTTTTCCTTCAAGGGCATGTCCCACCAAATAATCCTTCAATCATTCAAAAAACCCCCACATTTTTAGCAGGTGAAGAAAAAAACATGAGACTTCTGTTGAAACATTTTCTTCCAGCCTTCTTCTTTCCAAAAAACATTACAGAACTTTCTAGAAAGGGTAAGTCTCCTTATTTTAAGCTGTTCTGCTGGTTCCGGCTTCTATTCCTCTAAAAATATCACTACTCCAATACACACATTTAAACACCTCACAAACTGGCATAAAATGGAAAACATCCTGTGAATCTGTTAATTTCCTATAATTGCCAGCCATCCATTTTGTTGCTTTGCCAACTCTTTCCGAATGTGCATCATGACTTTAAGTCTGGTACTACTGATTTAGGCAGGCCCTAAGAAAATAATTTCCCAAGTTTGGCAAAATGTATGTGGCTAGCAATATTAATAGTAAGTTGGGGATAAAACCCAACCCAACAAGTGAATTGACTTCAGAAACTTGAAGACAGAATTACAAGGGGACTTTCTTCCCCTCTTTGACTACTTGCTCTATGCACTGCTTCTGGGCGAGGTCTCTGCAAATATTACAGAACTCACATGGAGTCCAGCACACTGTCTGTAGAAGGCCAGCTCACTTCACATTTTCTCAAGGGCAGTGTATCCTATTTTTACCAATGAAAGCATGAGACACCTAATGATTAAGCAGCCTTTAATTCAGACAGGGCTTGCTGGATGCCCACCAAGTGCTTGAGCAATGTATATAATTCAGTCCATTTACACAGCAACTGCTCCATATACTCAGAGGCCTTGGCACTCTGGGTAAAAGGCAGTGTAAAAGGAGCCTTGCTTTTTTGTTGAGTCATAGCATTACTGAAGCTTTACATTTGTTAGCAAAAGTGGAATATACTGTAGACTGCCTGCATTATTCCAGAGTTCAGGCTAGGGTGATGGAAAGGTTTGCTCCCCAGAGAGATGAGAAGGAACAGTCATGCTAGGTGACTAAGAATGAAGTCAGGTTAATAAACAGAATGGGATGACTCATGCTAAATTTAACGCTCAGCATTTGCAACAGTAGTTCTCTGTCTCTCTTTAGCCAGATTATTTTACCTACCTGGCTTGCAAAACCTAAAAAGTTTAACTCCTGATAGTTAAGGCATTTCAGTTTATAAATCGATTACATGAAAATAAGAGAATGACAGTACAAGTGTGTGATGTCTGCATGATTTTCTAAAACACTGCTTATGATGAAAACTGAATCAAGGAACTCAATTAAAATCTTTTGGAAATATTCAGAATTTCTAAATACCTAAAAGGCAGGAGTGTTGTTTTCCTAATCAGAAAAAAACTGTTTATCCACCCACTTTTAAAACAAGAACTTGAGTAGTTTAGTCTTTTCTCTCTGCAGCCATATTTCCTTTGCTGACAGGGACATAATTGCTGCTTTGTTACTAATTTTAGAATCATTGGTATGGATTAAATCAGCAATGCAGGAATCAGAACTGCCAGAACAGACAGAACAGACATCCCCACTCTCTTGAAATCTGTTGCATATGGAGTGTTATCCATTTGCCACTGGCAAGCAAACCAAAAAAGTTTGGCAAATTGAGGCTGCTCAAGGAAGGTGGCTCCTTCCAGCTACCAAAATGCACCAGGGGTGACAGTGGTGACTAAAGGAAGCACAGTAAGTTTCTTCACAAAGAAGAAACGTATTTTGGAAAGGTGAGGCTGAATAGTATCACCTACAAATAGATAACTGCCCACCCCTTGTAGATGCATGGGCATCACTGTGTGCAGGTTTCTCTGGATCCCAACTATGCCCTTCCTGCTATGGGATGGTACTCCAAACTGAAGCTGGACTCTACCTATTGACACACTGATCTTTTACATGGTTTGAGAAATATACAGGCTTGACTTGACACCAGTTTTCAGTCTTGCATGAGCTGTGAGATAGAACTCCATACATGCAGCAGAATAAATTATAATAGTCCATGAAAGCATACCCATGGGTAGCTCCTTTAAGTGTGCGTTAAGGGCACTGGCTATGATCCCTAGGTGAAAGATCAAGTTACAACAGCTGCGACAAGCTCCTTTACCTTGTCAGCCAGCTGGTACCTAACTGCATGCACACAGTCAGATAAGGGCAAAGACAAGGTTAAGGTTAACAAACTTAAAGGAAGGCAGTTTCAACCATGTTGACATATTACCAGCTAGCAATTAACACCAGGAGCTGCAGAAGGGTGGGAATAAGGCTCATCTCTGTTCTTCGTTCCCTCATTCTACCCATTTACAACCCTTCCTCATCTTCCCTGTTTTCTCTCCTTGGCATTGGGCCTTATTCTGGAAATGCTCAGGAGGCATGTGAAGGACAACTGCTGGTCAGTTAGGTTTCCTCTCAGGTGGACACCACAGTGCATCACCTTCCCTGGCCACAGATTGTAGCCATTCAGCTAGAGGCTGATAGGGCTATTTCAACCCCTTCTAAACAAGAAAAGTTCTGCTCCTGGAAGAATAAGTAAGGAGTAACAGTGGAAGAGGATGTGGTTCAGGTCCATGGAAAATCAGGATGAGAGGAAAACTGTGAAGAACAGAATGATGAAAAGAAAGAATGAAAGCAATGCGAACTCAGCTCAGCAAAGCAGGAAAGAGCAGTGAGCAGATACCTTTTGGAGCTGTGATGGTTACAGGATGCATCATGCCAATATGAGGCAGTAGTACTGCCCAAGACACAGACACTTCATTATGGTGACTTAAACTGACAAGGTCAGTTTAGAGTGAAGATAAGCACATAGCAGAATCTAGAGTAAGAGGTTTCATTAACTAGGAATGATTCCCATTAATGTTACTGCTCATGAGGATAAAAGGCTCAAATGTTTGCTCTGCCACCATGATGGTACCAATGATCGATAACAACTTCTGAAAAAAATGGTGAAAGGAGATTGGAGGAAATGCTACTCAATCCCACAGTGTTTGAAACCATCATTCTGGGCTTGTGCTAGAGGACAGAAGGGTGAGGTCAAACCAACAGAAGGCACAGACTGCAAACATACATCCAGAGGTGCTGTCTCAGAGCTCTGAAACTACTAAAGGAACCAAGACTGTGGATGTTCAGTAACCAGGAAACCACAGTGTAGGGCTCCTGGGACACTTATGCTGCACAAGCTGCCGAAGCACTGAGCTCATCAAAGCTTCTTTCCCCAACTTAGCATAGAGGCTTCTGCTCAGTAACACAGGATGAGACAAAAGACAAGCAACACATGGCTTAAAGGAATCTAGACCTTCAGTAGTTACAGGAACTAATCAGTGAATTTTGAATACACAGGGAGCCTTCAGAGACTTGCATCTCTGTATCACTTGGACCATGATAATAGCAGCAAAAAAAGTGAACACCACTGACTACAAAACTGCATCCACTACTTTAAAAGTTACTTAAAAGTATGTTCTGGAAGCTCCTATAGCCATACAAACTAGGGGGAAATCCTTCTTAATTTGCAGTAGTGTAGAATAAACCTCAGGTACACTTTTAACAACTAAGAAAGGCTTTGCCTTATATACACACACACCAGAGCACAAGGGTAGACCCTGCAGGCCAGGAAGTCTTGGAGAACTGCCAGCTTCTTCACGTCTTGATTACAGGTCAGATGCAACAGTAACCCTGGCCAGACGTTTTCCTTCTTCCTAGACAGCAAAATATGAGTACTTGTGTCCCTACACAAGTCTGCTCTGGGTAGGAGAGGGATCTAAGGCTGCCAAAGAGGTAGTTCAGAAAGTTTCCTCATGCTCCTTTCTTACCCTAGGATTGAGGCCTGATAAAAGAAATAGGCAAGCAGGTTATGTACATTGCTGAAACAAAGCAAGATGAGTGCATTCAAACTACGCACTGAAAAATCAAGCACACTTAAAGCCACATCACTAAGCAGGAGAAATCACAAGTAAAATAAATTATAGTAAATTTCTGAAAAAAAAAGAAAAAAGCAAGGTCCTGAAAAAGAACACTAAATACAGGGAAGTAAACCAGATCACCACATCTGGAATAGCAAGGTAAAAGGAAGTACTCTGCCATCACCACAGTTGAAAGAAGGAAGAGCATTTTCTTGTTCTTTCCATGGGTATCTGGAGCAGCGAAGGTGAGGTATCAAGTATGTGCTCTACAGCCACTAATACAACTGAAACATCTCCACGCTACCTAAATGGCAACCTGGACATCTCTTGAATAGGGAGGTATAATTTTAGCAACTTTCACAAGCCTCCAGTAAATTAAGCCATTCAATTTCACTACAGGCAATGTAAATCAAGGATTAGAAATACTCAAAAATTAAACACACATGAAAACAAACTTCATCATTCTACTGATAGGCCCACCCTTAGGAATGTTGAATCTTTAAGGAAACTGGATTGGTAACATTTAGGAAAGTTGGCATTCAAATTTAACAAACATATTTACCAGTTTAAGTGATAACAACCTGATGCCTATTATTTCCAAAAGTAATATATATAAGTTAAATTGCACAGGCAAATCTCAATAATTTTGAGAACATAACTTTAATTGGCAGACATTTCTCTTCTCCTCCTCTGCTTCACTGCCACATTCCCCTATTAGGCTCTACTGCTGCTCTTACAAACTTCTCCAGCTCCCATTTCCTAACTTTTCCCAGCTTCCCTTCCTCATGCTTGAAAGTACGGTTTGATGTGGTGCTCACTCTCCTTTCACACTGCCCATAAGACCAGAAACATTGATATTACAAGGAGAGATAACTTCCTTCTAATACTTCCTGCCATTAAGGCCTCCAGAAGAACAATGCAATAAAAAGTGTATCTGTTCCTACAGCTGTCAGATTATTAAACCCAAAACATCCCTGTTGTAAAAAGGAGCCTTCAGGGAAAGCAGAGTCTGTCCGGTGCAGACAAACCTGTTCATTAAACTGACAAATCCATCAAGACTTTATTCAACATCCTGAAATTGAGAGTATTCCTGCCTTTGTAACTTGGCCAAAACTTTATTCTTTTCCATGGGAACACCGATTCACATTTCCTGGAGGCCAAAGAGATCCTGTTTCCTCCTACCTCAGTTATCTAGTCTCTGCACAAAAGCAGAGCTTTTCAGACGGTTGGGTTTTTTACTTTGAGGCAAACACAAGTTCAGTTTCTAATAATGAAAAAGAAAAAGGCTCAGAGCAGCTCATCAGGGAACATTTCCTTTTGTGTGATTTACATATAATGATGGTACAAAGACATGCAGGCAGGAAAGCATCAGAGTTTTTAATAGGTTGTTCTTCAGTGCAGCCCCTCTAAAAATTAAAACTATTTAATACTGTTTTTTACAGGTGACTTTCTGTGTATATCATTAGTAAATGGATTTACACAGTTACGCTACAACCTCGGAGACAAAACAGTCATCCTACAGACCCTTCAGAAGGTCCGTGCAAATGGAAATACATGGCACTCACTCAATGCAGGAAGAGTTGGTAATGAAGGATACCTGGAGCTGGATGGTATCAACGTAACTCAAAAAGCTAGTCCTGGAATGAACGCACTAGACACACACACAGATTTTTTTGTTGGAGGGGTGTCCTCCTTAAACCTTGTTAATCCAATGGCAATAGAAAATGAACCCACAGGTTTCACTGGTTGTATTCGAGAAATTGTTATAAATGACAGGGAACTGAATCTTACCGTGACTGACCCCAAAGGTGGAGCCAACATTGGTGACTGTGACGGAACAGACTGTGGTTACACTGTGTGCAAAAATAATGGAACTTGTCAAGTTGAAAACTCAGGCTTTTCTTGTTCTTGCCCAAGAGAATGGACAGGGACCACGTGTGAACAATCTATTTACTGTTCACAAAACACATGTGGGCCTCACGCCCTCTGTATTCCTAAACCTTCTTCATTTTCATATACCTGTGCATGTGCACTAGGCTGGACAGGTAAGTACTGTGATAACAAAATCAAATTTTATATAGCAAAGTTTGTTGGTAACTCCTACATTAAATACACAGATCCTTTATATGGAAAAAGAGACCTCCAGTACAGCCGCCTTTCTTTAAATTTTACTACCAATCAAACTGAAGGCTTAATAGCATGGATGGGAAAAAGTGAAGATGAAGATAATGACTTCCTTGCCATTGGTCTTGCCAATGGAACTTTGAAAGTTGTGATCAATCTTGGGGAAAGGATCTCTGTTCCTCTAATGCATAGCAAGTACTTCACCTGTTCTGATGGAAGATGGCATTTCATTATTGTAGTTCAAAACCAAACTTGTATTAAGGTTTATCTTGATGAGGAACTAATCCTTTTTGAAGATATTGACCCACAAAGGAAATACACTGCTTTAAACTATGGTGGAATTTGTTACTTTGGTGGGTTTGAAATCGGCAGGAAAGTCAATATAGTCACTACAGGGCTTTTTCAGAAGGAATTAATTGGTAAAATTAAAGATGTTGTGCTCTTCCAAGATTCTAAAAAGATTCAGCTAACGAAAGCGGAAGGCTACAACATTCATGATGGAAATTCTAGAAATTAATTGAAAAAACTGTCCAAGACTCTTAAAAAGAATAAAATTCCCTTTCCTCCTGTTTATTGTGTTAGCTGGCAGTGTATGACCAACAACCAACATAGAAAAGCACTTAAAAAGTCGTAAGGGACAAATCTACATGGAGTATTAATAGAATATATAAAATATGATCAATTGTTTTACTCCTAGAATTATTTATATATACTCTTTAGCATTTACTTTTAAATAATGGGAAAGTCTGCAGGTTTTTTTTTTCTTTATTGTGTTGGAAATAGTTTTGTAAACAAAGAGGTAGTGATTAACTTGTTAGCTTATAAAGTCAACCATCATTCAAGTGTTTGTTGCTTTATGAGGACAACTGTTACCTGTTTCTCCAACTCTTGAATTTTATTAGAATGTTTCTTTTATAATATTAAGGTCAAGTATAAAAACTGAAATTGGTGGGGGAAGAAAAGGTGTGCTTGAGGCAAAAAGCACATTTATTGTAACGAGAATTTAAAAAAAAACATAACAGCTATAATTACTTGTTAAGACCACAAGGACTCTAATTAGGTAATGAAGTTGTTCTCTCTCCCTTCTGTGTCCATCCTGTACGTATATATGTAAGAGGGTACCACTTAAGCCTCCTCTTAAGTCCGCTAAAATATTACACCTAAAGAATTACTTTAAGAGCAAAAAACATTTAACTTTAGAGAGAGAAAACAGGCCTCCTGGTTTTCTCCAGCAAAGGTCTCCCCTATTTGACTATATGAAAACTTCTGGCTTTAATGATTTATAACTGGAATGTGGCAGTCTGCCTACAAGTAACTTTTATTCTTAAGACCTTATAAATTAAAAAGTCCAAGAACTGTTCTGCTTTACCTATACTTTTCTGGCTTATATGCCCCTAAATGATATTTCAAAATTTTACGACAACAGAGGTTTTGGTCATAGTAAACAAAATTTCTGACAATATATTTTTCATTAATTGATAATCTCAAAAGTAAATAGAGCTGTTCATATGTAAGTACAAAAATTCATTTCCTTCTCAAAAAGCTGTGTTATATTCTGCTTTAGGAAGCAATAAAAATAAAATTCTATTTTAATGTGCTTACACCAATAATGTATGAAGGCATCTACATTTCTCATTTGACTGCTGGCTTACTATGTAAGTAAAATTATTAAATAAAATAATAGTGATTGATTCCTATCTTTTTGTTTTTCACTTTACTATTGCTCAAAAGCACGTAATACACCATCACCTCCGTGCATGGGAATTCTCTGAATGCAAGTCTTCAGGATGTACCTGTCAGAAAGATGCTTTGGGGTGGACAGGGAAGCGAGGATGGGGTGTGTGCTATGGAGCAAAGGCAATAAACACCTAAAACTAGATGACACATGTTTACTTCCACATCACCATACTCAGTGTGTAGCAATGAAAGCACTGTAAAGTGAGTTGCAGGTGACTTAAAGATAACTAAAGTGCAGGGGAGCTACCCCAAGATGTTTTATTAAGCATCTGCAAACATCTTTGTAGGGTTCATTCTATCATCTTCAGGTGCTCTGAGCCCTCAAGTGATCAGCCTCATGCAACAGAGCTTCTGCAACTCTTCTCAAAAGGCAGCTCATGAAGCCCACCTGGCATTTAAGCTGTGCCCAGATTCTTCTCTTCCAGTTTCTCTAAGTAGGGCCTTCTATGGCCATGTGATGCTGGAGAAGGGAGCATATTTAAGGTTTATCCTGTTCTGTCTGGGGCTTTTGGTGTACTGCCAGTTCCTCAGCAGTCCACACTGCCTTTTGTGATCTGAGCAGTGATTCAGTGTAAAACAAGGAATAAGTAATCAGAGCACTTCCAGCTAACACAAATGTTGGAAGGAGAGTGACTGAAGGCAATGGAGAAGTAAAATCCTTTATTCCTGTAGTAGCAGGGTTTATTCCCATTACACTAACTCACATCCTAGGAACAAATCCTGGAGACTTTTGCTGTTTGTTAATTTAAACACTTAACAAAACTCTCCCTCAAGAGCTGTTTTACTGTGGCTCTCTTCAGGTTTTACATACACAAGGCAGGTAGCAAAGCACTCAGCAAACTTGAAAAATGTTTACATATTCTTTTAAACAAATTACTTCTGGTAGTTCTGGCAGAAAGCATTCCCATCCCTTCCATACAGGCAGTTGCAATTTTCACTGTTTCCAGTTTATTTTCAAAGCAGAGATGGATGTACATGTGAGAGGCAGATCACCAGTGAACTTAGAGTAGACTACTTTTGAATGGATCAAGAGAAAATCTTCACATGCAGAGCTGTCAATTTAAAACTTACTCCAAAAATGAGAGCAATGCTTTGGTGCATTTCTGTGCCTACAGAACTCAGTGTAAATCTTTAAACAACAAAACACATGTACAATACTACTGCTATACAGATCATGGAATTAATCTGGAAAAGACTTATTTTATTTTAAAGATGTTTGAATATCACTTTTCGTTACTGAGGATTTTTTTAAATTAATCTTCTCAACTATGAGTCTAACAAACATTACTTAATAAAAGTCTACTGCCTCCTTTATTCAGTGCAAGATTTTTAATTTTAGCCAATTTGACCATGAAGATACTTGCAAGGTATACAAGTAAAAATTTACCTTAAAATATATTCATAATTAAAACTAACAATTAGGGTGTTGTTAAAGTGGGAAGACTTTTATCGAAAGAGGCTTTTCTACAGCAAAGTGCAAAATGCTCTGTCAGCAGCATAGTAAGGTTGTATACTCAAAGTGGAAAAATGAAACACTGAAAACCAGAACAGTAAACGTCTGTTTTCCTTTATATGGTGGAATGTTTCTGTTGTTTCTGACAACTCAACAAGATGGCCAGTGTATTTTAGTAAGAGTAGGTGATTTTGTTTTCACATTTGCATGTTGTTTGGCACTGGTGGGTGCCAAAAGTTACCAGAAGTCCCAAGGGTACAACACTTCTGCCCTTCTCCCCCCTCTTTGTTCTCCAAAACTCAAAACAAACCAAGCTATGAAGTGTACAACAAATGTGGCATTCTGTGACTCAGCTTTCTATATTCATTTAGCCTACAGTTTCACAGCTATGAAATCAAACACACACAGTATGTGAGAAAGTTTTATCATTTTAGAATCAAAATATCCCTTAAAATATTTACATTTTACAGTAAAAAGGATAGTAAAACACAAAGTAATGTACAAGCTTAGGTATTCAAGTTTTTGAAGCATGGAAAATTGTGGGAGAAATGAATTTACTACTACAAATCATTTCCAAGAATTTAGGTTAGAAATGCTTTCTTATTAAAACAAGTGCAGTTTAAAGCAGTAACATTCGAGCAGCTCAGCCTTCCAATTTCTGGTCACAAACTGCTTCAGATGCTTAGGAAATACTTGAAATATAATATAACGAAATATACTTAAGTTTTTTGTTGTACTACTGAATAATTTTTAAAAAATCCCAAACTCTTCACACCACCAAGCATATTATATTTTGTTGTAACATGTGGATTCTGAGGCTTTGCTGCGGTCTTTAAAAACAGTGCAATTTAAAAACAAGGTTATTGTATGAAAACCACCTTTAAAATCATCAGAGCATCTTAAAACAGAAGAGAGCACAAATTACCAAAGGCAGCAACTATATTGCAGACTTGACTAAAGCCAACGTCCTCAGCTAAGAAAATTCCTAAGCCTTTATTGCATATTAATAAAAGAAATCTTTAAAATTTTGAATATACAGCAATGTAAAATTTTTAAAAATATTAAACTCCTACTTCTAGTGATAGTTGGTATAATGAAAAAAAGGATGAGTATTGGTACATTGAGTGGTACCAAAACACAGACTTGTTTCTGCAAAACACCAACACAGAATAAAAAACGATGGCACAATCCTAGCAGGCTCTTTTTTTTTTTGTCATACAAAGTTTTACGACATTACTCTAACAGTTTATTTAAATAGGATTTTAAAAGACTGCCTGCATCTTTTTACCTTTTGCTTTTAGTTCTGTCACTGTGGTCCCTATGTCTCTCTCTGTTCTTTTCACTTTCTCGTTCTCTATGCTTGTCTTTGCTTTTCTCCCTGTCCTTATCTTTTTCATGAGCCTGTTCATCACTTTTAGGCTTCTCTGTCTTTTTTTCTGGATTTCTAGTCTCTCTGGGGCTTTTTCCATCAGCAGCTCTGTCACTGTGGGGAGATCGCCCTCTTTCTTTGTCTTTCTGTCCTTCCTCTCTACTCTTCCGCTCTCTCTCTTTTTCCTGGTTTCTGTCTCTGCGCCTGTTTCTTTCAGAATCTTGCTCCCAGTATTTTTCGTTGCTCCACTCCTTTTCATGTCTGTCTTTTTTTTGGTGATGGGTCTCACTGTAAAGTCTTTGTCTATCATTTTTTCCTCTACTGAATCCTCTCTCCAAATGTTGTTCTTCTCTGCCCCAAGGATCGCTGTGGCGTCTTTCTGGTCTCCTACTGTCTTTACTCTGAAAAAAATTTTCTGGTCCCAAAAATCTTGATTGTTTGTGAGCCACTGGTAGCCCTTGTGCAATGGGTCCAGCATACTGTGGTGGCTGACCTGATAAATGAGCTACTGGTGGCCATGGCATCATTGGATTTTGAGGAAAACCAAAGCCAGGAGGAGGAAGAAGCGGAGGAGGTAAATGAGGAGGAAATCCAAACATAGGATTATTTTGTGGAGGGAAGTTATGAGGTCCAGGAGCCTGAAACTGAAATCCAGGTGGATTAGATTTAGAATGCTGAAAATTCTGCTGAGGAGGTCCAACAGATGAGAAGCTGCCACTTGCAATAGGGCTTGGGACTTTGGAAATAAATTCAGAACGAGAAGAGTTTTCAGTTTCAAAATGAGATGAAGTTACAGCTGGTCCTCTTCTAAATGAGTTCACTGTTTCAATGTTTTGCATCAATGCATCTTCCTGTGAGTGTTTGGTATCTTCTGCTTGTGATGCAACTGTGTTATCTGCCTTAGCTGCAGTTGAACTGAACTGTGTCTCATTGGTTTGTGCCTCACTTTGATACAGGTTTAAGCCCCCTTCTCCAGAAGGTTGTTTATTCTCTGGTTCTCCTTGATCATTTCCTGAAGCATTTTGTCGGTCTTCATTTCTGCTAACATCTCCATCCTTGTTTTCTGAAATATTAGTCTGCTGGCTTCGTCCAGCTGCCTGTCGTGGGTCTCTTTTAAGATTAATAAATGGTGATGATTTAGAGGTATTAGCAGTAGTACTTTCAGCAGAGCCTACATTAACATTGTTCTCATTGGGTTTTTTTCCTGAATTTGATGCAGAAGAAAAGCTCGAATTTGTGCTCCTTCTCACTTCCTGTGCAACACTATCCTTGTCTGATAACTGTCGCTTTGTGTCATTTTCTTTGCTTTCTTCAGATTCTTTATTCTGTGACTGAGCAGACAAATTTGCTAAAAATGCTTCTGTGGAGACATCTGGAGGTTTTCCCTTAAGACTCAGCCCTATCAAAGAACCAGCACTTCTTGCAGAACTTGAGGTCCCTATAGCAGCTGCATCCACAGTTACAGCAGCATTAGTGGATTCTTGAGGATCATCCAAACCAGTCTTTGCTTCACTAACTTCAGCAGTTGCATCAGCAACATCCATGGTTTCTTCTTTCAAGGTTGCCTGTTCATTTAATAATGGTATGTCTTCACTAGGACCTGCTTCTGACTTGCTGTGCTCATACACCTGCCCTGTCGTACCCAATAGGCTTTGAAGAATATCATCCACTGGCAACGGTTTATTTGCTAGCTCCAGAGTAGAAGGCTGGTTTTCCCATCCAACCAGGACTCCAGGAAGAAACCTCAGAGGCTTTGGTGGTTCATGTTTGGTACTTTCCACCAACGGTTCAATAACTGCTGGAGCATCGTCTGTATTAGACTGCTGTGGTTTATTTCTCTGCTTGTGTAGCACAGTTGTAAAGGAATTAAAAAAATTATTTTCCTCTTCTTCTTCTAGTGCCAAATCATGATGAGAAACTTCAGGTTTGCTTGGCTTGCTTTTCTTCTCTGGTGGCAAGCTACTCAAGGTACTTTCAGCAGCTTCATCTGCAAAACTACTGGTAACACTTGAAACAGCAGTAATCTGCCTCTTCATTTTCTGGCGAATTATCAATCCCAGTAATAAATTTGGTCGATGTATTTCAATCCCTGTACAAAATTGTAACAGCAATTTATCATCTCTTTGTATTCTGGTTAAGGTAATAATTTTAACAAAAATAACCCCCATACACTTACAATGTACTAGAAAAAGTATTAATCTTATGATATTTGAAATTGTTCTGCTTGTCATGTTAAACATTAACAATACTTAAAATAATAAAAATATGTATTTCCAATATTAAGGTTATGACTTCAAGCACTGTAAATTAAAATTGTTTCAAGTACACTATAACTTTCAAATAGAGAATACAAGACAGTTATATAGGACATCTCTTCAGAGATAGCACAGAAGTTAAACACTATGTTAGTCTAACACAGCTGCAACACTGGTAAGAGTGGTAGGAAAGTGTAACAGGAAAAAAAAGAAACAGAACGCTTGCAAACACAAAGCGTTCTCATCAATTTGTGTTAGACATACTTCTAAGATTTACTAGGAGCAAATTTCAGAAATGTTTCCCTCATTTCAGGAAAGGCACTGTGTTTCAAGGCATACTATTACCTATCTCTCCACTATCTGTTTTGTTCTGTATAATTGCAAAAAATTATGAGTTTTAGCTCATTCTCTCTTCATTTTGGCCCTGCCTACCTCAAAAAGAAAGATCATTCACAAATTTTTGCAACCAAGATAAATTGATGCAAAATAACTCAAGTGTATGCAGAACAACTGAGAACCATTTCAGGACCTTTTCTTTGTTGCCCATCTATGTTTTAAACTTTCAATTAATTTTTTGTAAGGAACTTTGGAATACTTGAGAAAAGAGATTAGTACATTTCAAATAATGAAAAATACTATTTTAAATTGAAAGTATCAATTTGGAACTCATGCCTTCTATCATAGTCCACTTGTGTGACTCAGTTTATTGACATTGAAACCTACAAAGCCACCTGTGTTCGAGAAAGAAGGTAGTAGACATCAAACAAGGTTGTAAACACTAATTTTTTTCATCTTTGAAGTATCGGAATAATCTAGCAAAGGGAAATTAATGTCTTTTTATGGAAACTAATGTAATAATACTACGGAAAACTCATTACATATTTCAATAAAATAGCTAGCATTTTTTAATTCTATTTCCTCTTATATTTCTGTTGCCAACTTCTTTTAGTAGAGTTATGATAATAAAGTTCCAAATTCCAAGCTGTACTTACCAGGCCCATCAAAAGGCACAAGGTGATGAGGGACTTTATCTGAGGAACCTAAAGGGATGAGGTACAAATCTTTCACTTGCTTCATATTATTGGCTGCTACACCGTAACGTTTCCTACTGCTGAAATAGGCAAACAACAGTGCATAGGAGATCTGATCCTCTTCAGTTACTGGGGTAAAGCGAACCACGCAGATCTCCTGTTTACAAGGAGAGAGGGAAAAAGATGGTCAAGAATACTTTTCTGTGAAATGTATTTTTTTACTGACTGCTCTTTATTTAAAAGAACAGTGCTGAGGAGAAAAAGCTACACCAAAAAGGCAGAGAACAGAAGAGACAGAAGGAGCAGAAACATGGCCAAAAATAATTCAGAACTAGATAAAACAAACAGAAAGCATTTCATTTAGTATGAAAAAATTAATTGAAGTGCATGACAAAAGAGCCAATGTTTTAACAGCCAGTTAAATAGCAAGTTTTAGGGAAGCTTGCCAGCCTCCAATGAATTATTCCACTCCCTACCCTTAACATTACTAGAAAGCTGTGTTTGGTAGTCTGTTGTGTCCAAGTGGAAGACCAGTATTCAGATCCCAGGATTACGCTCAAAGCCCAGTTCAGGAGTTGATGCTGGAGCTGATGCTGTTTAATGGCTTAATGTACAGCCTGGGAGATTGGGCAGAGGATCCTCTGCAAAACTGAGATGGCACCTAAGCGGGGGCAGTGGTGGCTATGCTGAAGGGCTGGTGGCCATTCAGAGGGACCTCAGCAGGCTCAAGTAACAGGCTGACCTTTGTGGATGTCAGCAAAGGCAAAATTTTGCACTTTGAGCTCGAGTAAACCCATGCACCAGACTGGCTAGAAAACAGCTTGGCATAAAATGATGAAGGGAATCCTGGTGGACAAGCCAAGTATGAACCAGTGATGTGTCCACGCCAAGAAGGCCAACCACAATCTGGGTGTCAGAATCAAAGCAGTCAGCACACCAAGGGAAACGGCTACTCCTTTTTATCCAGCACTTGTGACACCACCACCTGGAAAAGACTTTCAAGTTCTGGGCTCCCCAGCACAAGGACAACTGGCACACAGCAGGACAAGTCCAACGAAGAGTCACTGAGATGGTTTTGCACAATGTAACGCTACTGAAAATGAAAGGGTAACACTTGAGAGGTGAAGTGGTATCCAAACATTCCTGACGAGTTACTGTGTCAAAGAAAGACAGATATTCTCAAACAGCAGACGACATTTTAAGGTTAGGTAGGAAGAAAATAAATGCCAGCAGTTGCCACCCATCCCATTCAACATAACCATGAGATATTCCTGAAGTTGACATATTTTGCAAAGGTTTCAGAGAGAAAAAAAACAAGTATCTTTAGGATGACTAAGATGCATATTAAACAGCAAGTCTTTATTAGGTAAAATTCTTACCTTGGTCCCTGAAGCTTTGATTTTTTCTACATAGTCCCAGACAGTGTGGGGAGATATCCTACCACCTACTTGAATACTATCAGGTAAATCCTATGAGAAAGGACAACAGAAACGTGAATCCAAATAAATATCGTGGTACATCCTTCATCCAGTATCTGTTTCATAAATTCAAACATACTTCAGTTCTTTTATTTCTTAAATTATAATTTAAAAATATGAGTAGCAGTTACAACAGAAGAAAAACTGAAATTTTGCACATTTAAGATTTTCAGTGCAAAGATAATGATATATACTAAATTAGTTATCATTCAATACTGTTTGTCTATAACTTCCCAAAACTATTCTTTCTGGTAACAAACTGCAAACATAGCTGTACTGTGCTCTGGAAACACTCAAGCTATCTGTCAGATCACACCACAATGAGAGCTCCACACCTGTGTTTATAATCAACTTTCAGAACCTTCATCATGAGGAGAAAACATAACCTACATGTGCCTGTATATACAGATGTAGATTCTTCTTGGATACTATTGAGTTCACTGTTCCCAAGCAAAATAAACAAGACTTTCAGAAAAATAATTTTTTTAAACAAAGAAGAAGAGTTTTGAAAAGCACATCATACTCATAGAACAATCCTTTAGTATTAAGGATTACTGCATGGCCTGCACTTCCCTGAAGATCTGCAGCAAAGACAATCTTATTAATAGAAGACCTAAGTTCTTTTAATTAGAAATCTGATTCATCCTACATAGCTGTCAAGAAAGAAAATTGAGCCTTATAAGCACTCTGATCTTTATTTTGTGACATGAAGACAACTATTACAAGCAGTTGCATGCTTTTCCTGTCTCTCAGACACAGAAGAGAACACTACATAAACCTCTTTTTTAGGGACAATTTAGTCACAATGCAAGATAAGGACCAGAATTGCCACCAGATAGGCAAAAAAAAATAAACTCCATTACGCAGGTTTCTGTTATAGATGGAAAGATGAACCAGAGGTTCATGTATTGAATAATGCTTGACTTACAAATATAGACCTTAACCTATGTCCTCCCACAAATACTTTATTCAGTACAATGATCATGCATTACTATCTTCTATCACTATACTATTATTAGCCTACAAGGTAGGTAGGCTGGTAAAATTAATAAATTATTTGTTCATTCTTTTCAATAAATATAAATACCTCTGTTAAATACTCAAAAGAGCCAGAAACTGGATAAGCCTTGATAACAAATTTTGCTACTGAAGGCATATTGATAAAGCCCTTCCAGATGAAATTCAGGCGTGCCAGAAACAGACTCTCACATTCCACAGTACCAGGCGTTTCTGACCTAAAAAAAGGACAAACAAAAACCCACTTGGTTTGCAACACGATATATCATGTAAGACAGTGTATATCATAATTTTTCTTTATCACAGAAATGCAGTATTATCAAGAATTCTCTTTTTCAGTTAAGCATACTTGAGAGTCAACAAAAAAAAGACAAGCAGACAACCATGTATCTCATCTTCCAGTGAAGTAGCTCTATGGTACAAGGAAGGACAGTCAGGTAAGCAGCACATCAGTTCACTAGACTATATATTTTAAAAACAGAGAAGTTGTTTAGTCTGATAATTACCAAATGCTACTACTGAAGAGGACACAAACACATACAGGTGCTGCAGAGCCAGAAAGATGCTCCCCTGCCACAGGTAAAAGAAGACAACACACTTGCCTGGTGGCCTACACTGCTTTCCTAACCCCTACATTTAGTGCCACCACTGTCTGCCACCTGAATGCCTGTATCACCCTACTCTCTCCTTGTCCCATATGCTGGCTCTTCATTGTCTTCTCACCTATGCATCATTTGCACACCTTCTGTGAGTCCTCCTCCCAATTCCACCAATACAAAATGTTTTTTTCTCCCTTTGAAAAAAAGCCTTAGTTTTGTCCATAAAGGAGCTGAAAAAATTAATGGGATGACTTAAACAATTGCACAGGAAAGTGCTTCTCAATCTGAGGGTTTCCTTATGAAAAAGATTACACATTTCAACATTTTCCAACACATTACTATCAAAATATTCTAGGCATGCTATTAGCAGTTTTAAGCTGCCAGTAGTACCAGATGTTATGCTGCTTCAGTAACACCATAACCTATGTTTATTTCTATCCACACTGGAAATTACTTTGAACCCGCTTGCAAGCTATTCAAAAACCAAAGTTCACTATCCTTGGTAAAAGATCACACTGTCCTGATAAAGGAAAAATTTCAGCATGAACTCTGGTCAGTTCTAAATAATTGGGAGTTGATGTTTTTCTAGAAAAGCCTCCCTCAAACCAGACAGAAACAGCCTCATAAACTGCTGTTTCCTTTTTAGTCATTTAGAAAATTAAGAGAGAGCTGACAGAAAATACAGCAAAACATCAAACAAGCTCCTGTTACCTGTCATTTCTAGAAAAGCACTACTTTGGCATTTAAACTAGCCTGATTTATCAGTGTAAACGCTCTGTTTAGAGCAATTCAAAATTCCCTGAATTTATATATACACATACACAAAGACACACTCATTTAAATGCAGCAGTATAGATACTACATTCCTTAACAGCAAAAGACAGTATGAAATTTATATACCGATTTTTTGTAATAGGAACTCTTTTTAAATCTTGTTGCACCAGAAAACACTGGTTTTTTGGGAAAAGTAAACTATTTTACTTTGGTAATTAGAAGTTTGCAATCACAACAATGTATGTTGTATTATGTATATAAATGAACATCATTTACTCCATCAGAGAACTCTAAAAATGTGTACGCCTTCAAGAACCCAAACGGATTCATGCAATGTCATTAAAATGTAGCTTTAGACATAAGAGCTTAACAAGATTAATAATGTCTTTCATTTAAAAATACTGTTTCCACAGCTTGTATTACTTTGGGAGAGGTGTGAATGACTTTGATGAGTCTTGCTTATCATCTTCCAGTAATTCTGAAGCTAAAATGCTTGACGTGGAGGAGAGCGCGTCCGCAATGCTCTCTGCTTCGTTGTCTGACTGCTTCCGTGCAACCCCAACAGACACCTTCACCTTCTTCCCAGACAGATCATCAGTAGGTGGTGCCATGCGGCCTGCAAGAAAGGAAGTGCAATTGGTTCCATTTTTTATTAAAGAAACAAAAAGAGGACTTCCTCTGAACACAAGGAAGACACACCAAAAATACTAGATATAACCATTGAAGTGGGATAGGGTAAGGAACTCACATATTTTACACATATTTATATGCTGTATAAATTAATATATTGTATATGTTTATACAGTACTTAACATACATTTGCCACTGCAATGGCATAGGTTAAAAAAATGAGGAATCAACAGTAGTATGTACATCCGCTACAGGGATTTCACTCTTTGAAGTTGTTTTTTTAAAAAGAAGTTTATGCCAATAGACTATTCTTTTAATAGTCTCTTTTGTAATTTATGAAATAAAACATTCCTTCCATAACTTTGTCAGCAAACTGAGTAAAAACCCACATTTATTGAAATTCTTGAGGTATATTGAGATTTATGACTGAAAATTATAGAAGCGCAATCTATTTATCTTCATGTACTTTCCCCAAATTACCTATGCAGATTTTGCAGTTTAGATCGAACAGATGATTTTTATGTTGACTTGTGGTGTCTGGAGATGCAGATTCCTTTATTTCTTTATCCTTTTCAGCTTCTTCTGATTTCTCAAACTTTGTATTAGGTTCCTAAGAAAGGTCAAACACATTTCAATTAGGCTTTTTTTATCCCTCTGTTAATATTCCTAATATTGCTTAAAGGTTTTATGGTGTTTTCCTCCATTCAGACATAATGCTCTTCCTTCAGCTGTATAGCCTAAAATTCTATCACAAAATGTACAAATTCACTGCAATAACTAATTGGTATTCTCAAATATCTTTAGGTACCATTTAGAATATTTTCTAATTTCTACTTTCTACTTCTGTCAGAATTCATCATACAGTCACAGACACAACATAGAAGGAAACCAACAAAATCACCAGGCCAAGAGGTCAGTAAAGATAAAATAAAAATACCAGACCTAACAGATAACTACAGACCTGAACAACAAAATCATAAACAAAACACAACCGTACTGCCTATTAACTAAATACACTGTAGTGCCATGCTTTCTTTTCTACCTGAATTTCCATTACTTCCTCTTGTTCTTTCATTGGTGTCTCACTTTCAATTTCTATTTCTCCTTTGTGAGTAATTTTTGTGATAGGTCTTCTTTCAACCTCCCTCTGTTCTTTCTCAATCATTTCAATTGTCTGTGAAAACGAGAAGTTATATGTAATTATTCCCATACAGTAAAATTTGGAAATCCAGAAATATAAGTGATAACAGTACTGCAATTAGGAAACCCTCTAGGAAGAAAAGTCATACATTCTTATTTTGCAAGTGTCAAGTAGTTTCATAAAACAAACATGCAAGTAGCCTAACTTCTCCTACAGTGTAGCAGCAAGTATTACCAGGCGTGCATTTAAATAAGTTATAAAGCAAACCTTCAACACTAAATTAAAATACCAATAGTTCTGATTTCCCAAGAGCTAAAGGAAAAATACATCCATCCTTTTCCCATAATAATAGGGACAAGGTAGAATATAAATATACACAGATTTGTATCATTTTTCAACTGCTTGTTTTTAGTACATAAACCTAATGCTTCACCTCAAAAAAAAGTTTTAAGGTACTCTTAAATGTAATGGAGATGCGAATTCTGATAGTAGTGCTGCTTTGCCTGCTTGCAATATAATAAAATATAAACTTTTATTTCTAATATTGCTTCTAAAAGCAATAAAATAAAATATAAATCGTTATTTCTAACATTGCCTCTTAAAGTACATTTCCATTTCTGACACCAGGAAGGGGTTGTGTTGGCTGTGCAAATATCTCAAGCCTGATTTACTAAGGAAACAAGGATTCTATGATTGCTTTGTCTGCCTGAAAAATATCAACATATTTTTGAACGTCCTGGGGAAATAACAAAAATTAAATTAGTAAGTAGCAGTCTCAATGCCTTGCTTAAACAGTAACATGAAAAATACAACCAAATGATACATTGTGATACATTGATATTTATTTTACATGCTTCTAGAAATTTTAAAGCATTTCTCTGAAATAATTAGGACCATTTAGCAATTTTTTGATCAGCATACACTTTTTTTGGAAGATATTTCTCATAGCAGTGGAATCTTATTTTGCATGGTCTGTTTTCAGAATTTCACTGATGTTTATAAAAACAAACGTAAAAAAGTTCCACTACAAATGATGGGCTTTGGAGAGATACAGAATAAATAAACCTTTCATTCTTTATAGGCCCTTGAAACAACTTCAAGATAATCTACAAGTGCTTTTCCACAGAAAGTAGCAAAAAGTTACCATGATTCATAAACAGGTCTAGCCACAATGTGCAATGACAAGGAAAAAACACAGGAATAATTAATACTGAAAAGCACATTTCACTCTCTAACAGCATCCCACTCTACTGAATCAGTTATTACCAAACATTTATTTTGAGCACACAGGTGAATTTACACTACCCAAATACTGTGCTTTTAGGTTCTATGATGTGGAATATAAGTACCAAAGACCCTGTCAACATAAATCCAGATTCTGTAAACAAGGTAATTTTTAATGGCCATTTCCAAGCAGTTGTAGTTATCATCAGACTAGATGCCCAATAAATGGGGCAATGTCTAACAAAAAGGAATTTTCTATAAAAATAATACAGGTCCTCTTATTCCTGTTTCTCCTTCTGAACTGTCAGCACAGCTATATGGGACTTTCTGTTTCAAGAAGTCATGCTTAAACTAACCTAGTAAACTTCCTACACTTTCTTGTTTTTTTTTTTTTTTTTGCTGTTTGTTTTTTTTGTTTGTTTGTTGTCCCTTTAGGCTGCTTTTCCAACTGGCACATCAGGTTTTCAGCTCTGGATTTGCTTCTTGGGGACTGATTTCTAACACTTCAGCAGTAAGTTAGAAACAACACCAGTTTGCTTTGGTTTGGTTTGTCCAAACAGATCTCTCTCCCTCTTTAAGAAACTGGTTTTTATAAAGCTCCAAGCAACAGCTCTAAAATCTTGTAGAAAATAAGGACAAAGAAGCCTTCACTCTTGAGACAGAAGAAAGACCAAGCGGCAATAGATTTGCAAGGCAAAGGAAAGTGCATGGTTTCCTCCTTTCAGAATCTGACTAAACTTCTTTCACTTCAGTCTTAAAAACATCTTTGGGTTTTAAGTACTAAATTAATCATAGAGATCCTCCTTCTCGGTCAGACTCGCTTTGTGCAACATTCCTTCTGCAAACACTCAACCTGCAAACAGAAGTTACGCATGCTTAGGCTGTCAAATAAACAACGTAAGTTGACAAATCTCACATGTCTGTTTTCTCTCTGTCTCCAGGCAGCCAGTTCTTTGGAAGCCAGTTCTTCTGGGCTCATTTTTATTAGATGGTCTGGAGTAACCTCTCCTTTCAGTACTTTCTTAAATAATATCTAAAAAAAGAAAAAACAGTAACTATTGCTGTCAAGACAAAAATAGCTTGAAGCAGGAAATAAATCAGAGAAGTAACATACAACATGCTCTGGACAGCTACATAGAATGTGTGGGTTTGTAATTATCTCCAGTGCTGGAAGCAGTACTAGAGTTTATAACATAAAAAGCTTAATATCAGAGCACCATTTATTCTAAATAACAATGTATCTACATATACCCTTAATGATCAAATGTATAATTAACTGGCGTTTCAAAGGAGAAAGAGTTTATGCCCACTGCAGCAATAACTTGGACAGTTGGCTGTTTTGGGTTTTTTTAAAGTGTAAATCCTCTGCATTACACAACAAAGAAAGTATCAAAGAGGATTATCTATGCTTCTTGACTAAATGAAGTCCTAGGGAAAAAAAAGGCAACCAATTAATTTAGCAGTATGAGCAAAGAGAAAACAGAAGTTAGCTGTTAGATAAAAGTTAAGATAGAAGTTCTTAAAATTTACAGTTGGCTAACTGTAATGGCAATATACTACAAACAAAGTGACTTGATCAGAATAACTGATAAAGGACAAAAGACAGAAGCTGAGGAGGTATGATGTTGAATAATGGGCTCATAGAAAGCAGAATAGAGGGTGAAGACCAAGCTTGAGAAAGCCAGGTGTGAAAAAGCACAGTAAGGAGATCCTGGACAGAAAAACAGTAGGTGTAGTAAACAGCAAAGATTTATGGGGGGGACAGGAGTATCTAAATAACAGAGCAGTGGTAAAGAGAAACACAAACTAGGCAGGCTGTATCTACTACACTTAGAAACCAAACAAAAAAAGGTACACTGGGAGCAAGGAGTTGGAGAACTAATGATGGGGAAGAACCCAAACGACACTGAGTGTCCAAAGAATGAACATCAAAAACCAAGGGAACCTAAAAAAACCCCTCAAACAGGTTAAATTGCAGGAGGATTGATAATGTTTCTACATTGAAGACTGTTCCTTTAATCTACAGCAAATCAAGGATTTCTGCAAAGGACAACAGACAAATCACACATACATTATTTTTAGGATCTTTCAGATTGAACATTAAACTTCTGTATTTGTTTTTATACTTCGCGTCAGTGTCTCGAAAAAAAGAAAACAGCTCTCTTTCAATCCTTGTGGCAACTTTTGCTGCTCTCTCCTCAGGAATCTTTAAACTGGAGTCTGTCAATCTATAAGAGAATACAATGGCAAAAATTACAAAATGTATACAAATAATTAACAGTTTTTCCTCTACCTTCCAAAGGAAAATATTTATAAATACAAATTAATAATTTCATTTCTTAATATATCTTTACCTTTTCATAAGAATTTCCTTAAGAGACTGCTTAACACTTTGTCTTATCTGATCAGCAGAAGGCTTGGAAGCTGGAACAGCTGGCAGGTGCGCTGCACTAATGGATCCTTTCTCATTTTTCTTTTTCTTCATTTCTTGTTTCTCATGCGTACCTACCAGAACACACAGTCAAAAATTGTAAAATACTCAAGTAGATTTATAAACTTTTGCTGCCGATGAAATTCTTTCGTGAAATTTTTATTTTTAAACAGCTAAGAATTGACCTTCGATCCTCAGTGGATCCTGAGGGTGGGTGGTCTGTGTTTGGTTGAGTTTTTTTCCTTCTTTGGTTTGGATTTTCTTTTACTTAGATTAATCCAGAATAAAACTTCCTTAGCAGAAACAGCGGGTTTGCCCTTTGACTTACAATATTTTTCATATACACCAAATCCAGATGATCATTACCTTGATCTTATGTATGATTTTTACTCTGAGTTTTCGTAACAAACAGATTAATTTTTCAATGAATAAACTGAGAAATAATATAATATGAACTACATATAAGCATAAGCTTTACTTTAAAATACCATTTTACATTAAACTTAGCATTTCTGCATCTGTTAGCTATGAAAATTATTTCAATTATAATAATCTCATCTTCTGATTCAGGTAACACTCAAGGTCATTATAAGTTTGGTGTCATAAATAATACAAATAATGGATAAGTCTAAGCAAACTAAAATCATTAAAGAAAAATTACTAATTTTTAGAACATCAACTGAAAGCTCCTTTGTGTCAGCATGTGAACATGTCACTAATTTCGAGCAGTACTCTCCTATTTAGGAAAGCAATGGGAAATAAATTATTATAAAATGAAAATATTAATTTTTCATTTTATATTTGGAAAAAAAGGAACAAACTGAAGACTGATAATGATTCCTAGAATGCATCAGCATTGGTAAAAGATCAGAGGAGCTAAGTTATATATTTTTTAGACAAAAACTCAAAGCTTGAGTTTCAGAGTAAAAGATGCAGTTCTCACAAAAAATCTCACTAGCTTTCGTGCTGGGATTGCAGTCCCAAATGACAACAACTTCACTTTCTTAGAAGAAAAATGCTTCCTGGAAGGAAGTTGGGGAGAGGACAGATGTTGCTGGAAGGGTAAATGTACCTTCAACCTTTCAAACAAAGTTTATATGAAAGTCTGATGAGTCAGCAAGCAATATAATGCTCCCCTTTGAAATGAGTTGATAAAATTTTCAATTTGTCAGTTATTATCAAAAGACATCAGTAAGTCAAAATATAATTTATACAGCAATTAAACCAGTTCTATGTATTTCAAAGTCTCATGCAATGTAAAATAAAGTTTAATACAGAAACGCCTGTGTACTTTTTCTCCCACTTTTGATTATGTGAACATCCTCTACTATTGAAACAGGAAACACACATCCACCTAGTACACATCTACCTACTAAATATAACTTAGAAAGAAATGAGAAATAAAGATCATAACCGTTATGGGAACAAACACTTCTTCAGATCATTATCACTTCCACTCTGGAACATGATTTGAAAAACTGATGCTAAAAAGTTATGATCCTTCACTGTACAGAGATGTGAACTGCAGCATGGAGGACATCCCCAAACCCTGGTACCTGATTTTGTGGACCTTTCCACTGTACTAAGGGATTCTTTATTTATTTTTTCGTTTTTATCTTCAGGGGACCGCCGAGGAATTACAACAGTTTGTGATCCTTTCCGAGCCGGAACATGCTGCCCTTTTTTAGTATCTGAGTCTCTGGACTCTGGTAAGTTCTTCCCATCTCCAGATTCCTGAAAAAAACATTTACATGTGTTAGCATGCTACTGAATGCTACAATCAACCTCTACATAATTACCACATATTTTTCACATTTTTTCCTTTTGACACTGTACAATGTATACCCTGGATGTATGTGCCACCATATAATTTTCTAAATAATTACTGAACAATATCCCAAATTACTGACAAGCATTGCTTAACAATCTCTTAAATACTGGCTCAAGATAACAGCACAGGCAATTTGCATTTAAGGTCTGTGTTAACAACCACTAAGTTTGCAGTTATCTTGAGAAGTCAGTGATACCAATGAACAACCCTTAACCAGTTTTAGCCAAAAAGATCACTGATGTTTAGAAAGCATAGGTCAACTAAAATTAAAAAGAACAGCTTACATTCCAGAATTTCAATACTACTACTCAGAAATAAGACAGGATTACTGATGGCTACATTATCATGAATATGGCATTATGTACTAACAGACTGAAGAACTGTCTCAATAATCTTTTAAAATTACCCTTTAGTTAGTAAAATTAGACAAAAAGTAGAAAAGCCCCAATCAAAGCACTAGGCACTTTTTTCTACATAAAACTTGAAATAAAAACCATCGAAACTAAAATACTATCGTCATATTGTTTTACAGATACTTAAAATATCTGCAGCTTATAACATACAGCAAATTGACAGATGGCCTATAATACATTCAGAAATTGGGAAAAAAATGTACCAGGTTCTTCACCATTTCTTTGTACACCTGTATTTATAGGTTTATATACACATCCAGGAGTAGGACTTCAATGATCCTTACGTGCCCCTTCCAACACTGGATGCTCTATTTGCATATGATATGCACAGACCTCTGCTCAATGTAAGAAGAGTTTAGCAATACCATCTTGAAAGGATCAAGCCAGTTAGAAAATGAAGTAACTTTGCAAATACCTTAATTACATTCACAAGGATGTCTGAAACACAGTCTATTAACTGGCAATGGGACAGGCAGAAATCTTCTAACCCCAGTAAATAAGAGAACTTAACACATTAAGACTCACCCGTCTGAAGATTTTGACTTTGTGTTTCCCAGTGTCCTCCATTTGCTTTGTTTTTTCAGTTGTATTTAGATTACAAGCAGGTGTTTGCTTTGACACCCCCAGTTTTTCACACTCAATTGCTTTTTCTTCTTTATGCTCAGGTTTCACTTGAGTATCTGGTGAATTTTGATCAAAACACTCCATTTTTTTGTCTTCTTCAGCACAGCATTTCACACACACATACTCTTTATCTTCTTCACCCATCTGCTGTGCTTGAGAAAGGCTTAGTCCAACACAATCACCATGAAACCAATCATCACATCTACCACAACCTACCATAAACCTGAAAACAAAACAAGATGCAAGTCAGTGAAAACTGAAAGACTATGAAAGAAGATACAGCACCTTCAGCAGGATCTATCACAATTGTTTTGAATTGCGCATCCCCATTACTTGTTCTTACCCAGCAAGTGATTTTCCTTGGTGCTTTACATCCACCTCCAGCCTTACGACATGGTATGACCTTTCTGAGAGGTATTTTTTTGGCCTTTTTGTTTTTTACAGTAGTCCAAGAGACTATCAAAACCTCACTGTTTGTGTAACTTGCTCCCAAATCCTATCGAGCTTCTTTTCAGACTACTGTCGATGTTCTTATGAATGTTAAAAAGCAAAACCAAAAACCCACCAACTCTCAGAAACCATAAACTCATTTGAAAAGACTTGAAAATTTTCTTGCAAGATGTTATCCTTGCTTTCCTACGATTGTCATCATTCATCACAAACACATCAGTTGAAATCTTCCACAGCAGTATGAGGACTTTAAATGTTTAGACTAACACAATGGGTGTATCAACCTATTCTAAATTAGTTGGTATTTTACATCCCATTCCTTAGACCATTATTACTAAATTCTTTCTAGAAAGCTGCTTTTCATTCTCTTTCCTGGTGAATATGGGGCCAGGAGTTTGGCTTCCAGAACCACCTGTCCAGCTTGCAGTGACTGTTTTCATTTAAAAAAGGTATACACTTTTGCGCTACTCAGCTATTTTATTCAGAGGTATTAGTTATTTAAAAAATGTTTCAAACACCAAAACTATTATCTTTTAAAGGACACCCTTCAACTCAAAAGTCACTTAACTAAATTATTTTAAAAGCAGAATCAACTTTACGTACAGATAGTATTTTCAAAGCATTGTAAAGATCAACTCATCTAAAATAAAAGCATAATTTCTGACTATTTTGTGGAAGCATTTTGAAAACTTCATCAGGTATCATGAATACCTAATTGTACTGATAGGTACAATTTCCAGTGCAAGTATTCAGGAAAGATGCAGAATTTCGAAGTTCCACAGGCTAAAAAACAACTACTTCAGGAGACTTATATGGTAGGAATTATTTTTTACAAATAATGAACCAGGCACCAAGGAACAGCTTTCAAATTATGTAGGAAGATCTATTGCAATATCCACTAACATTCTCTTTCCCCTTTTATATTTTTGATGGGGCGGGGGGGGGTGGGAGTTGTTTGTTGTTGTTGTTTTTTGTGTGTTTTTGTTTGTTGAGTTTTTTGTTCAATTTTTTTTCTTCTTTTCATTTTGTTTTATACTTAAACTATATTCAAGGTATGTACTTTAACATATAGTCTGGACAAAGAAAATCCAGAAAGACTTCAAGTGTATTAAAAAGAGTACAAGTTCTTTGTTAGTACTGAAAAATTATTTACTGAATTCCTAGGTTTTGAATTTCATAGAAGACAGACATGACTTAAAAAGTAATTCATGAAAACCTGGTTGTTTCAGCAATGAATTCAAGAGCTAAATACATTGACCTGCAAACCCTATTTCATTAACCTAATACCTTGTAGATCTCTTCCACAAGATCGTTCTAAGCAAAATGATTCCTAACTTATGTTTGTCCCTACTCAGGTTAGGATCTGCTATCTGATGACTTACCTACTCAGCAGAACCATATAAATATTACACGATGTGCTTAGAGCACCTCTCATTCTCCAGAACTGTAAATGAAAGTTCTAAGTGGTTTGATGTAGGTATTGTATACAAAAACTACTGTTATGTCAAAGAGATGAAAACTCTTATTAGTAGCAGACATTTGAAACAGGAGAACAGAAGAAAAAACTGTGTCTTAATGTTCTGTCCCTCCTTACTCAAAATATGTGAGGGTTACACTCTGCTGAAGAGAATGTTATTTTGGTGCAAAACGAGCCTGAGAAGTTTTAGAGGTCCCTCAGATTAAATAAAAAGCCTATAATGATGTTTGCTAGATTTGAAGAAACTGGTTTTTAAACTAGTTTGGGAATAAAAATATTTTCTCGTTTTGAATTTGATTTTTCTGAGCTGCAAGTACATTAATAGTATTACTTGTCACTAGCAAGCAATATCTGTCCATCTACTTCATAATTTTAATTAGAGAGACAGAGGTTTCTTCGTGTTTTGTCAGTATCTCAATCTTTTCAGATTCATGTTCCAGCAAATTGCAAAAACAAGAAAGGTAATGTCAGGGCACAATTAGTTCTGATGGTCTCAGCAGAGTAATACCACAGCATTTATAAACACAACAGAAAAACAAGAAAGAAGAGATGGGACTGCTACACAAAGTAGACTGCTCCTTTCTGAGAGCCTAGAGCCAAACATGCAAGGGCAGGAAATAAAAGGTGAGTGCCAATTTCGTAACTGCAAGGCTCCACAGGAGGTGCTTTACATAGGACACATCTTGTACCACCGCAATAAAATACTAGTAAAGCTCTGGGAACACTGAAACTGATTACAAGAAGTCCCCATGTAAGATTTTCTGCAAAAGCTGAAATAAGGTCAAAGCACACAACCAAAGTATCCTGCTTAAAAAGGGTGTTTTGGTGTCCTAAGGAATTAATGCCTGTTGTTCAAAAACAAAAGGAAACCAAGAATACACCATCATGAAGCCACAACTGAGATTAATTGAGTTTTTATTAAAATATATGTATCTTTTCCTTAGTTTGTAAATTCAGGCATCGGAGACTAATTTGTTAAATGAGGAAGATGGATTGCAGCGTTTAGTAATCAAAACAAACTTTTGATTCATATTTAGAAAATGGGTATTTGCTGAAGAGATAAACCTAAAACACACAAGATGCTGCACGCCTTAAACTTTAAATTGACAGCACATGGAATTTTTCAGCTTAGCTTGCACATATTAAGGGAGGTAACAGAGATGGTGTGTAAGTAAGGCACCAGGATAGGTATCCAGTTTCAGATCTTTATTTTCAAGTCTATCAAATAAATAATAAAAATTTTAGAAGTAAAAAAACCCTGTAATGAATTCAGCTCAGAAAAGATCATTCTTCACTAAGACTACGCCCTGAGGGAGAGATGTCATTCAAGCAAGCTACTGAAGATGGAAGATTCATTTGACTTCATTCCAGTCTTCACAACAAGGTTTCAGTTACACTGTATTTTAACACACACAAAAAAACTTCAGAGTTCAGGATTCAGAAACCAAGACTACAAAAAGAATCAGGAAATGTCCATGATGCCTGTACTATAAAACAGAATATATTGCTTACAATTGTTTTGTTTAAACCTGGTTATACAAAATGGTAATAAAATACCAGTACTGCCTGCCTAAAAAATATTCACTATTTCTAATTGGGGATTTTTTTCCACATTAGACAAATGCAAGACTGCAACTTTTGAGGCTGGGAGAGAACATACTGATTTTGATAGCAGTAATGTAAATAATCCTTTTTACCATAAGGCCACTTTTACATCTTTGTCTGTTTCTCTCATCTGCACATCAAACAACTATGATTTGTAGCAATTACAGTTGTGTAATGGGCAATGTTCAAACTAAATACGGGAGTTAAGAAAAACCGAAGCCTGATTTGAAGGCTTCAAGGATGTCCTTTTGCACAGTTGTTTTTTTTGACTGAAGCGGTTCTGGTATCTTGGACTAGTAAAACCTCAAAGTTTCTGATGGCAGATTGCTTCAAATTTGAAGTGCAGGACTTTAGCCATGTTGTGAGGCTGGATTGGAAGATGTAAAGCTGAAAGAGAAAGAAAAATATGTTTTAAAATATTAAATCATGCCACATTCAATGAAACACTTGCTTTCATTGGACTTCAATATAAAAATATTTTTTGGAAGAAAAGTTTCTTTAAAAACTGATAGGTGAGAGCAGACAGTACTAGAGCTCATTGGGACTATTGCACAGAGTATGCTACTGTTCCATTCCTTTAAAGAATCCCCTTCATAGTCCGCATATCAGCATGAAAAGAGACACCTTAAAATCAGAAAGGAATAGACGGAACATAGAGACAGAATAATTAATGCAAACCTGCCACAATCTCTCTTACGACCAGAAGACTTTCTTTGGTGTGTTATTTGTAGCAAATTAAATTCATTTGTTAGATGAAAATCTCAGGCTTGGACAATTTATTTTCTGAATATATGGGCCATGTTTTAAAATTACCTTTATATGTTCAAGTTATGTAACAGCAACAAGTTTCCAGAGAAATTCATTACTGTATAATGGGAAGAAACCACCTTACTCATAAAACAGTTTTTCATTGCAAAGCTATACTTGAGTAAAACAAAAAACAAATCAGGAGCTGTCAGGAGTTATTCCGTGTAGTATAGTAATCAGCATTTTAAGATTAATTAATACTGTAAGTTGCATTGCCACAGAAAATAATTTATTTTGGAAACAATTGCTTCTCTTTAATCCTTCATGTTTATGGTACATAGCAATTGGGAAAAATACCAGAACAGGATTCAAATCTTAACCAAAAAAAATGCCAAACAAACATAAAAACCCAAACCAAACCATTCAAAATAACACTCTAGCTTCAAACTCACCTAAGAGGAATAAACCCACTGTTCACTTTTTAAATACTTCAGTATTTAAAGCGAGTCCCTCACTTGCATTTCCATCCATTAATGGCACTGTTCACCAATCTTCTACAGATCTCTGGTAAACCTGCATTAACATTTCAGCTATTTCTCTGCTGCACTGATGCTACAGTCCAGCCAATGTTAAACCACGGACAAGATATTCACAGCATGGCAGTTTTAGCAGAGTGTATGCTCCACATCACTGAAGCAGTATGGCTTGATATAAAGCTCAAATAAAATGCGTCTGTCCAAAAAAAATCTGCACTACCTTTTAAGAGCACAGAGACATGAGCAGTTCCACTTGTTCCTTCTGACAAAGCTTAACACAAGTGACATTATTTTTCAAGGTCTGATCTTCTCAAAAAAACCCACAAACCTATCTCAATCACTATCAGCAGATCTCTTATGGAATTTGCAGCATACAAAAAAGACACTGTAAACTTATTGCCCAAGTACTACATTTCAATAACCCATATTTTCTGCCATATGTTTCTTCTCTTTCTTCTTTGCTATTCATATTACAGGAATCCCTCCATAAAGGAAGCAGCAGGAAGACAAAAACCCCTACGCTTTTGGAATTAAAGATGAATTCATGAAACATGGCAAACAGCAAAGCCAAAATCACTAAACTTCCACAAAACCCTAAAAAAATAAGTACATTTCCTAATATTAATTACAAATCTGCACTAGAAGTCATATATATATATATATAATCATTAAGGGAAGCTCCATTACCAGTGGATTCTACACACATTGCATGTTGCAGGATAAGCATCATATGCTTTATTAACTGCACTTATAAGCAGTTTGTATTAATGCTCATCTTTTATAGAACTATTTCAGACAACTTATGGTACCCATTTGTTTGATTCCGTAATGCTACTGGTATTAATAATAATCCTGCCAATACTGCAGCAGAGTAACATAATCCAGATAAAATCTACAAATACAATTATGTAACCATAAATAAAAATCACAATGGAGTCCTTCCATTTGTTAATTATGTATTACAATGTTGTTTTGTTTATGCTGTCATTCAGGTTTTTTACAGCTCTGGGTGGAAAAGCATGATAGCTTTTAATGTTGCAAGGCTTTTCACAGAGGAAGGAAGCAGTAACAGAGGCAGAAAATTTCAAAGCTTCATCCATTACTGTAAACTGATGACATCTTGCATAATCTGCAGTTTAACATACTCATGCTATCTAATGGACGTTTACTAGAACTCAGGCACTATCATTACTCTAATTACTGTTCCTTGTGAAGAATGTTCTCACAACAAACTGTTTGCTGTATACTATCCACTGATGCCAGGCATCACCACCCTAAAAAAACAAAAAGTACATGTAATTTAAGGATGGCTGTAAGTTTGGAGCCTTCAGCTCCTTTCTCAACCACCCTCTTTAGTATTGGCTGTGTAAATTGTATGATAGCCTGGATCCACTATAATTTACTGACAATTAGCACTACTTTCAAAATACAAATCACCTAATAATAATCCTTAGTATGGGTAAAAATGGTTTGCTGTCTACATCCATCAGCCAAAGTACTTTTCTGTCCTACAAATCTGAAGAAACTTTTTAGGAATTATATGTAAACAAGAGATCAGGGATACTGTACCTTTGCTAAATCAACTTCAGCACTTTGCAATTAATTACCTTTTACAACATTTCTAACTTTTCCTCTATATTAAAGCATAGTTGAAACGTGGGGGGAAAAGGAATACCCCAAGTAAAACCTAGTCCTGTATCACTTAATTTTTCTGTGAGGTCTGAGGTCAGTTTTTGTCTAACTGCTCAAACTGGATTATCAAAGCCCGAGCACCAACAAAACAAAACCAGAAAAAATACCTCACAAAACAACAGCAGAAGAGAATCCTCAAACTCCCACAGCCTATTAAAAAAAAATCTTACTTGAAACTGTTGAAATCAAGAGTTGCTTTGTGATAATGCTTTCTAGAACATTTGCTAAGAAACAGAGTATCTCAAGTTGTCTACTATGAATTACTCATCCAAAACTCATCAAACTTCTTGTTAAAGAAGACAGACTACAGACGAGGGAGAGAATCTCAAAAATATCTGTTAGGTTTTGTCTATTGTACAAGCAAGGAACCAGTTCAGCCTTCCAGCCTCCAGAGAATTTGAATACCTACAGTGAAAACCAGAGAAATCTTACACTAGCAGATTTCTCAATGTCTGCAGAGCTACCATCTTCATTTAGCACTATGCCAAGAAATTACATTTTATATTTAAAATTCAACTATCTTTAACAACCTTTAATCTGTCTTCTGGAAAAGTAACTACTGTTTGTGACAAAGCTTAGTATTTTCAGCATCACTTGGATTCATTAGGAATTTGAGTAGTAACTTCAGTCTAACATTTTTCAGTGTGATGTGCATATCCATACACATAGATACATTTCATCTACAGATAGATAAATGAACATTTTTGCATATGATTTATGTTATTGGCTGATTAGAAAATATCTGACAGCAATACGGGAACACAATGGAAATGTCAAACGTTGAAAACAATACTGTGAGTAACAACAAATCAAACCTTGCACTGAAAAAATACCCTTTCAGATGTGCTGAAAATTGCAAAAAGTTAAATTGTCATCTGACTTGTGCAGAAACACAAGGCTTCATATGAAAGAGCAATTCTTTTTAGTTATGTAGCAAAGGTACAACACAATACATCAAGCAAACAGGCTGAGACAGTCCTAAAGCTAAACACTAACAACCCATTCTCTGAGTAAGGCAAATATATATATATAAAACAGATAGTTACAGCTTATAAACTTCAAGGCAAATGGAAAAGAGAGCATGAAGTCACTGTTCAAAGTTCAGATGCCAAACAATAATGATCTATTAACAGAAAACAAGCAAGCACTGTCTCTTACAAAGCAAGATGCTGTAACTTGTGAACTTTTCTGATCATGCAAACCTCATGTTTATGCAACAGCATTCCTCCTTTCCCAGACAAAGCTACTGTATCTGCAGTACAAGGTGAGCATACTTTGACTTTGCATGTGGCCAGCAAATTACTACATGTATTCCTCAAGATATAAATTAACTCCGTTTGTCACGTGCTGCTCTGAAATAAAACAACATTGAAGCACCATCTTTCTACTGTTGTTCTTAACAGGCAGAGTAAAATTACTCTGGGTCTGTGTAAGGCCTATGTAAGCATTGCCCTTTGGGAATTCTGTACACAAAGAAAGCTGATGCCACAATTTCCAGGCATTATCTTCAACCTGAATTAATTCTCCAAGCTTGGTATTACACTAACAACAAGTTAGTGGCTTTACATTTATTACAGGGAATACACAAAGGTTCAAGTGACTACTACTCTGCATCCTGAATTTTAAATATGTTACTTTAACATGACATCCTGTAAAGCTCTTGACAAACTATTTCCCAGTTTGGGATTGCAACTTCAGTTTAACTTCTTTTCCTACAAGCAATTTGTACCACAGCATTGAATAAAATTTCCAAAATTGAAATAACCATAGAGCAAGATATAAACACAAATGTTGTTTCAGATCTTAGCTCTGCCTTTGACATTTCTTGAACATACAGTCATTTGACAGCATTTATGTCTTACACTTTCTCATTTTCTCTTATACACTGAACAGAGAAAAAAAGGGTAAGATGGACCAGCTAGGTGGTTTCAAAAGGGAAACAAAAATTCCTTGAAAGTAGTCCAAACAGCGAACTGAAATCCCCTTTTCATTACAGTAAATGTTGATAGTTTTGATGGGTTTCTGAGAGACAGAATTCAAATTTATCATCTTACACTTCTCTTTTGCACTATACTAGAAGTGTTTTATTTTTCTTGCACTAATAATTAAATAAGGACAAAATGGCAAGGCACTTGAGATACAAGTTTTGCTTCCTCCTGTATCTTAATGACAGCAAGTGAATCTGCAAGGTTTAAGTTATCTGTAGCATAAAACTAAAAAATAAAGTAATTCGAACAAATTAAAACTTTATTACTTAGACTAGTAATGATAAAAAGTGATGCACTGACAGTCTTGAATCTTTGGTTATTAGACATGAAGCTCAATACTGCAAGCTTCTTTATTCCACTGCTGTGTCTCAGTCACATTCTATATAAAAAATTCTATGTTTATGTGCTAAGAATCTTTCTCCATTTAGCAAATCTGATTATCTTCTGCTGAAAGTGCTGGTTGTATCAATAATGTTGCAATGCAAACATAAAAAATAACAATTCCAACACAAAAACCCTAAAACACTGAAGACTGACATTACAAAACTGATGATAGCCATAATTACCATCTGTGGCAACTCATGGGCTGTCTCAATCCAACCTCAGCTGGTGATTCATACACTACATTATTCTTCTGGCAGCTGTAAGAACTGGCAACGCAAAATTGGGTTTATTGAACTTAATCCTATATCGCTATGTATCCCTGTATCTTCTGTAATGCTACTTTGACTTTAGAAACTAAAAGAAGGAGATTTAATTGAGTCACTGCCACATTTTCCCATGCTGGTTAGATCCACTTAGTAATAAGAATCAAGACTTTCTGAACTCCAACATGACAATGAAAAAAAAAAACCCATAGAATGCTAAAAATATTAGCAAAAATAGAAAGAATACTCAAAGCTGCATTTTAAACAGCTATTAAGTAGTTTAAATTCCAAAAATCATGTTGTCCTTTAAAAATATACACAGAAGCATTTTTGTGTCCAGAAAGGACCCTTTTGGGATGTAAACAATTCACTGAAATATAGGCTACCCACACAGTTCTACTTGACATGGTAATGCCTAAGATGACAAAAACTAAGGAAACACAACGTGCTTAAAACTAAACACTCTTACAAAGACACAAATGGTAGAGTCTTAAAATTTTAAAAATAAAACCACATGGAACTAAATTTGAGCACCCCTTCAATCAGGTAATCCTCAGCAACCAGGCAAAGCAAACCTATTATTAATTCTTTTAGTAGGCCACAATGATGCAGATACTATAGCTGCACAATAAATGAATTTTCATGTATTGTTTTTCAAATATGATACAATGGGTCAATAAAGCTCAGAAGGGCTTCTTAGATACAAATGCATGCCAAAAAAACCACTCAGGTGCCAAAGGTGATTGTTCCATATTTCACTCCAATGTACGGAGTTCTAAAGCACAGTCACTAAAAATTACTATTAAAACTTTCTTTCACATAAGCTAATCACAAATATCTTCAATTTGACATTAAAAAAACAAAAAGTAGGCTAGGAGGTAGAACAGCAACAAAAAATACTTCAATATTAAAACACAGTAAGTGTAATAAAGGAATTCTTATTCTTGGACTGACAGATCATTAGTGAAACCCAGTGGTCTTCTTCAGCTCACTTACTGTGTGGAATAACTTTTGTCACAGAGGAATATTATCAACTTCAGATGCAACCTCATTATTAAATTTAAAGGCAATTTCAGATATGCCCACATGGAAGTTTTGTTTGTAGGGGTTTTTCATGTTCTTTCTCCCCTCCCCATCAACTACTTAATTACTGTTACATGAAACCTCACTGCAATGATTACACAAAGTGAAAAAAACCTCTGTACCTCTAGTATTAGAACTGTACCTGTACCAGATAAAAATCACATGTAAAAAACTGTTTGATTTTTTGGTTGACTATGATCCTTCCACTTAAGAGCTCTCTGGGAAGAATGAAATGACAACCTGGAACACAGATATCTAATTTCTTTTCCAGGAAAAAAAGTCAAGTTCAAAGTGCATAATTAAACAGCATAGAATTATACATTCATCAAAATATGTACTCATATAATAAAACATTTCTATTCAAACTTTTGGGTCAAACTACTTTCTAATGCTCTATTTAAATTACCAAAAAAAGTGTACGAGTGTAAAGGAAATTAACTGGCTGTATAACATACGGATTTGTATTGTAAGACTATGACTTTCTGTTTTGGCATGAGCAGCATGAAACATTTGGTGAAAGGAAAAAAATTATCTTCCAAGACCAGTAATAAATTCCTAAGACACACTGCCACACACACCTGTTGCCATGTGGCTTTTTGCAAAAGCCACACTGCTTGCTGGGCACCCAAATATGTTTGCTTTCACTAGAAGAGGTATGATCCAAGCCTTCCCTTTTAACAGTTGAAATGTTATCTGGAATGAACAAGGGAGGTTCATCAAGTGAAAGACTTTTGCTACTTCTTCTCTGGCGAGGTTGGAGATTCTTATCATTTCTTTTAGATTTGTTTTTTTCTTTATCATCCTCCTTCAGATGTTCAACAACAGGGGTATCTTTAGTCTCTGCCTCTTCCTTTGTGGAGCTATTTGCTTTTAGCCCAGTTGCAAGCTGGTGCTTGCAGGCTTGCTTCTGACCAGGATGTGAAACATGGCCTGACAATGAATGCACAGAGTGGTGGGTATCTTTAGAACTGCTTTGATGAGTAGGAGATTTCTCACTTGCTTTTTGAACTGATGATTTCTGGGCTTGCCCAGAAGCCTGGACTCGGGGTATTTTCTTCAGCTTTGTGTTGGTCTGCTTTTTTACAGTCATCCCTGAAACGCTACTCTTTGCTTTCAAACCCATATCAGATTGTTTCTTCCTCATTTTAACCGGGTTATTTGGATGCTGACGACTCTCTTGCTCATCCGCATTTCGCTTCAGACTTCCTGAAGAGGGACTGTGAAGGCCCGAAACCGCAACACCAGCTCTCGTTCTTGACCGCATCATTTCCTGTTGCGCTGTACCTACTTTCTGCTGAGTACCCGCAGTCAGATTTTGTTTATTCTGTACTACAGATTTATCATGCCGGGGCCTGATGTTCTTTTCACATTTTGTTGAAATACCGATTTGTTTCTCATCATCCTGAGATTTTGATGCCTCTGGGCTTTCTACTTTAGTACTGCTGATCTGCTGCGGTACATTTTGGCTTGATTGGTCAACAACAGTGCTTTCTAAAATGCTATTTCCTGGGTCAGCAGAACTAAACTCTTTGCTTTTCAAGTCTTTATTATCACAGTCTGTACTGTCCAATAGTTCCTCAGATGGAGTTTCAGTTTTCTCCATTCCCTTGCCATCACCTCCAGCTTCTGTTACACATTCCTTTACAGACAATGTATTTTCATCAAGAACTTCCACACTGTGGGAACCTGAACTGCAATCAAACCCCTCTTTCACAGAGCTAGACAAATTTGAAACGGTTTCACAAATTTCATCTCTGTTCATGCAAGCACTAGATGAATCATTATCTTTTCCAGTTCCTACAATTTGATTATGTTCTTCCGCTTTCTTCTCTGATTCCTCTGCTTTATTAACAGTCTTTTCTTCTGAAGAATTTTCCAAGCCCAATGAATCAATCACATCACTTGTTTCATTTTTAACTGGAATTATTTCAGTATCAGCAGATACTGAACAAACTGACTCACCACTTCCAGAGTCAGTCTTCATAGCAATCTCTACTGTTTCCTTTGTTTCCCCAGGAGAAGGAGAAGAGGGTCCTGTTAAAATAGCACAACTTAACTCTTGGGGTGTTTCTTCAACTTTTGCCTGCTCAGATGTTTCAGACTTCATTTCTTTCACATCTTCAGGACCAGGCAGACATTTTGTATTACTCTGGGATGCTGTTACTGCTGCTGCTGTTCCTTCTACCTGTCCTGATCGTCTTGTACTACGCCTAACCTCCCTAGGCTGCTCTGTTTTCAAGCACGCAGTGACATCTGTCTCTTTAACTGGACTTCTCTCTTGTTTCTGTCCATTTTTTGGAGCAGATCCACTTTTTACAGACGATTTCTTGGTATTAACAGGAGGAGCAACATTCGAACGCTTGGCTAGCGTGCTCTGCCGCAGACTCCGTACTGGTTCTAGGAAGGGAAAAAGAAAGTCTCTTAGCTATTCTGCTTCCTTCTCTTTGCAAACACAAGATTTGCCTAGAATAAAACTAACTTACCCCAATTTAGCTTACTGGATACAAAGAGAACTTAAAACTTAGTTGTTAACTAAACTCAAAAACCTCCCCAACACCAAATTATCTGCATTTCAATTTTACACTGACAGAGTTTGGATGTAAATCCCATTATTCTAAAGGCTATAAGGGATTTAAGTAGTACATACAAAACTCAAGGAATGATAGAAAGACCATCAAAACTAACTCTGCTTTTCTACCTCTCAGCCTTTTCTACCTCAAACAAAAACTGAACAAGCTATATTGTGATTAGAATTATAACTGAAGTTCAAAAATCTTTTAGAGAACAGTGTATGAATCTGAGATCCAACCATTCTCATCTGATGACAACTTTTCCATTTTCTAAGTAAGTTATCATTCCAGTACCTTTCTGAACAGCATAATCACCAGCTTTGTATCACAGACTCTTATTTAAATTCTGATCTCCACATTAAGTAATTTTATCTTTTTAACTCAACCTGCTCTATAGAGGAAAAAAGCAGAGAGGTAACTCCAGTTGAATAAGTTAGAAAACCCCTAACTAGAATCAACTAGCTACTACAAAGAATTTAAATATTTTAATAAAATATTCATTAAGTATATTGAGATACTTTGATTAAAGACTTTCTGACTGCAATTACTATAACCTAATTTAAAACAAAAAGAGGATATGCAAATAAAAATTAATAGAATTAAAGCTTTAATTGGAAATAGAGACGTGCCAACCTAATATTCCAATGCTGTTTTGCAACTCCATCATGCTTTTGTTGGTGAAGAACCATATTATTAATCTTATGTAGGTAAAAGGATCAAAAACTCAAAAATTAGTTTGACCATAAGCCATAAGGAAGACACTAAATATTTATTAAAGAAGAATTCTCATTGACTCATACCCTATGGATGCCAGCTTCTAGCTGCAGTGTATGAAAGAGGAAGTTTCTATATTGGAATTCACACAACCAGATTAAATTTATAAATGTTGCAGGTGGGATTTTAAAGATTTAATTTACTTCAAATGTCCTAACACATAATCTATGGTCACCTTGTGCCATTAAACGTGGTGATTTCCTCGGTGATGTGACTGATGCTTCTTCAGTACGGCTTCTCAAACTCCTATTAGGTAAAGCAAGCTCATCGTCATCAATGGTGTCATTACCACTCTCTTTAACTCCTTCTTCATCCATAGTATCATCAAGACCAATAACTGGAAAAAACAAAAAAGAGCCGAAAACTTAAAATGATCAAAAAGTGTTGCAGCTATAATGCTGTGCAAGTCAGGGGAAGAGACATTAAAAAATAAATAAATTAGTCATCTAAAATCAAACAAGAGAGGAAAAACTGAAGAAATGAAGGACAGAAAACACCCATGTGAGGCACCTTCAGTGTAGAAGCTATCACCCACAGCTTAAAACTTTTGTAAATAGTCCTTATAGCTTTCTTGTGGACTCACATTTTTATTGGTTTTTTTTGCCACAGGAAGGTCCCCAGTCTTAGAGGATCAGCTGCCCCTCACTGGCCCTTCCCACCTAAGAAAAAGTGAAGAGAGGTAAACAGCAGAAAGAGCTGATCCAGAAGTGTAGAGTGTTAAAATCACAGTTTTCTCACAGGATACCATTTTAAATCTCTCAGCCCCACCCATATCACATATCTGTGTCTGTAAAGCCTTTTTGGAAGAGCTTTAAGTGCAGCAAGCACTTAACCTTCCAGGAGAGACAGGGAACATTGGTGAATTCCTATCCACCACTAACCTGAGAAAGATCCCAGAGGTTGCTTGCTCCTGAAAACAGATTTCCTAAGAGGCAGTCAGGTCACTATACCAGCCATTCTCCTCACTTGCTCTAAATTTGGTTCTTGCAGTGGCAGCCTCTCCTATTTAAAGATCCTATGTGTGCTTAATGAATCTTGGCCCCCCATCGGATGCAAAATTTGTGAGATCAAGCCAAACACCCAAGTGACTTTACGAAACACGTGGGAAGGTCTAACAAATATAACAGAGACTCCAAACAGTCAATTATGCCCGTTTTTCACTATTAAGACACCAACCTTGAAGGATTTTTAAGAGAAATTCACAAGACACATATAAGATATCTAAAAACTTCTAACAATTGCTTTAAAATTATATAAATTAATACATCAATCACAAAAGTCAAAAAAAGCAAGAAGTTAAATTAAAAATTGTTAGAGTTTTTAGACCAGCTCAGAAAATCTGTCAAATCCTGGTCCTTCTCAAGTCTGATATTGCTGCAACTTAAAAAAATCAATGCCCTTGGTGAAGGTGCTACAATAATAAGAATACTTTTAAAATAACAAAAATTGGAAGCTGTAAAACACTGCTGAAGCCAAAGACTGATGATAACCAAGTCTATCAATCTACAATCACCTGTCATGAAGAATTAAAAAAATAAAGTAATCAAGCAACATGTTAAAAGTTCAAATATTAGAAAGCTTTTTATCAGCCACTTAAGGAAGGCTGATCATGGCACCAGGCAATCAGCATTCTGAACCTCTGTAATCAGATGGCTGCCAGGAGCTGAAAGCTAGGAGTTTCTTAAGCTAACCATTTATGATCATTTATTTTAACCATAATCTTTAGCTACTGCATTGTACACACCAGTTACAAGGAAAAGTATTTGTGGAAATTATTGTCCACTGCCATTTTCCAATCCACAGAGCCACCTTTACATCTGTGTGTGTTTACAAACATACAGATATCACACACAAGGTGCATGAGGCTGATAAAGTTTGTCTTACTCCACTCAAGACTGTTCCTTAATCACTTACTTGCTACAAGCTACATACTGCACACACTGGCAAAAAAATGACATTGTAACTGCCCTGTTAGTCATTATTTTCCCGGTAAATAACTAATACTGACCACTGTCTAGGATGGAAACCAGGATGAGATGGGCCCTAACTCTTCACCCTAACTCCAGCTGCCCATTCTCATTCTCAAAAGTTATATCCTCCCAGCAGCTCTGCACTTTGGTATTCGTGTTTTCATGGTTTTCCTGAAAAACATGAAACTGTTTTTTGGGAACAGACTGTGACAAGAGACTCCTTTCACATCCACTTCTGTTCCTTCTGTGTAGAATTAAACTACTAAGCTACTGAAGACAACATGAAAAATAAAAACTACTAGGACAGCTTCTGAAACAACTCTGGAACATATTAGAGGGCTGACATTAGTCTTGGGCTTTACAGTGTTCTTGCTCAAATTAAGGAATTTATACAGCCTCCTCTATTAATAACAAAAGAGACACATTCAGTCCATTATTGACAGACAGTTTGAAGTATTAGAATTAAAGTATTTTCATACTTACAAGACTCTGTGCTGTAGCTTTAATTTTACAGAGGAATTTGAAGCACAGAATCTTGCTAATTTCAAACGACCTGAGCTACAACTCAGCTAGTACAGACAGACTCCTGAGCCCCCTCAGGAGGAGCATTGCACAAAGACCCTGCTGGAAAGAGAAAAAGTGACAGAGAACAGCAATAGACACAAAGAAGACTAGGAAACTAAATTATGAAGGAGAAGTGGAGGTAAAGAAACAACCCTAGGAAAAGTAAACTAACAAAACCAACATCAGAAAGAACTAAAAAA
>VZTZ01026498.1:1674277-1690712 GCA_013400955.1 Drymodes brunneopygia | reverse complement strand
AAAAAAAAAAAAAAAGCAGAGATTTTCTTAGTAACAAATATCTGAAGATCACCTCAGCAGCAGGTATAGAAATTAGAAAAATAAAATAGGAAAAAAAAGGAAAAAATAAAGAAAAAACTTATCCGAATAGGAAGAGTTGCACACCAGTGTACAACTGAACAGACTGCAAATAAGAAAAGTACGAGTCACAATCAATGTATTTATCCTGGAAAAGGTACGTACCACTGACCTTCACCTTACTATTCTGAGTTTCTCCGTTATTTGTAAAGTATCTAAATTTCCAAACTAATGGGCTGTACCACTGATTCACTTATATTTATGCTATACCATAACAGAACAACATACAGTAAAAACAGTCTACTTGCAAATTTAAAGCAATGTTTTCCCTATACTAAACCATTTTTTAATTTTTTAGCAATGTAAAACTGAAGAAAACAAGCCTCATTTTTTGGTGAAAGAAGAGGTAAGGAGAAGAAAACACCCCTAAATACATCATCAAAAACTATGACATTCATAAATCTTCGTTTTTATTAACTTCAGACTTCGCTTGGTTGTTTTCAGGTACAACTAAGACAGAAATACTCGGTTTATTGGCACAAGGTAAATCTCAAGTGTAGAAATAATTTTCTTTTCTGTAGGTGTTAGCCCTGGATTTCTTTCGCTTAGGTAAACACACCAAACAGAACACCACTTCTGCTCCTGCTTTGCACTGCTGTAAAATGTTTTGTGCAGCTGAATCACACTAATGGCAGAAATGTGCAAATCCACAGCAGATTCTGTATAAGCATCCCAGATTATATGAAAATGGTTGAACATTTAAAAATTTCTACTATGCTATATGTGAATAACAACATAAAGATGTAACATTATGCTTCAATGGAAAGAAGTTACAGTCTAAAGCAGTAACTAACATCTCTAGGTAAGCCTTCAGAAGAGCTAATAAACTCCAGTGAAGCAACCAAACATATACAGATAGTGATATTTTGTCATTAAGTCTCCAAATCATGAATGAAGACTGTATACTTTCTATTAAAAACCCTTTTCCTATTGACATTTGTGATGCATATGTTCAAGAAACAGGATTAAAAATACTTTTTGTTTAAAAAGGATGTATTTTCAAGAGATATTATGTGACGGATAACATAATTTACATAAGGACACATCAAACTCCAACTGTTTTACAAAAGTTTGCCTGCAACCCATTGAACTGAGAATTTGCCTGCAAGTACCTTGCGCTGACTGTCCAGTGTAAGAAAAGAATCACAGTAAGTAACATGAGATATTAACTAAATATTTGCTCCCATTCTCCATTAATGTCTGTGTTGTAAAGAGGTATTTTTACAGTCTTTAGAATAAAGACATATGAAAATCAACTAGGATTCATAAACTTAATACAGTTTGTATCTTGACAGAAGACTGCATATCCATTTTATTAAAAAGATGTAGCTACATTACAAGCCTACTGAATTGTGGTTCTTTAGTGGCACAAGCCTGTTACATTGGAAATAAGGAGCAGTAAAGCACAAATTTCAACAGAATAAAAGCACCACACCAAACCAAGCACTTTAATGTAAATGAATTAATTTTATTAAGAAAGGAGTCTTCATGTATTTACAAATCAGAGAGCTAATCTAAATTGCTTTGCGAATCTTAGTACAGATCCAACCTCTCTCCACCCATGAAACTGATCCAAAGGCATAAATAACTAAATACTTCAGAAGGACCTAAGCTGAGGCATGCAGGTAGTTTGCCACCAACAGAAAAAGGCGCAAAATAAATATTCTCCAGGCTTTCAATATCAATACAGTAAATTTAAGTTTTATACAGAAAATTTACTACCTTGGTCATAAAACACTGTTCGTATGGACAGCTTGGAAGAAGGAAGGCATAAAGAGGTAAGAAAACTGAGAGAAACAACTGTAGACACAGTTTTGGGCTGGAATCTCAAAGCTGCACTCAAAATTACTTCAAATGTAGGAGGAAAAATACATATACATTTGGCTTTAGTGAAAAGAGCCTGAAATGCCTAACACAGCCAGACATCACACTAGCTAAAGAAAAGAGTATTTGTGTTCAGAAAAATTGGTTTGGCTCCCAAGATTCAGTAGGTGATCATGATTTTAGCAGAGGTAATGCCACTTTTACTAATATTCATGAAAACCAGAAAAAGCAGACTGCACTTGAGGGAAACACTTTCCCAGCAGCAATCCAGAGGGATAGGAAAAAAAGGGAAATTAAAAAGATGTCCCTAACACATTTTACATTCTTACCGCATCAGTCTTCTTCATCATTTATGGTAAGTACCTAATTTGATAAACATACCCATAGACTAAATTAGTTAAAAGTTTGATTTTAATATGAAACCTAGAAATGTCTTCAGATGATATTCAATTAAAATTCCATTCCCTGTATTATATGTAAAATAAATCAAACTACCACAGTAAATGATATCCTGAAATGACCTAAAGAGGTCATGATAGCTAAGAAGTGTCAATTTAGTATGAATGCTAAGTTATTCAGCTCACTGGCATGTGACCAGTATGACCTGCTATGCTCACGGGTGGATAAGTTTCCAGCATGTCTTCCAGCAAGAACAGAACAAAACAGAAAACCTATCACTAGGGTGCCATTCAAAGTTGAAATAACTATGTTGCTCTTAAAGAGAGTTCTGTCATATTCTAAACTACAGTTTCCACTTCTTATCAATGAATTGCTCAATAAGGTAAAAAAATCAACACAACTCCAAAAGCACACTTCCACACCCAACCACACCACTCAAATATTTAAGATGGCCAACAGCTGTTCTATACAATATGATTTTCTGCAGTCATCATGTACAGCTTGGAAGAACAGCTGTCGGATCAAACTGACAGAAAGAAGCAGAGAACCTAAAACATGCTATCTGGGACACTTCTGATTGCTTCAAAAATTTGGATTTAATTTATTTCTCAAAAGTTTCATTTTGTCAAATTCTGTCCTTTATCTGACAAGGAAAGCAATTATATCAATTTCTACTATTGACACAAAGTCTTTCTGCTTATATCTACTTCAGAAAGAGTCCCCCATAACTGCTAAGCTCCTATGAGCTGCAGTGAATAAGATGTGGATAGTTTGTACCTTGATTCACAGAGGTAACAGAACTTCTTAACGGTGCTGTAAGACCAGCATTCTCCTCAGCCTAGCTCCATAAACCAGCAACCTAACTACAGCTTTATAGTTTAGCAGTCACCCTTCACAAACACATTCTAAAAGGACTTCAGCATAATTTGATCTCTACCCTATCTAGCTTGTGAGAGTTCTGAGAGTCATTAAGAGTTATGTCTACCTCTGCTCAAAGCCATAATCAGGATCATCCACAAAAAAAATCTTGTTCTCTCTCTAAATATGTAATTACTCAATCAAAGCTAAAAAGATAACTCCATTCTATTACTCAATGGCAATTACAGAGCAAGCTCAGCAAGTTTGGTCTGCCCTGTCTTTGGTCTTTGTCGGTCTTTGTCTGACCAACAGTGTCATTTAACTAAAGAAACTATCTAAAACCAGCACAATCTGGATTCAGGCCAAGAGACAAACATGAGACTGCTTTATTGGTACTGATATAGTTCTGCTCATCAATAAATATACAGGCAACAAACATCCATTGTCATATTCCTTCTATTTGTCATATACCAGTACTGCTGACTGAGATGCTCAGTACGAGGAAAGCATGGACCTGGTGAAGCGAGTCCAGACAAGGCCACAAAAATGACTGGAGGGCTGGAGCACCTGTCCTTTGAGGAAAGACTGGGAGAGGAGGGGTTGTCTGGCCTGGAGAATAGGGGGACACCTCATTGCAGCTCTTGGAAGAAATATGTGAACAGACTTTTTAGTATGGCCTGAAGCAATAGGACAAGGGTAATAGTTTAAGAGAGGATAGATTCAGACTGGATGAAAGGAAGAACTTGTTTATTATGAGGGTGGTGAAAAACTGGAACAGGTTGCCCAGAGAGGCAGTAGAGGCCCCATCCCTGGAAACCTTCAAGGTCAGGTTGAACAGAGCTCTGAGCAACCTGATCTACTTGAACATGTCCCTGCTTATTGCAGAGGGGCTGGACTAGATGACCTTTAGAGGTCCCTTGCAAATCACATCGTTCTGTGATTCTATGCTACTATTCTCCCCAAGAGATGTAGTTATAATTCAACTTACAACACCTGTGTTTTCTGGATAGATGTCTCAATGTGTTTCTTATAAGCATGCTCTGGAACTGTTTGGCAGACATACAATCAATTGCTACCAGTATCCATCACATACAGTCACATAACAGGTAACTCACAATCAAAAGACCTTAGTATTAACAAAAAACTTAATTCTTGATTAATGATGTGCAATATAAACCCTAAAGCTGAGCAAAACATGTTTACGATCAGGCCAGTAAAAACTCCCAAAAAAAACTAATGTCCATGCAGCAGTAAGAAAGAGCAGGAAACAAACCCATACTCAAAATCAACTTAAGAGAGAAGGGGGTTCTGAAAACAAAAATACATGATCTCCGAAATAAAGCAGAGAAAATGTCACAATCTTGAGAAACTAGGCATGTGGGTAAGAAGTAGCCCTGAATCAAGCCCTTCTCAGAGCTTCTCCTACTTACATATATATACTCATGTTCACATAAAAAATTTTCACACTTATAAGGTCAAGTTGAAAGCATATAAAGATAGTATCTCGTTTGTGCATAGGTTTTCTACTCCTGAACTCAGCTTAAATCTGCTTTCAAAGAAGTATTAGTGAGCCATGCCTTCTGCTCCTCTGTTTTACCTAGAAGATCTGATTACCATTTTAGCTAAAACACCTGTCCTCAGTTCAACTATTGCTACCTTCATCTCTTCAGCTTGCTCATAGCAATCAAGTAAGCTATTGCATGAAATCTCCACAACTTTAAAAGTTCTACAAAACAGAATACATTACAGTTACTCAAGAAATATCAAATATGATAAATCTGTCCTTTTCTGGTCCTGTGAAGTAATTTCCATGAGAGCTTTGCTCCTTTTCTTAAACTGTGTAATAGTCCAGGCATGGGTTATGTAAAATATAGAGTATATTAAAGCAAGTTTTGTCAGGATAGTTATGCCTTTTTACTTTTTAGACAAATTGAAGTTGGTTTACAGATGAGCTTCCACCTCAACTGGGAAAAATATCTTTTTCATGGCTTAATTCATATGAAGGGTACCACCATCTTGAATAACCACATTCCTACCAGCAGACTTACATCAGCAGTGTTAGACCACCAATAACAGACAAATCAAATAAATCACAACTATATGAACTTTCAAGGAAAAAAGCTAAGCAAAGAAACTGTACTTCAAAGTGATACTCATTATTCTTAACTAAAAAATTGTAAGCACATACTGCAGTCCTACCATATCAGAATAAGGACAGTTCTTACCAAGACCTACAAAGAACAAGCAACAAGAACATTTCATGTTCTTTCAGACACCTACATTAATTCCAAACTGCACATTTTAATTTATTTACTGAAATGTGGCTCTATTGGTACTTTCAGATTTAAAAACATAGTATTAAATTCATGAACTCAGCATAAAACAAATCAGCTTCAATTCCTTTAAGTCTTCTAACAGCCTGAAATAGTAGCACCCAAGTAAATGCATTAGCTCATTTATTTTAGTGGACCTTGAAGTTAATTGTGATTATTTAAGTATTAATAGTATTAATTATTGCACTACAGATTACTTTCAGGAGAAATATATGCCAGGAAGCCCCTGAAAGTTTCTCTGTACCTTCCAAAATACCAAGTGTAACCTATGAGTTGAATCAAAAATTTTAAATGCAGTACAGGTTTACTGGAGGATGCACAGGATACAATATAACAAAAGAATTTGCAAGTGAGGTGGAATTTGGTTTAGTTGTGTACATTATACAGTCTCATGCATATTAAGAGGGATACAATTTTTGTTTGGCAGGTTACAGACAAAAATGCATAAGAATACACACTACTGCAAGAGGAAACAAAAGTATTAAGGATGGCCGCAAAAATGTTCTTCTGAAGTAGGAAAAAAATGCCAGATATCTTGTTTTGGCTTGATAGGTCCCTTTTTCATTGCCTTTATCAATATAATCTTTGATTTACAGTTCTCCATAATGTAATACTACCTAATTTAATGAAGGTGAGAATTTAGTCTGTCAGTAACAGTAAAATATATATTATATAAGGAAATTACCAAGATCTTCAGAAACAGTTCATAAAACTTACTCAAAAAAAATTAAACATTGATATAATCATGTAACTGCATTAATCTACAATTGGCTTCTCGGTAATGAAACTAAAAAATTATGCTTTCTAGGCTTCCTGTCAAATAAAGAACACTACCAAGAATAGAGTATATTTTGGTCTCTTGCATCAAATTCAATGTAATTATTCCAACTCTTCATAAATATTAATAATTTTAGAGACTGGATCACGCCTTTTTTTTTTTTAACCTTCTAAAATTACTCAATAACTTCTGATATTATTTTTATTTCAAACTTCACTCTAAATTGTTTCCAAATCAGGTATTCCAAACAGTAAAAAAAGAATTTCATTATCATTCCAGGGTCTTGAAGCCAACCAAAGCAAAACACCCAGAATCCAGAATCAGCTCAGTACCAGAAGGCCTAGCACTAACAGAATAACCCTGAGGTCAGAGCAGTAACTTGTACAACTCTCCTGCTCCTACTGCTAATCCAGAAATATGTTATTTTTTTAAGCAAACCAGTGACTTCACTGATCAGGCACAGCACCTACACTAAATAAATCTTAACTTTCATTGGGAGTAATTGACAGACAAAGCCTAGGCTATTACTGATCCACATAAGGAGCTTGCCTCTACTGTTCCACTACAAAATTCAAAAGACCTGCACACAGCTTACATGCCAGGTATGTATGAAGTGCATTGAAAAAGGGCAGCAAGGCAACAGAAATACCAACTTATTATTTCTACGTTATGAAAAAGGGTTGGTACTAGAGTGAAACTGTATTTTAAATTGTAATCTTAAAAAATTGTAAGATTTACCTGTAGAACAAGGCATCTGGAAATTGGGGTCATTGCTATCCAAAACAGGCAAACAGAACTGGGCACTTGCAGATCCTAGCATAGGATCCTTATCGCTGAGCATGTTCTTCAGCGAATCCTCTAAGACATTTTGACTTGTACTAAAATCCTCACAGACTTCATTCTCCAGGTTGGATTCTAGAAATAGGGCATCATCTAAGTGTTCAGTAGGAATTAAATGGTTAAATGTATCAACTATATCCATGAAGACTCCTGTGTGTCTTTCAGCCCTATAGAAAGACAAGAAAAATACCATAAGAAAATAAGCTACAAATTGTAAAATACCTAAGATACCAGCAAATTTTATGGCTGTTGTGTTTTATAAAGAATGCTTAAGGTATTTTAGAATTATAAAAAATAAATGAAAAACTGCTTATGGCTTAGTATAGCCCACTGCATAACTAAAAATCAACTCCCTAATTATTTTTAAAAGAAATTCCATGCTAAGTTAATATAATCTCCTCTATCAGCATCCGAGTGCTGATACTTCTACACAGTGTGTATAACATAAATAACTCCTTTCTAAAATTTGTTTAAACCTCAGCCAATCCAAGGGGGTAGAATACCAGAGGAGGAGCATATCGAGAACAAGTGAACCTGGATAGCAGCACTGTGAGCATTACTTTTTCTTCTTTTTAAATGTAAAAATGTGAGGTCAGCTTCCACTAACATCAATGGAGCTCAGAAGGTTCCAGAGTCTGCCATACCACTAATACATACTACTGAGAAGAACTGTATTTCTGTTCAAAGAGCAACTACGAAGTACTTCATAGCAAGTTAGTATTTTTAAATAGTAAGGTTTTATTGCTATTATTTTTCACCTATCAATATAGTCAATAAAATTACAGAAATCTTATATGAAAATCTTATCTACATAAAGCACATGAGAATTCTGAGCTGGCATCAAAAGAGCCAGGAGCCTTTTATAAACTTCAATTTTGAAGAAGTTTAGGTGAACTTCTAGAAGTCTACCTGAGGAATTGTATTCAAAGATAGCACCTGCATTTTACAATGAATTCTTCATTTTCTAAATCTTCTTTGCAATGCAGAAATGTGACTACTGCAGCAGAAACTAACTAATAAGAATGAATAACTAAACAACAAAATGGAAAAAAAAGTCAGCAAAACACTTCTTCAGATGTTTTGCTTTAGCATATACTCAAAGTGGAGAGAGATAACTGTAATAAATATGATCAGACAGATAAGGAAAATGGAGCAGTGCAGTAGTGCCTGGCTGCATTTGGCATTCAGGATAGTCTGAAAGACCAGTTTTGGCACACAAAGCTGTTAAAGCTTTTGGAAACACCAAAAGGACACACATACTTTCTGACTCTTTCTTCGATCATTCTCCTCCTACATGAGAATTTTTTTTGTTTAGAATGAACACATCAATTAAAGGAAAATGACAAGTGAGAATTGGAGTTTGCAGTGTTTGAATTATTTTCTAGCTGGCTATTCCAGCAACCTGCCACTAAATAAATTCAGTACTTACTCATGCTTAATAGAACATTAAGTACGCTTCCTTAGACACATTAATGGGACATTTCTGTTTTAGCAATCAACTGGGAATATCCTAGCCAGATACATATAAGGGCTCTGCTACAAGTTCAACTTTCACAAATTTACAAAAATTACAGGTTTACCCTGAATAGTGTTTAATTTTGTTTGGGTGGGGTTTGTTACTTTTTTTTTGTTTGTGGGGTTTTGTTGGGTTTTGATTTTCAAACATGACAGTCTTTCTTCCTTCTTCCATAGGGCAGCTCAGAAGAAAACAACAGTCAGGTATGGCACTGTGTCTCTGCAGAGCATGGTATCTTTCCAATTTCTACACACTAACTACAACAAATCAGTCTAATATACCCTGTCCTACTGACCAAACAGCCAGCAAGAAGGAAAGTTTGGCCAAATCATGTGCATTTAGTAAGCAGGTAACAGACTTCAGCAGCAAGTCATAATTTGAAAGTTCCCTCACCAAAAAAATGGACTGCTTTTATCAAGCAATGCAGTGCATCTACAAATACACTACACCAACTAGCAGCTATAGCAATCAACATAGTTGCTGAAATTCCAAACTTAGCAACAAATGAAGAAGCACACTAATGGAGTAAGTACTATGCTGCACTGCATAAACTCTTTTTATTATTATACCAAGTACTTACAACGATCTGATACTACACAGAATAAACTACAAGGGATGCAGTGGTTCCAAGCCCCAATACTGTACCTCAAAGCACCTTTCTGTAACAACAGGTTTTTTTCATATTAGCATTACATGAGCACAAGAGCAACAGACACAGGATAAAATTATGGTGAACCTTGACATTAAGGAGTATCAGTGACACTGCAATAGAACACCTACATATTGTGAGAATGCAAGAAACCTTTTGCATCCAACATTAAAAAGAGGCAGAGGCTTTGAAGACATTTACAATAACATCCCAAACTTTTTTTTCTGGATAGGAGAACATTCATATATTTGTTACTCAAATATTGTTACTCCCAAAGCACTGATGACCACTTCATTAAAACAAATTTTAAGTAGCAAAGCTTGAGAAGAATATTAGCTCTTGCTACGAAAATCCCTCCTGACAGAAATTAACCTCTGTCTTCAGAGGTTAGGATGTGATGAAGAAAAAGATTACCTACAGTTTTATAAGACTACCATGCAGCCATTCAGAACACTAAAAGCACTGTGAAGTAACTGTCAAAGCAACTATACATGCAGTGGCCACAGACACCTTCAATCCCACCAAAGTAGCTAGTAGAGAAAATTCAAGAGGAATTTTATTGAAACCTTTATTTCTGGAGCAAGTCTATGACCAAGTATAATTCCTATCCAAATTTTGCATCAAAAATACAGGGGTCTTGCATAAAAATACTACTACCACAAAAGCTAATCTTAAAGAATTTGTTCTACAATTTTTAAAACAGAAAGTTTATGCCAGCAAAACACATGAAATCAAAATTTTGCTTTACCTAGTTCAAAAAACCACTGTGTGATTCTTACAATTTGTACACTACTAAGCTATTTGAGAAAATTATTTCAACATTACTAGGTTAACTATGATAAAAAGTGTAGGAACTGGGACTGAGGATGAAAGATACACTTCTTTAGGTAGACAGCTGACTGTTAGAAACAGTTGCTGCAAGAAAAAAAAATCTTCCCTTACACAATGCCTTAAGTGTATGAATTTTGAATGGTTTATTTTGCATTTGAAACACTTTGAACATCAGGGAAAATAGCCAGAGGTACAGGTAAAATCACAGTTAAGCTTTTCATGCTCACTTATTTCCAAAGATAATTCCAAGCCCTGAAAGGAAGAATGTATTACTCCACTGGAACACAGCTGTGTCCTCCACTTGAACCCTGGTGGCCAGTGCCTCGGTAACGCTCACAGCAGATGCGCACATACCAAGCGTACTCCCATCGCACAGTGTTTCACAAGTGCTTTCCCACTGGGCAGCTAATCAGAACCAACAGAATATGAAAAGTATGATGCATGCAGAACTAGTGAGGAATGCTCATAAACGAGGCAAAGGAGCAAGTCCCAGCCAAGCTCAGTGAAACTTCTCCCACCCACTGGCTCCTGGAGCATCAGGGCATGTACTGAGACTATAACAGCACAGCAACATACGGAGTCTGGGTAAAAGAAGAGCTTATCATCAAGAAAAGCCTAAAGTGCAGAGAGCATTCTCCCTAATTACCCAAATACATCTTTTATTTGAAACTGATTTGTTTCTATCAGCCCCGCCACTTAAAAAAAAGGGGCAACAATTACAGCAGTAACAGTGGAACAATTACAAAGTAACTCACCAACCAACATCTGTCATCATTAAGCAATCCAACACTATAAACAACCCTATCAGAAGGCACTACAGTCAAATAAGACTTCCAGAATCTCCCCCACATTACATTTACCATAAAATTTCTTCATGCTCTCGACATTGTTTCCTTTTACAGTCTTTCAGTTTAAAAAAATAATTTCTTCCACTGTTGAACTAGTTTATTAAGTTAGGTATGCCATAATATGACCTCAAATCCCAACAAATCTGGTATGAAATAAACATGCAATAGGATCTGCAACAGTAGATTTTTATCTTCTCCCCATTTATCATATTTTCATTACATCTTTAACAGCTCTACATGACTTTCTAAAATTCAAAGGTAAACAGCCAGAATAATCATTTGCTAAGAAAAGTAACTGAGATCTCAAACAAAGTAGTTTTCCTTCCAAACTAGTCTTGGAAGGGAAGGAAGACTAGAAACTGGAAAAGAGATGTTGTACATCTTTAAGCTTTTTCATTGCTTAGTTTGTCTATGAAAGAGGTAAAGAATTACTTCAGTTCCTCTCGTATTATTTTCTTAATCACAACAGAGAAAAATAATTTAGTGGAGATATCCAACTGCACCCACATGTTTCAACCATCTTAGCTAAAACCCACCTCAGGCAGGGGTGATCACAATTCGTATTTACCACCAAGCATTCCGTGTCTTTCTTAGCTGATGGACAGTCCAAGCATACTCTCGACTGCATTTTAAATTAAGTCTCCCTCAAACATCAGCATGTGAAAGTGTTTCATTTTTCAACTACATATTTGGATATATATTAGGTACCTTTGTCTTGATATTTTATTATTTTTATTTTTCTTTACATTCATTTTATTCTTTTTTACAGTATTCCCACATCATTTATTTTACTAAGCAAATGTTAGGTTTCACTGTAATTACTGTTTCCTTCCCTCTCTGCCCACAGGATGAATTTTATACATCAGTTTACCTTTTAAACTTGACTTTCATATTTTAGCTTATATTTTAAAGTTAGCAATATAAAATAGAAGCTTCTGTATGTTTAATGATTGTAAATTTAAAAATAAATCTGGTTTATGAAAGTACTCAGCAGTCGGACTTCAAAAAAAATACAACATTTCTACAAGAAATTTAACCAAAAAAGAATTGCCTGAAGTGGGAAGAAGAGGCAAAAACCTGAGGAAACCTAACTAAGGTAAAAAACCCCAACCTCACACTGCTTATTTAGACTAATCAAAATCCTAGATAATGAATATCCTGTTTACTTTATTGACCTGCCTAAATAAGTGAGTCTGAAACTGCTGAAGATAGTATAGCAATACTACACTTCCTTCCATTCCACTGAAGTACCTTTCTGAATAGTGTCTGATGCTTCCAATTCACTCAATCTGTCTAGTGCTTTTAAAAGCTTTTGTACATCTAGTTATTGACTGGACTATGTGGGAGACGTTGCAAACACTGAAAATACAAGACTTGGACTCTGGACTCTGTGCTTATGCACACCAAATGACCAACAGCAATCACCAGTCACAACAACTGTAACAGACTCCATTTAAAAGATTGTATTTATTTCTCCAAGTAGTAAACTTGGGTAGGAGATTAAACAAAAGGAACAAGTTATTTGGATTACTATCACCTTAGATGTCAAAACGAATGGGAAAAGCTGACTCAGCAGTGTTACAGAAGAATCAGTAACAATAACAGACAAATTTTCATTAAAAGATGGGAACTGCACCTTAATTGGCAAGCAATTAGCTAATAACACAGACAGCTTAAAAAAAAAAATCCCCTGCCCATGTTGTGTGGCAACTACTGTACCCAAAAGGAGCACTCAAGGTATGAAATGTCTACCTTTGTTCACTGGAGCTGTGATGTCAGATGACCCTGTGGGCTTCCTGATGCCCTGATCAGCACTTAAAACCCAAACAATGTTACTTCAAAGCCCTGATGCACATTTTACTACCATCCTCCTACACAAACTTTAAAGTTTAAGGTTGCAAGTACCGAATTGAAAATGAATGCTAAGTTGCCATGTATCCATGTTGCCATACTTTAAGCACTAGAAGCTGCATGCATTATGTTCATGGATATTACTGCACCAAAAGCCAGAACTGAGATCCATATCTTCTAGCAAGAGATTTTACCCAACAGCATTCACAATCCAAACACTTCATGGGATTAAAGAGAAAATCAGTATTAGACAGTGCATCAGAGGCAGTGTCAGTAAGAAGACATGAACTTGACAACTTTTTGGTGAGTTTACAACTCTCACACCAATGCGCTTTTTACTCATATTGGCTCAAATCCCATCATCTGGGGCAGTCTTCAAAAATTAAATTAACTCACAAAATATTTCTGACAGAACAAGCAATGTGATTTATGAGCAATGAACTGCCATCTAGCCACAAAAATGTGTTTGGAACTGTTAGAAGAAGTTTTCAGTGTCCTTTCTCAAAAAAAGGCAGATACAACACTTGTACAGAATGCAGTTTACTGAGCTTTAGACTCAAGCATCATCAAATCGGACCTTCCTTATTCACCTATCTCCCAAAAAACAGGGCACTGGCAAAGACTGGCCTAACAGGAACATGTCTGCAAAGAGGTTTATTTGAAACATCAATACAGCTGTAAAGGAGGGCCAGGTACACTGACAAACTTATACGCTGAAACATCAACCCATTAGGTATCCATGCACCACCTGTTCCTTTATGTAAATCCCCTACTTATTATTTATTAATTTAATCCCTTATTTAAAATTTAAGATCTAGCTCTTAGTGGCACCAAAACAAAGCCCTACTAAAGTCCAAAAAACAAGAAATGTAAATCTGAGCATTTCATTAATTGCTAGGAATCTCTTCTACACTATTATTGTGTTTACCTCACTCTGAAGTCTTCAGACATCAACTGACATTAATCCCTTGCTACTGAAATCTCAAAAGACATAATAAATAATGATCACCTCCTAAAACCTATCTAGAATCTAAAGTTATGTGCTGCTCCCCTGGCTGACAGAGCAGATCTCTTACTACTTGCTATCACGGTATTAAAGAGAGCAGACAGCTCAAGAAACTTGCTTTATTAAACCTTCACTATTCAAAACACATTCACCAGCCGTAACTGTACCTCTGTGTGTACCTCAGTGAACAGAAAGGAAAAGTAAATCCTTTCAAACAAAGGATTTAATTAGAAGAGAAAGAAATGCAGAAAGAATAGAGAAACTTTTCCTTAATCATACAATATCAAATTGAAAATCATCTTAATATTTGTGTTTTGAACAGTATAATCTCTCTCCAAAAAAAATATCTTTCTCATTCTCTCTTCATAGCTCAAAGAGGCACACAGTGCTGCACTAAAACTTATGTTACATCAAAAAACATCTTTACACTGTGAAATATGGAGTATGTAAATGTAAAATGCAAAGTTTTTACATTGTGAAACATCAAGTACTCTGGTTTTCTTTGCTGGACGGTCCCACCACCAAATACTCCTGAATAGCACAAAAATTAAGCATAATCGAAGATCATACATAATTTTATTAATCTCTCCATTGCTGTATATACCTTGGGAATTTGTAAGCTCACTACCAAGAGACATTTCACTGAAAAGAATAAGATGAGCAGAGATTATATTTCCATCACTACTGCTATTCTCTTGAACTCTTCCACCCTCAGGTTTCTCAAAACTTGTTTCAAGCATTTTCAGCTGGAACATAGTATAAAAACTGCCTAACAGATTACACTGATTATTTGTCAATCATCCAAGAGAATAATTCCATTTGTAATACCTTTTGAATTTGTCAGTGGCTCTCTCACAATGATTCATTTGGAAACACCTATTAGAATTAGGGTTTGTTTGTTGGGATTTTTTAGCAACAGTTAAAAGCTTAATGGCTAAGCCTTGTAAAGTTTTTCATAGAAATATGTCATCCATAATGTAGCTATACTGACACCACTCAGGAGGATGTGACAAGCTGTCTCTATTTTTCACTCTCTGCTTCTATAAAATGAACTCCCATATCCCACTTCAGTGAACTTTATCATTGCTACTTCATAAGATTACCTTTCAAAACTATGCCCATACCATAAACAAAAGCTTCTAATATAATATGGTTGTCACCTTAAAACTTGGATTTAACAACATTTCGGTTGACCAGGAAAAATTACTGGAAAAAATTAAAATAACAACTAAAAAAATTCATCAGCTCAACTCTTAGCACTACATAAGTGATAGAGGTAAGCTTGTTTTTGAGAGAGAGGTTGCAGAAATATGGCAGATAAGAATTTTTGGAGTTTCTCTTTCCCTTAAAGCACCTTACCTCTGTGCTGAATTACCTCAGCTAACTGTGTTGAATTAAATCTAGCCAACACGGTTTGTAGTTAGATGCCCTTTCAATTGTAAAATGCACATAAAAATGGAATGAGTAACAGGCAACAACAGCTGAAAAAAAAGTAGGTGTTCAGAACTCCATATTTATACGCATAATCTTTAAAGCCAACTATAGACATTAAAAGCAGGAGCTACTTGGTACACAAAAAAGAAGAGTTTTACTGCAGGATACACACTACGTGTAAACACCAGGGAAATTAGTCCAAGAAATACAAAACCCCATGTTTTCAAAGGCTCCCTTACCTCGTGTCCCAAATCATAAAAGTTTATTAAGCAAAACAAACCATGAATTAGTGGTGTCAAAGAGATGCCATATGTTTACCATCCTTATATTTAATCCTAAAATATTTCCACTATTTAGCAATGTCAGCATCCATTTTTATAAAAGCAAACGTACGAAAATTACATAATAAACTAAGTACTACGTAAAAGACACCACAACGACAATTTGCATGGTATAGCTCCTGTAACCCCCCCATTCCTGTCTTTCCTCACTGGCTTTTACACTTCACTCTATAGGCTCTTTTTCCCAACTCAAACCATGCCGCAGAGTGCTCTTCATGTAAACGCTCCTCGCGCGGCTCTAACAGGTCTCCCTTGTGCACACCACACAGAACGAACACTCGCAATCACACGACCTACGGCTCTTCTAAAGTCTGACAGCTATTATTTGCATTCCAGCAGCAAGCAATAAACGCACTGCCTCAGAAACAGCACCTCATCCCAGATTAGGATCTGGAAATACCACCAGGCCACTGAATCCCACAGCACTGCTAATGACCACATTTTCTCCCATACTTCCTATACAGTGGGTACTGTAGGAAGTGATACACAGGAGCTGAGAACAGAAATTGTTGGTGATGCTAAGTTTAAGAGATAGGAGGAGGCGCCCGGAACAGAGCAAAAACAACAGAGTCTAAATTGGTAACTGTTTCTCTGGTTTGTATGGGACAACAAGGCAGCTCAAGGGGTGACAAAAGACAAACGTAGACGGAACAAAACGTAGCAACTGCAGGGCAGGGAAGGCGCTGTGGGAGAGCTCGCAGCAGCAACACGACTCCGGGCAAGGAGCCTGCGGCAGGGTCCCGCACGGACACAGGGCGGGAGTGGCCGCCGCAGGCAGCGAGGCCGGGGCCAGAGCGCCATGTCAGGTGG
>VZTZ01026498.1:1652682-1674115 GCA_013400955.1 Drymodes brunneopygia | reverse complement strand
CGGGGGCGCGGGGCGGAGCCGCGGGAGCCCGGGCCGGGAGAGAACTGCGCCGGTTGCCCCGGCCTGGACAGGCTCCGGGGAGGTCCCGTCAGCGGAACGAGCCCTTGTGGCTGAGCCGGGGCTGTCCCGGGCACCCTCACTGGAATCGGGGGCCGCAACAGTGAGAGGCGGCCGGTGGCAACCGCGAGCCCGGTCGTGCGCCGGACGAGCCCGGGTGGGCCCACGGGAGGGTGGATGGAGGGCGGCCGGGAGGCTCCGCGGGTTTTTCTCCTAGGACTTTGGCTGGGGACACACGTAGTGTGACCGGTGCATGTGAAATGATGGGGCCTTTTGTCTTCGGAGAGCAGCTGCCACCCCCCCCTCCTCGGTGCAGCCCGCGTTACACAATCTGTCATGAGCGCGGGGGGCCGCGGGCAGATTCTTGCAGCTCTCCATGTGCCAGGCTCGTGGGTTCCTACATGTTGGACAGGAAAGTCTCCGCAGTCGGTCGGTCCTGGGCAGACATGTCTCATGCTGCCTGTCGGGGCAGTCGTGTTTTCGCCTTCTCTTTCCTGGTAACAGTGTCCGTGTGCACTGCGGCGCCTGTGGCGCACATTCTCTCTAACCGACACCTCAGGGGCTGTCGCGGTGTGCGTTTGTCGGGACATCAGAACCCGGAGTAATTTGGTCTTCACATAATGTTACCAAAGAGCAGGACTGTCTCCTAATTTGTGTTACAGCGTTGGCTGAATGCAGCATTCGTTACACTGCTTTCAGTTCTGATGGCTGGCATAAAGTGTACTGACAGGCTGCTTCTTCCATGTACCAAGTTTCAACACCTCCAAAAGAGAAACTGATTTTTAATATTTCTAAAAATCAAATTTGAAATTATCTTCTTAATTACTGTTTTAACGCTGCCTTTACATATTCATAGTATTTTGTAATGAAATGCAAACGTGGTGTAAGGATAACAAAAGATGAACTTAAAATGGATTGTGTTTCCTTTCTTTTTTTTTTCTCAAAGACTGTTTTGAGTCTTTGAGATTGTGTTTTCTAGGGCTTTCTGTGGTGTCATGGAGGCTGAAATACATCAAATACTTCTCTTGCTACCATCCACACTAAGAAAGGAAGCATTAAACTGAAGGCGTGGTAACAGCAATATTTACAGGCACTACACAAGGTAGTTAGAACAAAACAGTTTTGGAGTAGTTTTTAACCTACTCAACATTTTTTTCTCCCTTTCCTTCCAAAGGTACAGTTATGCACATTATCGCAAATTTGTTTTCTCCAGTTTTCCTCCTGTACTTTCCCAGTCTCGGAAGGTCTCTCTCCTTTCCAAAGCAAGTGTCTTTAAAAAAAAGCCCTGAATTCTTAAGATGGCACAGAACTGAGCTACTGGGCTGGTTGCACTAATTTCTTCAAAGGCTTTTTAGGCACAGAACTTTCAACAAGGTGCTAACCCTCTGAAATATTGTTGATATTACACAAAGAAATGAAATTACTTCCAGAAGCAAAATTCAGTTAAACAATTTGCACTGCACAAATTTGCCAGCATTCAACCTTTTGATTTCATTACTTTTGACACAAGCAGCAGGCAAAGCATTGCTGGTAATCTGATCATTGTTCATTGCTCTATTCAGCTTTTTCTTTACACTGTCAAAAGTCACATAACTCCAGTGACCCGTCTCAGTTTAACAGAGTCCGTGCACTTTTCTTTTGCCGTGACCACACTGTGCCACTCCCTTTATGCAATGAACTTGACCATCTGTAGCACCTGTGTTGCAGTTTAGCATTAAAAAAAAGAGTACCCCAATAGCAAATTTCATAGGTATTACAGAGGCATTTGTATACAGTGGCACACCAGGTGTACACAATTGCAACTGCACCATCTGCTCTCTTTCCTAGCAGTATTTTTATCGTGTCATCCCTTTACACTTGGTGTAGAGCTACTTGGTGGTAGTCCAGATCTTGCAAGTTGTTTCCATTGGAAAGCAACAGATTTATTTTCAGTCTTCTAGTGCCCTGAACACAAGAAAAAGCAGCAGAAGGCAGTTTCTTTGCTTACAGTTCCAAGTCTCTATTTAGCCACAACTCTTCCCAAGAAGTTAATGAATTATATTCTGTATAGTCTTCCCATGTTTTTTGTTCTAAATGGAATTTTTGAAAATATGCTATATGCAGTCAGATTATGATCACACTGGTCTTAAACTTGGCTTGCTTTTGAGTGTTAATTACTAGTTTTTGGTTGCCAAAATGTGGAAAGGAGTTCAATTGCTCCATACGCTTATCTGGATAAAGAATGTATTGGGTATGGTAGTGGACAAACAGGTTTTCTCCCCTGCTGTAGGGCAGTATTTGCTACTGTCAAAAAGCTGAGATATGTTACAGTTGGCCATTAACTATTCAAACAATGTCTCACAAGAACATCTTTTGTCTGCAAGATACTTGATTTAAATTATTTTAAAACCCAAGTGCTGCATTTATTTTGTAAATTGCATAACTTAAAATGTCATACAGCGTTAGACTTCTGAAATAAATTGAAGTATATGTACTACAGCACCAGTTGCATTTATCTGCTGAATTTACAATATTGAACAACCTTATTTTTTTTCTGATGACTGTTTTCTGAAAGAGTCAGAAATACTACATTGGCACCCCTTAATAATTAGATAACCACACTTGCCATGACTTTTCCCAGGATGACAGCAGACACTGCTCACAATACTTGGGATTTGCCATTATCACTAGTTCAGGAGGTTCCATAGTTAGCTCATTTGAAGTCTGTTGTAAGTTATTGTGAATTATATCTTTAGCAAAATTTAAAACTGGTAGTTCCTCTGATCTTTTCTATTTCTTGTGTAATAAGAATTGGCTTTTTCAAATGCAGAACAGTAACAGCCAATAATCTAGAATTTTCTAGTCCCATAATGGAAATCCACGTATTTTGATTAAGAATATCTGATTTGACACTATTTTCCCTTTAATTTCCCACCTTTCCTTGCTTTAGTTAGTACAGGAACAGTAACATGTGCCTCCTTACCCACTTTTTACCAAATTTATGACATGATCACTCTTTTTTCCCACAAAAAGATTCATTAGCAGCTGCTGGTTGTTGGATCAAACTGAAGTTACGTGTTCTATTCTAGAAAGCAGCAGAAAAATATTCAGTTCCACAGGTGAAAGGGACTGAGGCTTTTATAATTAACCATACAGCTGGGTGGACAAAGGCAAGGTTCTGAAGACAAAGGATGTTTAGCCATTGATTTTATGACTAAGAGTAGATTTTTTTTAGAGAGGTAAAAGGTGTAGAAGCTACAAGCTATTAAGAATTACCCAATGAAATACACAGATTCAAGACTGTAAAGAAGACATTTTATCCCAGAAAATAAGAGAGTTGCAGTTATATGCAGAGATTGGTATAAAACAGGATAAAAAAATGCTTGAATGAAGTTTTCAAGTGTTGGAGGAAAACAAACCTTGATACCCAGCACAAAATATGCCTTTGAGACTTACGTCCCAAATGAATTTGGGCAGTTGTCTATAGAATTGCTGCTAGTTACTAATTCTCTGAATACCTCAGATTTCACTCCAGTACTATTTACCTTAATTTTTATCTTCTGTGAAGGCAATCATATGGTAGCCTGTGTCCAGTTTCCCAATACATGAAAATATTGACAAACGGGAATGAACCTTGGTGGAGGGTCACTGAGATTTTTAGAGGCTTGGAGCACAGAGTGCACTGTGCTTCGTCACCCTTGCAATGAGACTGAGGAGGGAAATTTCCTCTGTCTCACTTACCTAGCCGATGAATGCAGAGAGGAAGAGACACAGTGGGTTGGAGGTCACAGTGAAAAAATGTGAGAAACAGGGAAATAGCATCCAGGAAAACCCCAAGGGAAGGGTTCTCAGCTGGGTGGCAGACATTGGGAAGGAGCTGTTATCTCCATCCTTGAAAATATTAAAAACTTGACTAGATAGGCTCCTAAATAACCTGGTTTAACTGTGAAGTTATCCCTGCTTTGAGCATGGGGTGGGATTAGATCACCTCCTAATGTTTTGTCCAATCTAAATTACTCTGTGTTATAAATGGCACAATTAGGGGATTTCCTTCAAAAATATCCTAATGCTTCAACCCAATGATGCATGATAATTCTCTTGAATTCCCTTCCTGGACTTGGCTCAGAACCTCTTCCAAGGCAAAGGGCTTGCCATGTAACAGAACTTACTGAGACCCAACTTCAAAGTAGCATAAATACCCTGGTAGTGCTGGAAGACAATTGAGACAGAAATGTAAACATTAAGTGTTACTGAATAGTACTTAAGTTTTTTCCAGTGAAGAAAACCAGGTAGCAATTAAGGAAGTCCAGAAGGGAGTTTTGATGAGAAGTAGACAAGTGAAATAGAAATGACCAAGAATTCCTGGACAGGAAAAACAGAAACAAAATCATAAAGTCAAGAACTTGGGAAGTAAAGACTCTCAAGGTATGAAAAAAACCTTATACAGCAAAGGGCTAACTCAAGATCAGGCAAGTGAATGAAGCCTGAGAATAGCAGAAGTAAAAAAGGTTATGATTTAAATATGGGGAACTTTGCGTGCTCTCCATCAGAAGGATAACCTGTGTAACAACACGAAGTGATTGGATATTATAAAATTGTCTCACTGATTAGATTAAAATGGGAAACAGCCAGCATCTGCCTAGAAAAAAGTCTGTCCATTAGTGAAATTCTGTCTGAATAAAGACAGTACAGAAACACTCCATGTAGGGTGGCCTGAGGTAACATCTGAGAGCATCAGGGGTATATGGTACGCATCCTCCATAGCATCCGACAAGAACTCCCACTTTGAAGGCAGGGAGAAGTATGGATGGTGCGGTACAGAACCATGGAGAGGAAAGTAGGGTAGCCCATCCCTGGGATAGGCAGGGGATGTGTTACTCCGGAAAACCTTGTGTATCAAGTATAAAGGGATGATTGTATTTGCAGTATATGAGGGAGCATGAGGGAACTCCATGTTTTCACATATCTGCTATGTCCCTCTTGTCTTTATGTGCTTTTACTATGATAAACTGAAAGTTGTTATAGAGTTGAATGGAAATTTTAAAGGCAAGTTCAGAGTTTGCGTGCCCTACCTAAAGACACAGATTTACTGGGGAATTGAAGAAGGCAAACTAAGGTGTGTGTGAGTTCCTTCTAGCATCATGGAAGTGCATGACCATACTGAGCAGCACCGTCCTCTTCAGATCTTACCGTAACTATGCTCCTATGAATGGGGAAGAAGAGTTCATCACCTGCAATTCTCACTCCTCTAAAGTCCAAATGTAATTCAAGTTTTGTCTTCTTCAGAACAAGCATCAGTGAAACTTTATGATAATGCATGTGCCAATTTATACAAAGGCTAAGAATGAGCTACTGCTGTTACTCCACCAATAGAGATTAAGACTCCAGCCCACTAGAAAATATGCATTCCATACATTTAGGTTTTGTTACAGACACAGGTTACTAGTAGTATTCAGACTGAATGTCTTTATTATGTGAGTATTCCTATGTATCTAAACACTGCTATCTGATTTTCTTCAGCTACACTTCAAGAGTTCTCATTTGAATCAGAAATTGAAGCAGGCCACTTGATCTTCTGGCACTGTCCCTATCATTTCTTGTCAGACCACTATTTAAACCCTATTACCTCACAAAGAGCCTTTCCACCGATAAGGAACTTGTGTTGTTTTTGAGATAATTATCAATGCATTAGCATAGGATGTATCAATATTAGCAGCAGTCATGCAGACGACCATTAAGACAAAAATAATGCCACTTGCCGTGGTTACGTGTAACATAAACCTGTATCAATAAGAAAAAGTCAGCTTATAATTGTCAATGGTTATTACACTTAAAGAGCAGAGTATGTGGACAGAAACACTTCACCTGACACTTGGAACTATTGCACCTAAAGAGGTTAGGTGAAACTTATTTTATCTATCTGTAGATACCAACACTGCAAACTGAATTTGCCATCCTATGCTCCCTTTACAGAATACACTCTCATCTTTAGAGTTCTTCATCTAACCTATTTTAGGTATGTCTTAGCATAGGAGATCTGAGACATATGCCTAAGAAGTGCAAAATTCGTTTCGCTAAGTTTAAGGGAAGCTTCTGTTTATGTGTAAAAATCTGTATTTCTTCAGTTAAATTCCTCCAAGCTATTAATAAACCCTGCCAAATTTCAGCCTGATGTTAAGATCTAAATTCAACTTGTGAAGGACAACTGATATTTTTTTTACAGTGGAATTACAGATATTCATTTAATAATAGTAATTTTCTTCAAACATTATCTCTGGTTTAATAACTTTCCCAATACTGACAGAAAATACTTGCTTATTAATGATAGAGCAAAATCCCAGCAAATCTAAAATACTGTTTTGAGTTCTGTCTCTCAGTCATTATTTATATCATGTTGCACATATTAAAAAAACAGTCTTAATAATGCTGCAGTCAAGCACTCAGAAGCTTAAAAACAATTAAGGTAAGGTCATCTATGAACCCTCAGTCTGGCACTCTCAAATACATTTATTTAATTACAGATTTTTTTCCCTCATCTCATTTGTAAGGATAAACAACACTCACATAAATGAGCAGTGCTTTACTTTTCTTACTGCCAAAGATCCTAAGTCTAACCCTTGGATTCATCCTCAATATCGAATTACACATTTTCTGTTTCTTTTGCAATAATGCAAATGGGTCTGATTATTTCAGAAATTACTGCTTATCTCCACAACTGCCCCACTAATGTAAGGATTGGAATGGATTTTTATACACTGAGAACTGAAGACAGGGAGATTAACAATCAGAAGTATTTACTTTTAAGTACAGTCTGAAGTGGTTCAGGACTGTTCAGAAACAAAGTTCTACAAAGTTTCATATATATTTAAGTAAAGTATTTACAGACTTAAGTTGAAACTGACTGCTAAGCACTTTTGAGAATCAAATTCAAGAAAATCACGTTCAGCTTTATACCTAACTTTGGATAATCGGTAACAAAGTACTTTGACTATCTTTCCTCCAAATTTTTAAGGGACCACATGACAGAACAGTATTGGAATTTCATCAGTTTTCTGCTGCACTAATTGCAAACTCTCCCTTCTCACCTGATTTCCCATGAACATTCATGCTACATGCTAAGGAATCCTGTAAATACTACCACCATTTACAGGCCACATTACATAAACCATAAAGTTCACAGCACAAACCAATCCAACAGATGACAACAACATACGGACTACAACATATCTCTTGAGGGGGCAAAGCAGTTATACACTAATTTTAAGCATCCAAAATTAAATGTTACATTAAAGTCTGTCTTCCATGCCAGGCTTTAGCTTTAAGAAACAGTAAGTCTGTTTTAAGCATTTCTTCACTTGAATTTGTAAATATGCAAATGTGTATTATATCTACACGCATTGCATGGAATTTCATTCAACTTGTTTTGTGTAGTTCCATCTGCTATCCTATCTTTACAATTTAAGTATTGTTGAAAACTACCACAATTGTTACAAAACAGAGATTTTCTGTTCCTTAGTCATATCTAAACAGGGAAAGAGTTCAGAAGTTGACTTTTCTTCAAACACACTTATGCAAATTTTTCCTAGTTTACTGAAATCAACTGAAGTCAAGACCAGTCTCAAGTTTAGAGTTCAACGAAATAAACTTCCATCACTAACATGTTAGAGCTCTTAAATGAAACACAACCCTCCTTACCCATGATGAATTCTGTAAAGACAGCAAAATCTATCTATGTACAGAAATTGCATTAATAATTTTAAGTAAAAAAATTCCAGGCATTTTACTTATACTTGTTTTACACATTTCTTCTAATTTTATGGGTGACCAAATTAGGATTTTTAACTTGAATTGCATACTAATCTGTGCTAAACCAGTATTTACATCAGTCAGCCCAGCATATTGATGAGTTATAGAATTTGTAAAGATTTTGTCTTTGCTGTTGTTCCTATAATCTAGTCTGTCTTGACAACAGAAACATTGATGACTTTGGATGTCATTTCAAAATATCTTATTTCCTCAGTCAAATGAAGCTGTATTCCATTAAACAAAATAGCTTTTAAACCATGTTCAGCTTCCAAAGGAAAGATGATCCAAAGTTTATTTTACTACTTCAAAGATTGCACCGTATTATATTTTAGGAATTTTTAAATCATATAGTGCTCTTAATAACGAGCCTGTAACTTCTCCAAAAGCAATCCTTCAGAAATCTCATTGACTGATACTATGATCCCACCTCACTGTTTAGAAAGGAATAAATGCATTACCAAGTTTAACTTTAAGCAGGTATGAGCATTGATCACCTCAGCTGACAACTAAGAGCACCTTTAAGTTCTCATCAGAAAGTTTAGTCACCACTCTAGAAACACACATAACAGTCTTGGCTCACACAATTTTCTGGACATCTCGTTTGTACATCGCTTCAATGTTGACAATGAAGCACTCTATACAATTTTTACCTGAATTCTAATGGTACTGATTCAAATGTTCTCCAAGCTTTACTGATGCATATCCTCTTCTGTTTTACTGCAAAAACCGCTTCAAGAACACTAAGCAACTAACCTATTTTAGTACTGGGGACAGCAAGTCACAAGTAAGCTACATGAAAAAATACTGTACTTTCTACCATTAATTTTTGTCCACATTTATTTATGAGTAAAACAATCAGCAAACATTACAGCAAAGGGGACATTCAGGCCCAGATTAAAAAAAAAAATAAGAAAACAGATGCCTGACTAGATTCTGAATTTAGGCACCTCAAGATTGCTGACAAAGTACACCAAATTAAGTGGAAGTGATGAGCATTTCAGCAAACTTCATAAGTGCGTTTCAGTATTTATTTAGATGTTTTAAGCTCTCGCACTAGATTTTACAAGCTGGTGAACACTGGCAAAAGTATTTCTCCCACAGAACTATAACCACACATTCCCAAGACAGTATAAATATATGGTTGAACTAACATTAATACACGTCACCATTTTATCAATTACATAATAAAACAAATTATCAAGTATCCAAATATTAAGTTACGCAGCTTGAAAGGCATACAAAATATTACAGAGGTCTGCCCAAGTCATAGCAGAAACTCAAGAAGGAAAAACAAAAAGAAAAGAAAAAGATCACACTTTCAACAAAGCAATAGTTGGTAAACAACTCTCAGTAGGTACAGTAAAAGAAAACTACAAGATTTTTCAGAAATTTTCTGATTAAGAAGTTTTAGCTACAATAACAAAGCATTTCTACGTTTTAAAAAAATATTTACTAAAGTAAAGGGCATATTCTATACTTCCTGCACAAGACAAAGGCAACATTTTACTAGAAATATTAAATAGCCCCTCCCAACCTTTTCAGGCCCTCTGTTAAGTTGCACATGAAGTGCGAACAATAATTTTACTGTAAGGCTTTTTGTCTGGAGACATTAAAGACTTGTGTGCTTCTGTACAATTTAAAAGATCTTCTACATGAATAACCAGAGTAATGACTTGTAATGTGGAGAGGTTCAGGTAACATAAAAGTACAGATGCAGGGGTTAAAAGTTGCTGTAATTCATAGTATTAAAAAGACAGACTGTGCAAATCCTGATAATTCTAGTGCGATTGTGGGAGACAAAACATACAGTGAGCAGGCAAGACTACTTTAGAGGCCATATTCTTCAATATTGAAATGACTGTAGAAAAAAAGATAGTAAGGTCCAGATAAGCTGGTAGTTCTCACATCATCAGAACTATGCTCATTTTAAGGAAAAACATGTAGCTGATATGCTGGGTATTTTGGCACCTAATCTCTCTACAGATTGATTTATTTTAGTACCCCAATTTTTAGTAGTTGAAACTAGGTCAGTAAGACTCAATGGCATGATTAAAGGATATTTGATCTGATCATTAATGAACAAGGAGACAGCTCAGAAACAGGGTACAGCAAAAACATTTACTGGGACTCCAAATAGACAAATATTCACTAAACATAGAAGTTGCACTTCTACTGAGCCTTTAACCTAATAAATACTCCTAAGGAAGCTTCCTTTACTACTAAAAAATACCAGACTGATGTCTTTGGCATGCAGTCTGCTTAATTCTAGTTTCCATCCTTTATTCCCGAAGAAGTACTATAGGCTGTTGAGCTTTACTGAATACAACAATTATTTCGGTGACCATTGGAGTCTTTAAAGCGCAGACGCATCTTGGGGCGGTATTTCTCCAAGTACAGAAGTTGCTTGCTGTTGAAAGCTCCACGCCGCTTCCTAGATGGAAAAAAACAGATTTGAAACAGAACATTGATCTACTGCTCAGTGAAATCGTATCACCAACCAGAGAAAAATATTTTTTGGTCACTTAAAAAAGCCACCTTTAAGTCAAGGCTGTAACCAAAGTAGGGATAATTGGAAGTTAAGTGCCAGGAAAGAGGATGGTAGCTTCCTTTCACAAATACCTCACTGGACCACATGCTCAAAGGAGTACATAGCATTTTAGACAGTGTTCCAGCCTATGATAAGCACAAGCCAGAGATTTTACATTAAGATCTTTAGAAGAAACTTCAAAAGGAACCTACAGAGCAGATGAAAGATGGTCTTCTTGAGAGCTGAAGTTATTCATTCCCTTAAAATAATGATGAAGAATAATACAATAGTAAGAAAGTACATAAACATTTAAAGTCCCCATAATACGATGCTGAACAGAAATTGAGCTTTGTTTTCTCAAACCGCCTGTATGTGAAATAAAGGTACATGTTGGCTGACTGTTTGGAGTATGTAGCTGGCTTCCTATTCCTCATTTCGTATACAACCAGTACAAGCTGAATTTAGTTCTTCAAAGGCCTGGCAATTATGCAGTATTTTGTTATTGTTTATAACAGATGCAACTTCTTTTAAATATAGCTGAAACCTGAGAAAATAAAACATTGAGACTAAATCTGTTCTCATCCAACTTAGATACATTGATTTAAAAATTCAAGGAAATATTTGCCTTCAGCAGACCACGAAAAAAGACAAAGGTATTCTGCCTTTCATATGTAAAATAAAAAAAGAGAACTCTGCAAATCTAACTGAAAGAGTGTTTGTTAATGGTTGTTCTGGTTTTTTTAAAACCTCCTCAAGTAATTACATAAGGAGTCCAGTTTCAACACAAAAACACCCATTCCACAGGTCCAAGTCTTACAACACTGACTGTATGCAGCACAAATTCAGATGTACTAAATTAAATACCTTACCAAAAAAAAAAAAAAAAGGCATCAAAGACAAGAATAACATTCAGAATTTCCTTCAGTGCCCAAGGATGTATCAACATATTGAATCTTGGGAACAGCTACATGTTAGTGTCATACTTACTGTCTTATGAACTGCACTGCATCTTCATACTTCATTCCACACTCTATCAGTGCAAGAGCAACTAAGACTGGAGCTCTGGTTAAATAAAAAAAAATCAGTTTAGCTTTTGTCAAAGCATACTCAGAAAAACAATTTACTTTACCCACTTCTCTCTTCTGCATATATGATGTTTTCTTGCTGGGAAAGCAGAGAAGGCAGAAGGCATTTCTACATTCACTGAGACATTGTATCATCTGGTTTTGAGTTTGCAATTCTCATCAAATGGGGGTTTAAATTAACTGTGATCAACCTTAGCTTCGTTCATCTGACTATAGGCACAGGAGAGGAAATAAAATACAAGTAATCTTTAACCATTTGTTCCAAATCAATTGATCCTGAGGAAGAGTTGCATATGGGTTTCTATTCTCCACAATGAATCATCATTAGAAGCAGCTAGAATGTCAAAGCAGAAGTCAGAAGAGGGGTCAAGTTCAATAAGAACCGACAAATCCTAGAACTAGTGTCACAAGTTTAGGAACAGATGCAATCCACAGGCTGCTGCACTCCCCTGAGGATTTTCTTGTTTGCCATGTTCTTCCTCTGACAGAATCAATTTTCAGCTAGAAAAGCTTTACTTAAATCAAACTCAAATACATCAGCAATGTATGACTCAAAAAAAAGAAAAACAAACAACAAAACAAAACCTCATGCCACACACTAGCAACAGACTTGTAAGTGGTTTCATATGTTCAGGGATTTAAAAGCAAACTTACACGACAGAAAGCTAGGACTATATTTTCAACTAATTAACTGCCCAGTTTTGAGGAAAAACCAACCGGTATTGTTCTAAGCAGCAGAAGAGGACTTGTTTTGTTAACATTCATCACTACAGTGAACTTTGTTATGTGCGAAGCCATAATGCAGTGGATAAGCCAGGCTTATGGACAACAAGACCAGGAGCCTCCATTTCATATTGAACATGCTGAAATCCATGGCTAGAATATAGCAACTCCTTTTTGAACAGATCTAGTTCCCAGGCAGTCTAGCACAGCAAAAAAACCATTGTTTTCTCACAGCCGTTGGAACTCTAATCAAGATAGTGTCAACAGACAGAAGGAACCAGACTAAGAGAAGAATATTTAGCATTAACCCTAAAAATTTTCATGTCACTCAGAAATTAGACAAACAGCTTTGGGACTTTGGAAAACACTTTTCATCCCCCAGATAGGTGGTGGATGAAAGCTGGCCTTGATGTGCTGGAACCACCCACTATGTTTGTGGTTAACAGTTACAATGCCCTTGGTTCAAGGAGAGTGCCAACACTGCTGAAATGGAGATGGAGAGGAAGTAGGCAAGTCACTAAAAACCAAATCCATTAGGGAAAAACAGACAAGAAGTCTCGATGGGGCACTCATCAATATACTAGGTACAAGAATATACTTGTTAACTTAATTCTATAGACTGTGCAAGAGCTGTGACCAAAGCATCACCTCTTGACTTAAAGACCTTTAATAAATACAACAGTTTCCTGCCATTTTAACTACTTTTAAGCACAAGGTCACTTCAATACTGGATACGTGACTATTTTACATTTGCCTCAAATAAGCTTTTGCACTAGATCTTAACAAGTCTGACCAGGGATGACAATTCAACAAATGTTTAAATTTCACCCACCTTCCAAGACCAGCAACACAGTGTACAGCAATACAACAACCAGGTTCTTCACGAAATTTAACTTTAAGGAGGTTTAGCCAATCATCAACAATCTGGTTGGATGGTGGAGCACCGTCATCAAAGGGCCAGTCCTAGAACACAGGGTGACAAATACATAAAGACAAAATTCTTGTAAGATATACGCATAGGCAAAAAAAGGCGGGGACACAATGGACAAAGAGCTGACAGCTGAGAAAACCACTCAAACCTACAATTTTCTAATAGTAGAATGAGAGCAATATTACAAATACATTCCTTTCAATCAGTTTTCATTGATCACATGATTTAGCTCAAAATCGAACTTTTTTTCCTGACAAGAAAAGATGTCTGCACATCTTTTTCCTTCATCAGTTGCTGGAATACACTCAGAGTTAGTAAGGTGTTGTCAAATAATCTTTTTTGGGGGAGAAGGGGGTAGGGTGAAGAGGGAAATGCATTGATTTTGAACTCTGCTTTTACACTACTCACCAAAACCTGAATGCCTTCTTTTTCCACCGGAGCAGTGTCATAAGTAGCTTCACACACTCTTACCACTGTGGTAACACCATATTTCTTAAGTTCCTAGGGAGTGGAAAAAAAAATACTGTAAGAGTAAACTAGCTTCACTTACCATTTAATTTTCTCAATAAGCCAACTTAGTAACTCATTCAAAATCTTCAGTAGCAAAACTCATGCAAATGCTTGCCATCCTGCAAAGACGCAGAAAGCTGAAATGACTAAAAACTTGTGTGCTAATGCCAGATATTTTAAGCTCTTCTGCAAACATGTCTTATCTGCAGTCTAAATTTGCTGATGTTGGATCAGACTTTTTTCTTTTAAAATCAGATCCAGATAAATACTGATTAATCAAAATCCATCTCCAAAAGATTATTCATTTGAAAGGAACAGGAAGCCTTCTGGTTTTCAAAGCTACACACTTCACTAGAAGTATTCTGAGCAAAGTTTGAATCTTCCCCTTCTCTCTCTATGCTTACAACAACAGGTTTGTTAGACCCTTACTCTTAAGAGTTACGAGCACAGGACAATAAGTTATATTCCAGTTCCTGAGTTGTCATAACAAAATTTAGCTTTCCATTTTGCTATTACCCTACATTAAAAAAAAAAAAAAAGCAATCCCTCTTCATTGTCCCTTCAACAAACCCATCATTCACTGTCACAGTAATGACTGACGCATAGCCTAAGCACACTCTCACCTGATTTACTTTTGAGAGTATAAAGGCAAGCAAATGTTACCTTGCTCTGTTTCCTGTAAATAACCCTGCACCGAATGCAGAATTGAGCTGTAGTACACCTAAAATCTTGCTAAGGAGGGACTTAGCAATCTTGGATCTTCCCACGAAGTAGCTCTGCAAGGAACTTATTAGCATACACACACACTTTATACAACCATGTACTTTCTAGCTCCAACATGCTAAATACGTGGTTTAGACAATAAATTCAGTACTAGCAATATATGCCAAGCCACTGGCTTTAGTAGCATGCACCAAAGCACTTACAGTAGCTTCAGCAGCTCTGGGTGCAGAGTAAGCCTATTGCCACAAATTTCACTCAAGTAGACACTATGACACAGAGGATCCTCTTAAGCTACACTAAAACCATGATCTGCTAACAGTGAAAGAAGCTAGGCAGTGAAAGCATATTGCAAGCCTTTTATTTGTTCCTAAGGCTCTGACCCACAATATGTATCACTATGCAGCAAGTGCAAGGAAATGTTACACCACTTCAGCCCAATCTGAGTATGAGCTCCTACCACTAAGATGTGTTTGTAATGTTCTACACATAACTCTGCTAGATAATTCCCGTTTTCAGACCTAAACAACGTACTTAATGTACCATGTACTAGACAGCATAGTTATTACTTCACTCTCAGAATTACATTTGTGAAGGCCAAAGTATGTGATTTGTCTGCAGATCTTCAAAGCACAGCACCATCAATATACAGTCTCAGTACCTCCTCATATGGCTTTCACAGAAGTTACCAGCTAGTAAAGAAACTGTAAATATAGAATGCTGTTCAGCCATTACAAAAACACATCAGTAAGAATTCTGTACCAGCCTTACCTCTATGAATTTGTTTAAGGTTGCATTGGTTGGATTATGTGTGATCAGGAATCTCATATTCTTGTAGGTGATTTCCACAGGAGCTGGGCGGTTCATTCGGGCCATATTGATTTAGTTAAACATGCAACAAGATTATGAAAGGATAAAAAAAATTCTAATACAGAAGTGATGTAGAGAAACTGAAGTCTACTTCACTATACTCCACGTGAAATTCTCAGTGCTTGGAAGTATGAAGTTGGGAGCAATGGGAAATGAAATGAACCTCCTAACAAGAAGCAGCAATTCTTCAATCCAGTAATACTGAGGCAAAAGAAAGGCAGTGCACTGAGGTTTACCCCATCCAGGTCTGAATTCCGTTGTTAAATGCTCTGCCAATTTCAATTCAACACTTCTTATCCTGGTCAACCACTCTTAGGGGGGCTTCTTGGTGGAGTAGTAATGAATTTCTACAGTTCACTTGTCTGCATAGAGGTCGTGCTGTGCCTGGCAGTAGTCTCCACTGCCCTTCAGAAACTCCATAAATGTGTGACCAAGAACACCACAGAACTGCTGTAGAGAGAAGGGGGGGGAGGAAGCATAATCAGTACAGGTGAAACAAGGTTATCAGACATCAAGTTTTACAAGATGAAAGAATAAAAACACAGCAACTAAGAAGTTTCACAAGTTTTATTTTTTATTTCAAGAATTAGGTTTGTGTAAGAATCCTGTTACCTTTCTTAGCATGGACTACTAGTAAATAAATACATTTACTTATTACGAAGTTTATTTACAAAGTAGGATTTTTGCAACACCAAATCCTGTAACGTATTAAAATGCCAATTTCAGATGTGCTAAACACAGCAACAAGTTTTAGGAACCCCAATATTTATAAAAAGAATAGTTCTTCCAGGATACCCATACAACTGCCTTTTCCATTTTGAATTGAGAGACATCACAACATCTACTAAAGTTACAGTGTCTAAAGTTGCAGAAAAAAAAATGCGTATAAATCCACCTGACTCAAATAGGAGGCCTTGAAAGCACATGCAGTCTTTGTGGCCTAACAATACAATGTGAGCTTTTGAACAGAGGCTTTTGAGGCACATAGATTTCTAACTAAGGAACATTTCACACACTGAAGGCTGAAGATCAATGGCAACCTTTATATGTTTTAACAGTCTTTTTACACCACTATATATATATATATACACATTTCATTAATATACTAAGATAGCAGTAATAGTCTAGCTAAAAAACATACATAGTCAAGCTTATTAAACAGGTCATTCCTGTCCAGTGGTATGCTGCTTAGCTATGGTTAAATTTATATACATAATTACTGCAAGAAGCAACCAGGAATTAAGATAGCAAATGAACAACTCCAAGTTGTGTATTTATTTGCAGATGTTGCAACTGAACCACCCATATGTGTTTTTATGCACAGTGAAACCCCTACAGCAGATGCGTTAGTTTTGTGCTCAGTTACTCTACCAGTGCTACTGCTTATACCTGTCTAGAAAACAGGAGAGAAGAGAGGAGTTCTGTTTTCCAAAAGAGAGGTAGAAGTTGAACCACATATCCACTAAATATACCTAAGTACTAGAGAGAAACATAACCAATCCTACAAATATTTAGCAGAAAAAATTATTTATGTTGAGCAGTCAACCAATTTTCATGTTTTCGGACAGCTTCCTGGTAAGAATTTTAATGAGCGTGTTAAGTCACAGGCAGGACTTGTAAAAAACAAATAAATCAAAGAAACACACAATAAAACCCCAACCTGCTAACAAATACAAGCATGAAGTTAACAGAAAGAAACTAAGATGACAATTTCACATCCACTTTGCTGCTCCTCCAGAGATACTACCATCACCCGGTAGTGATACAGACTAAAGGATTTGTCTGCCAGCTACTTGTAGAAAAAGCTACTTCAGTATTAATCTTTAACAACTTGAAAGGGAGCAAGAACTCTAAATATAATAGGTGTGGAAAAGGAGTAAGAAGGATCCTCTGAAGTCAAAGGTCAACAGAGTAACAGGAACCAGGAGAATTCGGACTTGGAAGAACTCTAAGCATTATTATTTGACTCACCAGCCATGCCCTAGCAAGGTGGCAGGTGTGCATTCAGAAGCCTCCTAGGACCAGATCTAGGGAACTGCTAAAATAGCAACTGAAAAAAAGAACTGAAGGTAACTTATTTAAAGTCACTTTCAATTAGTTCAAGAAGCAGAACAGCAAAAAGGGATGGGACAGCTTTGAGCAGATATAACTGCATGTCTTCTGCTGCTTTTCGCACTGCACTGGTAGATCTCATGTCGATTTCTTCTTAAGACTGCTAAGAAGAATCATAGACAGACCCTTGCCTTGTTAAATGAGGGAGTGAAGGCTGTCAGAAACACAAATGCATGCAAGTGAGCTTGAGGACACCGAATTGAGTCATTAGGGTGAAATTCTTTCAAGTGGCAAAACGGAGATTTTTGGGGAGAAAATAACATTTAACATGTCGCCATACCAGGGCAGGTAAGAAGAAAGAAGTGATCAGGATTCATCCAGTCTTCTAGGCAGGCTGCTCTTAGTTTGCAACTAGGAGTACTCAAGATACCAGACAAACCAGTAAACACAGAAAAGGGCAGGCAGCAAACTATTAAGTAAAAAATCCTTCTTTTTAAAGCAGATTGCTAATGGCATTTTAGAAACTGGGTGACCAGTTCAACTTCTTATACAAAGCAGAAGCAAGTAGATTATGCAACGTTACATCTGAGTTCCATGTGTTATTAACCCTTACAAAGAAATACATTTTGTTAATTACTGACTTAACAGTCAGGATTAGACACATCAAAACCTTAGTAATTCACACATCTAAGGACCTAACCAAGCATGTACTTAAGCCTCGATGTTTGCCTTGGCAACTACTGCTGCCACACAACAGAGGACCAAAGCTCACATTTTCCTTTGATGTGAATGCCATCACTTCTCACCAATACTAGCAGGAAAGATTCACAGGCAGACCAACTCCTTTGGGCAGCAACACACTGTACTATCCCAAGACAGCTTTGTCAACGTAGTTTCATTCTGTTCTGAGAGTCAAATAAAAATTGAAGATGAGTAGTACATGGGCATGCTGTTTGCATTATGCCGTTACGACAGCCTGCAAGGCTTCGCCCACCTCCAGCAAAAAGACCTGTAAGATGTGAAATCAGCTATGAAAATAGTGTTGCAGTAGTTATGATGACCTCGGGCTTTGAGGGAGCTCAAATGATGTCATGAGCTTTCAAAAGGCTTGGAAATACAACTTTAAAATTACTGTATTGTCTCATACAGTTTTGGTAGCTAAGCTATCAAAACAGTCAAGAAAGTGCATGAAAGCAAAAAGTTGCATAAGTGAAATTCAAATGCGTAGTATTGAATGCAGAAGGTTCTTTAACAGAGTAACACCAACTCATCATTTGTACCATCAAGGTGGGTACCCCAGCACGTTCTTTTCATATTACATATAAATTTTCCTTGAGGAAATTTAACACTGAAGGATTTTGGAAAAAGTAGCAGTTTCCGTCCCAACAGAAAGCCCAACATTTAGACTGTTAAGAGCCACCAAAATAAACTTGCAAAATAAAAACTAGGTTTAATATGCCAGGACCACCTACTGAGAGAAGGTAACCTGTCCACTATAGCTGCATTAATTATGATTGTATGATCTACTACAATTCAAGCTAGAAGTTAGAGAATAGTCTGTTCAAGTAGGAGGCATCTTGAAAAGAAAGGCTGTAATTAATGTCCTTCTATGGGACAGAAAACTAAAGTACCTGTCGTCATTGACAATCAGATTCACATGGCTGTTTCTTTGGGGTTTGAAACAATCACATCTCACAAAAGTTGTTTATGAGAGTAATCTATTAGATCATTATTGATATGGGGAAAGCAGAGAGGGGCAAGGTTATCCCATGCTGTTGACACTCTGGTTCACAACTCGGTAGCATCTTAAAAAGCATGCAAACAAAAGCACTTGTTAATACAGTTATATGACACTTTATCTTCAGAAGATGTGCAAGATGGTTCATGGTTGCTCAACCCACCTGCTCATAGACCGAAAACACTTATACCCAGAACCAACTATGTGGTCTCACATTCTCTTAAGTCAAGACCTGACACACACTCACCTACTAAAACCACAAGACTAAAACTAGAAAACTAAAGTAAACTAAGTTTCATAACAATTTGAGAACACCTGCAAGAACTTCATTATTCTAACTTACTACCCAACAAAAAGATACTGAATGACAAATACCTATGACTTCCTCTTACTATTCAAGGCCTCAGTAGCAACTGCCAAAGCAGACAAGGAGGAGGGGGAGGGTAAGGGGTACAAACTGGGACGCCATTACACAAGGTACAGGCACACCTTGGCAAGATGTACCTCCTATCTATGGGGCACATAAATCTTGTCCTTATGATATCCACAGTGGTAACACTGTCCATTTTAGACCATGGAAAGTGACCCATTGCCTATGAAAACACATTCATATCTCACCAATGGGAACGGAGAATCCAAAGGTTTATCACAAATTTGTTGTGATATGCTCTATGCCGGAAGGATATTCTTGTGGTTCAAGTATGCAGTGAAGGAGGAAGAAAAAAATATCTCAAAACTTCCTGTATAACAACTCAATGCAACTTTTAGAGATGATGAAATGGAGGCCATGTGATTTGGTTCAAAGTTCTTCTGCTTGGACCACAAAAACAACATGCAAAGAAGCCTTAACAGATATTGGAGAAAATTAAGACATCACAGAAGCCAATCCATCCCCCTGTCTATCACTTCCTCCTGAGTTTCCAAAAGCAAAGAATCTCCAAATGACTTAACACTGTCACTTTAATAGCAAACTACACAAATCCTGTCATTCGACTAAAAAACTATTCCATTATGTTTTAAGCAATAACATGAGAAATGTAGCACATACTGCAATAAATGTCTGCATGTATTTCATCGAGTTTAATTAAGCCATGAACACCTAACAAAAAGTTGCAACTGAGAAGAATGCAGTAAAGACTAGCATTTAACACATAAATATTTTTTGTTCTGATCCAATAGAGTTTTAACTTTTTGAAGAAGGTGACAATCTGCTGTTAGTTTATGGTTCTGTAATACCCTTATCGGGGTGTTCTGGTTAATGTTTAAAACAAGTGATCGCTTACAGTCAGCCTAAATGCTGGGATAGATCCGGCATTCTTATGTGGCGTGTATTTTGTCAGAACAGGAAAAGTTTCACTTGAGAGAAGTTATTAGATAAGGCTTCTATTTATTTACTGTCTTACTACACAGTTTCAGTAAGACAATGACATCCTGTTCCCCTGGCTCTTGTTATATCTGTCATGCATTTTTATTTCTCATTCTCGTATTTCATCTCACGGCTGTGCAACTTCTGTATTACCGCTTCCACATTCTCCCTCTGAAACAACTCTCTTCCTGTAAGAGTATTTCAAAACCCTCTGCTGCTCCATCACTGGAATAATATGAGCTGACATTTAGGTATAATCTTCAGGTTTCTCAATTTGGCAGTTTTATGAGATTACAAAGAGACAGGGTTCATACTTCTGAGTCACTGCTTTCGAAAGACTCCACAGATGCAGGTAGACATATTGGAAAGTCGTCTCCAGCAGAAGTAAGAAACACTAGATTACAGGACCTTCATGCCACCAAAACTGTACAACTGTCAGCTCATAATACTTGCTATGTTCATAGCTGGCTACCAGTGAGCAAACAATCCTGCTTCCATTGTTGCAGACGACTTAATTTTGTTAATTCTTTATCTTTCTTTTTTCCCTGCTTTTGGAGGGCATACTACCACCAGCAATTCTTTGCATTCTTTGATTTTTTTCTGCTTAAATACACACTGTGCTCTGCAGTCACAGATGTTAGGCAGCACAGGCACCGAGATTACTTATGGAGTTAAAAAAGGAAAACAAACCAAAAATCGGCAAGAGAAACCTTCCAAAGGTTCTTCTTTCTGAACTGTGATCCACCTCCAGACGGAAATGTCTTCCTTGAAAAGATGGCAAGGTCTTGAAAACAGTTTTGGTCAAAATCAAGGTATTTGACTGTATTCGTGAGCTTTTGAGGCTTAAGATCGTTACAAAAACATCCGCTTCAACATGTACTTCAATGACTCCTCTGTGGACTTTTCCTGCCGAACAATGCCGGCTGCACACCCGAGTTCGGGCATACTCCACCTCTACTGCATAGAGCTCATTTCGGAAAGGACTCACGTCCTCACTCGCAGCCGGCACTGACTCCCCGCCCGAGTACGGCGGAGACAAAGCAGCCGCTCGGCCGCCTTCGCCCCGGCC